>JANAVB010033417.1:2807531-3407531 GCA_029216955.1 Iris pallida
GAGAACCCTAAATGGATGCATCTATGGAAAGAAATTGGGAATTTATAGGTGTTTGTAGGGTTTTACCTATTGAGGGTGAAACCTCAATGAATAGGCTCCCGAAATGAGAAGTTGCCTTCCTCGAGCGATGTCCAAACGCGCTCCACTTATCCCAAGCAAGCCCCTACTAGCCTCTACTACTGTAGGGGAGTCCAACGCAATTCGTTTGGTCCAATTTGATGGAGAAATGAGGAATTTGTGAAGATTTGGGGAAGAACACAAGTAGGGATTTATGTAGGTATTTAAAGAGGCTAGGAATTATGAAGAGGTGATTAAATATGGAGGGAATGGCTTGATGGCTGGTCATAGGTGTAAGAATTAGGGTTTTGCTAGGGTTCACAATGTGTGGCCATGATTCTAACTTAGCTATTAAGTCTAGATCAAAGGCTTACATGAAAGGTAGGTTTCCTTTAGAAATATCTATGTAAAATATCTTACCAATCCAAATATCTAGATATTTGTAAACTTGGCACCTAGTAGGAATGTCCTAATCATGATTCTAACCTCAAGGCTAATCTAGATTAGGCTAAACTTCTAGGTCAAGTCTCTAATAATTAGCTAGCACATATTTTATTAATATAAATCACAATTCCACAAAATTGTCAAAATGACCAAAATACCTCCAAACTAAAAAGTTGCCATTAGTCACCCTAATCACATGACTAGGCTCCCTTGGTCGTGTTTAGTCTCTAGGCTTAGCAAATTATAGGATTACACTAGTCAACCATCAAAATCACAAGTCATGGTTTTAAATAGTTTTAAATTAACTAAAAATCACCAAAAATCCTAACATGGTTTAAATATCATTATTAAATGATTAAAATTACAAAATTTCAAAATTTCCCTTATTTTAGAAACTGGGTGCTACACAAACTGAAGCCACAGAGTCCTATTTAGAGCAACACAGGTCAAGATGTATACGAGAGATGATAAATGAAATGTACAATGCATTTGCATGCTGTCTAGGTCAAACTGGACTAAAGTCAACACTTGGTCAACTCTAGTCAACCATACTAGTCAAATTAGGTCAACTAGGTCAAGCCCTAGCCCAAACAAGTCTAACAAGTCTCACTAGGCCTAACCAAGCCTAGGCTAGCACTCACACAATCACAAGACAATGTGAACCACAATAATGCATAATATAAAATAGATAATATACATAAATACATACCTTCATACATACATGCATATCCACATTACATATATATTTATATATATAGGCATATGTTACATCATGCATATTTACATAGTTACATAGATATATACATTCATGCACATTTACATACATACTTTTATACATTATATATGTTAACATTCATTACAATGTATTATATTTTACTTATACCTTTGATTGATTGATTCATTCATATATGACATTCATTCATGCATATTACATACTTACATGCATCTATACATTATATACATTGTATACAACATGTAAAAATAGAAGAGGGAAAAAGGAAAAAAAAAACTGAAATGGAAAGGGAAGGGAAGAAAAATGTAAGGAAAAGGGAAAACAGTGGACATATACATGCTTGCATCATATATTCTACATTACCATACATGCTATCATTATATATTGCATTATATTATTTATATATTATGCATTCATATCTATCATTACATGTATACCTTGCATTCATATCTAGCATTCATTATATACTTTCATGCATACATTGTATATCATTATTTCATTCATGCACTTATGCATTGCTTACATACATTATATTAATTGCATTCATACATGCTTGCATTCAACCATATATATACATTAATGTAAAGAGGATATATATTATATATATATATATCATTTCATTCATCTAACATATCATGTATTACATACTCTATATTCATTTAATATCCATTCTACATAGGCTCATAGGTTACACAAAATGCATATATCGTATAGTCACTCTTCTACTTAAAACCAATACTATACCAATTGGTCCTCTACTAAATTCTAGGATTAAAGTATGTTGTAGCCCTTCGTGTTAGCTTTTCGAAACTTCAAACGGATCGCATTTTCGTGTCCGGAAGCTCCCAAAATCGCAAAAATACCGAAACACGTTCGTCTTTCGTACAGCTGACACTCAAATAATTCTACAGAAAGTTACAGAAAGAATTTGGCTTAAAAAAATATATATTTGGAAATCTAACTTCGATACGATTCTTTTAAAAAAATGGAAGATAAATCGGAGTTCTAAGCTAAAAGTTATGACATTTCTAAGTTGCTTTGGTTAATAAAAACGTGGATGAATATTATGACGAATTTGAGTTGTTTTGGACAAAAGAACACATATAGGCCAAGATACTTGGATACAAACATAGGTATCCAAATAAAACTTATTCTAACCATCCTAACTAAGATCAATCCACTCTCTAACCATTCTAAAACTGAATTTAAATATCTATTTAAACTATTATCATACATACATACACATGGGGTGTCCTAATTTGGGATCTATCAAGTAGGACACGAGACACATATCTAAAATCCTCAAGAGAGCTCTAAATGGCCTCAAATTTGAATCTAAATGGGACACATGCATGAGGATGGATCCTACGGATTCAAAACTAATTTATATGAAAGAAAATCGATTTAGAGGATGGGTTTTACCTATTGGGAGTGGAATCCCAATGAAATCCTTTATGACACGGCTCCGATACGAAGATCCCTCAAAGTGGACACTCCTCCTTGCACTCCTCTTCCAATCCTTGGTAGAACCCTTCCCTTGGAGAATGGGAATGATTGAGGAAAGGTTTGGTGAAGGAATGATTTGATTTGGAGATCAAATCAATGGGAAGGCTCTCTAAAATTAGTGAAGAACAAAAGGAAAATAAAAGAGACAAGATTGTAATGAATGAAATAAATCATTCTCCCCTAAAGGTGGCTGCAATAAAGAGTCCATTAGGGCTAATGAAAAATGTCCTAATTGCCCCTCTCTAGTCTCATATGGTTAAGTCTAGACTAGGTTCAAGTTTGGGGTCAAAATGATCTAGTTTTGAGTCTCTAACTTAACCATTCTAACATGATAAAAATTAGTTTAATTAACTAACTTAAATGTTGGATTTTGTGGGACATGCTTAACTTAATATTGGGTCCCATCTAGAGTTTAAGCTACCCGGGTCACAATACAAGTCGGAACGAGACGAAACTCAAATCCGACTAAACAAATCCAATAAAAATAATATTAAAAATATAAAATTTTCCCAAAATATTAAAATACAAAAATAACCAAAATCATAATACATCAATTTAAATATTATTAAAATAATCTAAAATTCATCAATTAACCAAAATCCTAAATAATTCAAAAGTCACAAAATGACCAAAATAATCTTAGCCTAAAAAGTTGTAAATAGTCATTCTAATCACATGGTTAGGTCCCCATGGTCATGGTTAGTCTCTAGGCTCAACAGTTCTAGGGTTCACTAGCTAACACATCAAAATTATAATTCACCAATTTTAAATAGTATTAAATTAATTAAAAATTTCCATAAATTATAAATCCTATTATTAAATAATAAACTTTAACAAAAGTTCAAAATTACTCTCATTTTAGAAAAGTGGGTGTTACAACAGTCCTATACGAAATGAGGACTGTCAGCCCCTGTTTTTCAAAATTAATTAAAATAGAATTAATTAGTTGCTAATGTCATATTTAGTCTTAAAATAATTTATTATGGTTTTTAAGAATTTTCTAGAATTTTTTAAATAATTTTTAAATGAGTTTTAAATACTAAAATACCTATTTACAATTAATTAAAATGTTTTAATATTATTTTGTGATAATTAGAATTGTTTTTATATTAAATTGCAATTTATTAAATTGTTAGAATAGCAGTTTGCAATTTATAATTTGTTATAAATGCGGGGTATAAATTTTTATTTGCAACTATTGGGCGCAGGGCTATTTTGCAATTTCCTAAACTCTAGGGGGTTTTCTGCTAAACCTAAACCTAACCCTAACCGACGACCGCCTTTGAGCTGTCGTCGTCTCCGGCGATTCGCACCAAAACCCTAACCCTAATCCTAATTTCTAGCCCTAATCCCACCGCCCTAGGGTTCTATAAATAGCCCCTGACCCCCCAGACCCTAACCCTAGACTCACCCGACCACCACAGCCCCCTACGCCGCCGCAATCAACCCATCTTCCCCGACGAGACTCGCCGGAGTTCGCCCTAACCTATCCCGACGCCTACACGCCACTTCGACAGCCCCGACCACCACCATTCGACGCGTCTCTCTGAGACGATCGCAGCGCCACCATCCTCCGCCGATGTCACGCCCCAGAACCAGAATACTGGAGAGCGGAAGAATGACTCAGCCAGCTACGTATTACGGGTAGATGAATACCGTATAATACGATCAATGTTGTCTAATAAGAGAGGGGGTGCATACTACATAAAAGTCTCACTATGGTCACTTCACATCTATTATCTCAATTATTGAAACAAGAAACAGAAAATAGAGAACATGTGAGATAAAGCAGTAAGGCATCCCAAATGCTCAGTCAAAATGTTCTTGATATCTGGCTTTACAAAATACAGCCAGATGATGTAGCAAGGTATACACAATTGTTGTCAGCTGCAGTCTGACTTAATTATAATTATGTAAAAGTAAGCGCAAGACAATCCGAATAATGTCGGTGCCAAACGGCAAAGTATAAAGCAAATAACAAACGAGCGGGGAAGTAAGGAACCCACTCGAGTCCTCCTGCGATCATTCCTCTAGTATTGATCATCTTGGAGGTGGAAGTAAGCTGAGTCCTCGGGAACCGGCTCTAAATCTGGCCATGCAAAACCAGAGAGGTTAGACCTCTAATAGCAAGTACCGCAAGGAAGCACGATATGAGGAATTTAAACCAGTAAGAAGAGAATATGATAATAGATCTCTGCTATCTACTAGGACTCACATAATATCACGACACTTCGAACCAACCTCCCAACCAAACAAGGACAAAAGTTGGCCCGTCATGTCCTGACATTCTGATCATCTCAGTTAGGTAACAGAGTAAGTACAGTACACAAACAAATTAATTTAAACGGCCATACAACTACTACGGCTTGCTACTGTGAGTCCCAAGTTATCCTGGAATTATGCAATAAAGGATTCCTCAGTTCTTACTATGTGCAAGCAAGGCTAGTTTACCCAGTCAATCAATTACGCCAATCATGAATTAGACGAGTTCCAGTGGGACGCCTGTAAGACCCAGTTTTCTAAAATTAGGGTGTTTTTGAAAAATTATTATTTTTATTATTTATTAATGGTGTTTTAGTCATGATATGATTTTTGGTGATTTTAGTTAATTTAAAATTATTTTCTAAGTCATGGCTTATGACTTTATGATTTTACTAGTGTAACCCTAGTGTAAACCCTAGAGATTTCATAACCTAGAAACTAACCATGATCATGTGAGCCTAGCCATAGGTTTAGAACATCAAATTAGGGCTTTTTAGCCTAAAGGGTATTTTGGTAATTTATTAGAATTTATTTGGAATTATTTGGATTTATGTGTTTTTATTATTATTTAATTAGTGGATTAGTGTCATGTTAGCCCTAACCTAGTTTACCCTAAGCTAGAGATTAGCAACTAACCTAGAAGACTAAGTGTAGGTATTTACTTTATGTTGTAAATATCTTAGGATTGAAATATCTTAGATATTTGCTTTATAGATATTTTTCATAAAACCTAGAAATATCTACTTGGTCCAAGACTTAGAAGCTAAGTTAGCAAGGTGGAAAGGAGCCCTAAATATCTACCCTACCCCCCCATGGCAGCCACACCCTACCCCCTTCCATATAAACACCCCCCCCCCCCCCCCTCTTCATTCATGCTATTTTTTATTTCACAAAAACCTAGTTTTCCTTCTACTTTTACACCCTCACCACTTAACCAATTTAGCTCCAAATTGAGCCCAGTTTCTTGCATTAGACTCCCCTACACTAGAGGATACCAATTGTGGCTTGCTAGCAAGGATTTGTGAAGCTTTGGACATTGGGAGTCGAAGAAGGATTTCATTCAAATAGGCCTATATTTGAGGATTTTGCACTCATAGGTAACATGCCCTAAAACCTATTAATATTGTGTTTTCTCTTCATAGTTGCATGCATCTAGGTACCATGGAACTGTAGGTCAAGTTTGGTACGAAGTAGGTTCGATTTGGTGTCCGTATCGGACACGTATCTGTGTCTTAATTGCAGTGTTTGGTGAAATGCCACTTAGGATTTAATGTTGTGTTTTTGTAAAACAAATTATATTTTTGGGTAGCCCTAGACATGTAGGACACAACCCTAGTAGACTGAGCTCGATATCGTGTCGTGTCCGTATCCAAAATGGACACGAACACGCTGTGCACACACTGTGCACTGTCCCTGAAACCCGACACTATTTTCTTCACGAATTGGACACGTGGACACGTGCCACTTGGCACAGAGGTGGGGGCACCCTCTGACAAGCCCCCCCTCGAGTTTTGTGACACTTCGTGTCGTGTCGAGTGAGAAATTCGATACGCACCGACTGTGTACTACACTGCACACTGTGTAAAACACACACAGACACGGACTTCGTGTCGTGTCTAGACACGATGTGGACACAAAGTGTCATACCTAATCCCTAGCCCTAGACCTAGGCTACACCCTGGGATGAGCACGACACGTATTGATGCGTGTGTCGTGTCCACGAGGCTCTGTCCTCACTGCACGAGACTGTGCCACGCGCACGTTCAGTCCCCTGCTGTTCGGGACTCACGTAGGACACGACACGACACGTGGAGGGGTGAAACTTGGTGGACACGAGGGGGCAATGTCTGCGAACATGCCCCCCAAGTTTCGTGTCTTCTAGTGCAGTGTCGGACACAAATTCGTGTGTGCATTGAAATTGCACTGACAGCACACACGTGGAAATTGAGCTCTGATACGGGCTCGAACACGACACTGTGAGACACGTGGACACTGTGCAGGCTACCTAATAGCTAGACCAACCCTAGGCGAACCTAGGAGCACGAGCACGACACTTCGCGTGCCCTGTGTCGTGAGCACGAGACACGTGAACACGTGCACGAGGATTGTGCACGCTGTGTCCTGTGTTTTACTGTTTTTGGTTTTATGTTGAATGGACACGTTTGTGTCCACTTTTGTGGACACAAACACATCACGTAACACGTGTGCAACATGTTTAAGCTTTACCAACCTCTGTAATTGAGTTTTAATTCAATTTCACTATTCAATTCCCAATTCCCTAATTTTCTGATATCCTAAGTTCAGTCCTATTTTTTTTTCCTATTATTTTTCAGTATTTAAAACGAATTTTAAATCGATTTATATATATATGTATACATATTTTTGGGTGTATATATATTGTATACATAGGTATATATGTATGTGTGAGTGTGGGTGAATTTTGGGGGTATTTGGTAGAGTATAGGTGGAGTTATATATATATATACATATGTATGTATATATGTTATTGTGTGTGTGTGTTTGGGGACTGAATTTGGTCCCAGGATTCCTGAACCCATTCCCCCTTGCTGTCCAGCCTCTCTCTCTCTCTCACTGTCCTCTTCACTCTCTCTCTCTCTTACTCTATGTCTCTCTCTCTCACTTTCTCTCTATATATATGTGTATATATATAAGTTGATATATATATATATATATATATATATATATATATATATATATATATATATATATATATATATATATATATATATATATATATATATAAATGATATATATATACATTGTATTAGATCCCATTATATATATATATATATATATATATATATATATATATATATATATATATATATATATATATATATGTGAATGTGGGTTTTGTATATATAGAGTATTTACATATTGGTATTTGGGTAGTAGAATAGATAGTGTATATATATATATATATATATATATATATATATATATATATAGATATATGTATATATAGATAACTTGATAAGTATAGGTTATATAGAACCCTATGACATAGTCTATGGGCCTATATAGTTATGTATATATATAAATGACCTTCTAGTATAGGTTTATATAGAAACCTGTAAGTCACTAGCCTATAGAAACCTGTAAGACTATCCTATGGCCTAGGCTACTAGCCTATGGCTTTGGGGCTAACCCTAATGGCCCAAAACCCAACCTGTTGACCCTTGTTGACTAAGGGTTGACCAAAGTCAACCTTAGGTCAAATTTGACCTAGTTGACCTAGATTGAACTTAAATTAACCTAGAATGACTAGTTTGACATTGGTTGACCTAACTTGACTAGTAGACCTAGTTGACTAGATAATTGACAATTATTGACCAAAGTCAACTATTGGTCAAACCTTGACCAAATTGACCAAAAATGACTTGGATGAACATAGAAGGACTATTTGACTTGAGCTTGACTAAACTAGATGATTAGGTTAACCATATGGATTATGAGGGTAATCCTATATAGATGAAGATATGTATGGGGTTAAGTTAGATACTTAGAGTTGAGTCATGACTTGAGTTGGAGAATAGGATTAGCTTGATTATAGGATTAAGGTTGGTATTGTACTATATGTATTTATGTGTGGTATACTTTGTATAGGTAATTGTAGTATAGTATCTTAGGTATTCTAAGATAGGTTAGCCTATGTTTGGTTTTGAGTTAGCCTTATAGGATTTGACTGGATGTTGACCATTAGTCAGGATTAATCTAATTACCTTATTGACTAGTCTATGATTAACCAAAACCTTAGTTAGTCTAAGATTGACCTAGACTTTGACCATGTTGACTAGTATTGACTAATCTGACCATTATTGACTAAGCCCTAGATAACTTGACTAGTTTGGCTAGAATATTTGACCAAGGGTTGACTTTAACCTAGATTAGACTTGTTTGACCTTGTTTGACCTTGTATGACTTAGTTTAACTTCTTGTGACCTAGTATGACTTGATTTGACTTAGTTTGACTGTAGTGTTGACCTAGTTTGACTTTGACCTAGATTGGCTTAGAATTCATATAGATTACATCGTAGATTTTATTTACCTTCATTTTTGACATGTCATAACTGTATTACTCTATTTTAGGACATTGTGACCTTGGTACAGACATCTGATATTACACTACTCTTTCCAGAGTAACAGGCGAGTACATTCTCTGATAATTCTCTCATTTATTTGTCGATTACTGTATTTCAGTTCTAGTTAGTTCTATGTGATTCTCTGTATCAACACGTATGGATATTTCTGGATTCATGTACGCGACACATACCTTACTTACTGATCTCTATTACTGGAATCACTGGAATCATTCCGGAATCATTTCTGGAATCATCATTTGGCCGGACTCATCTCGATTTTTGTGTCTTGTACTGGATTCACTTGCTGGGCGGGGAAATATTGAGTAAGACATGTAGACATACCCTAAATTCGGAATCTCCTACTGGAATCTACCGGAAGCATAGCCATCTCTTGCCCGATCAGTGAGAGATGTGCCTGATACCTACAGCCGTTTGCATGTCGACCTCGTTATTTTAAAACACACTGTTAGATCATAGTTGGACTCACCCTGGTTTTATTGATCACTGTTGGACTCATCTTGTACTGAAAATTATCTGGTATCAGATTATATGGACTGGACTCACACTGAGATTATATTAGACTTATATCGTACTGTCTGGACTCACACATGATATTCTAGTTCAGTTAGCTTTTATTACAGTCTTCATTGCCATGATTCTTCTCTTGTTTTAGTTACCTTTCTTTTCTTGTATCTTACTGTTTCTCTATGCCATCATTATCTGTATAGAACTGCCATGCTCATCAATAAAACTGTCTATAACTGCTTTATAGTTCTTCGTCATTTACTTGGGTTTTTCTTGATGAGTTGTGCTCGTTCCCGTCCTGATTGGACCTGTTGAAAATATTACAGATGATAATCCTGAGGACACATGCCCTGCTTACCATGGACCTGGTGAGGGATTAGCTACCTTTGGTCCCGACTCTCAGGAGTGATTCAGGAGATTAGCTAGTAGACTACTTTAGCTTTCATGTTTTGGCTTGATGTATTAAAGTTAAGATATTGAGTCTGTATTAAGTTGGTTTGAGACATTGGTATATTATTTTAGCAGTTAGTTGTTGTTGTCTTTAATTCCTTAGGTATAACTTCTGTGTTATCTTTTCGTGCTTAGACTGTGTTTGAGTAGATCATACCCTTTACTTGCCCTCCATTCGGAGCTGATATCTGGACAAGTACTTTTTATATTCACTGCATGAGATTAGTTAGCAACCTAGGACAGCTTACTACCGCCGACACTGCGGCGTAGGCTGGACGTACCCACTTCTCGTGCCCCTATACTCGGTGCGGGTCGTGACAACGCCCGTCATCAATATACAATATACCATAGATAATATAACTAGATACCGCTCCCTGCCCGTGTGGCAGATTTGCAGTATCTGTGGGGACCAACCGGCCTGTCGGACACTACTAGTCCCAAGAGGGCTGCCATGTAAGAACTCGGAAATCCATTCTCTCCATGCAATCATTATTTTATTTTACTTAATAGTCTCTATGTTGAGTGAAGTCCCATGTCGTGGATCATGGTCATTCAAATAAGTACTTGCGTACGGGGTACGATATGCACAACTTTACAACGATGCCTGTGCGGTTAGGTTGTAGGTCTTACATAGCGTAATACAACAATCAAAACTAACCACAGAGTAATCATGCCTTGACCATAAAGTACACATGCTTTTTTTTGTAAGATAAATAAATAATAAAAATAAATAAATAATTTGAAGCCTGTATGTGCCTGTATGCCAATATTCAAGATTACCAGTCGATTGCAATAGTTCATAATTAATATGAACGTGTCTCATTCATTCATTTCAATAAGACGACTAGCCAGTCTCTTAGTTCCAACTAGGATCGCATGATCAATTATTTAGATTAAGATATCAATCCTTGTTTATTAATGCCAAGATAACAATTAATATAAAGATGTCAACCAATGCTAATAAATGCCAAGGCAATTAATCAATGTCAATCAGTGTCAATTCAGGACAAGAATCAACCAAAAAGGCATTAGAGCCAAAGTTCATGCGGCTCGCGAGACTTGGGTTCCATGCGGCCGGGAATGAATAAGTTACATGCGGCTGGACAAGGGTGATTCCATGCTGCCAAGTTAGCAAACCTTATGCGGCTAGAAACAAAACGGGTCTCATACGGCTAATTAAGTCAGGGTCCCTTATGCGGCTAGGATAAATCAAGCAGCTCATGCGGCTGAGTAAGTCTCATGCGGCTGCGACTGAGTAAGTCTCATGCGGCTGCGGCTGATTAAGTCTCATGCGGCTGCGGCAAACTAAATCCATGCGACTAGAACTGACCGAGCCTATGCGGCCCAAATGATGAGCCTCATGCGGCTGAGACATATATATATGTAAACTTCCTGCGGTCGGAAAATCGACGGTTCATGCGGCTAGTTAAGCCCAAGCTTGTGCGGCTGCAGCCAAGTTAATGCCATGCGGCCGAAATCTTCATGCGGCTGAAACTCTTCTTGCGGCTGAATCCTCTTATGCGGATCAAAAGACTTGTCGCATGAAAACTCATGCGGTCAAGTCTGTCATGCGGCCAGGATCTGTTCTTCTTTTCCGAATTTTTTTAAGGACAGAACCATGGAAACCATAGCTTCTAAGCTCTCTAAATCCTTCATTCCAAGCCCAAATCTGAACTTCCATAGGTCAAAATGAGGTAGAACGAAATTCTCTACAACATGGAACCATCAAAAGTTAAAGACAACAAAGTTTACTAGATCAAAACCTAAAAAATCCGAAAATGCATTAAACTTAGATCTACAAGAAATGAACCATGGGAATTAAAAATGCTAAGTACTAAAGAGGCTCAAAATCAAGTAAGGAAGATGATGGAACGATAAAAATGGGGATCCATCAAGAAGCAAGTTTGGCACTTGCCTTGGCGGCTGGTAGGTGGGGGAGGAGTTATGAGGAAGAAGAAGTTTAATGGTGAAGTAATGAAGAGAGAGAAAGGGGATGGCTTTAAATGGAAGGGGTGGTGGTAGGTGGGGATTTATTTCGGTTCAGGTTAAACCAACAACTAAATGAACCCAAGGTATAGCTAAAGCAGAATATAAAAGCAGGAAATAAAATACAGAAATAGAATTGCAGAAAATTAATTATCATGAAATTAAAGGGATTTTTAAATACAGAACAATACATGATAAATATTAAATAAATACATTAAAGAAGTACATGTATTTAAGAATACGTATTCTGGGAACGGGAAGTGACATCTCTACCCTCCTTAGAAAAATTCTGTCCTCGAAATTTCAAATCCAAGCAGGATAGGAATATCAAAACTAAGCTGATCTAGGTACAAGAAACTTGAGCAAGCAATCATTCTTTAATATTAACTAGCAGATAACATATCTATATTAACAACCAACGATATCAAGTAGTTCTATCCATGGGATGACAAGCATGAGGAGCTAAATACTATCAAGGTATACAGAAAGAGATATACCTTGTGAGTCAAACAGGTGCGGATATCGTGACCGGATATCATCCTCACGTTCCCACGTTGACTCCCCTAATGAGTGATGACCCCAAGCAACCCGGATAAGGCTAATTGTTCGGTTCTTGAGTATCTTCTTTCTTCGGTCCAAGATGGACACAGGCTGCTCCTCGTAAGACAGGTTGGTACCAACAACCAGCTCAGAATGATCAAGGATATGGCTTGGGTCCGATACATACCTACGTAACTGAGATATATGGAACACGTCATACACCTCTCGTAACGAAGGTGGAAGGGATAAACGATAAGCAACATCGCCTACCCTATCAAGGATAATGAATGGTCCTACGTATCTCGGACTCAACTTCCCACGAACGCCAAATCTAATGACCCTACGGGTAGGTGAGATCCGCAAGAATACGTGGTCCCCAACAGAAAACTCTAGCGGCCTACGATGCTGGTCCGCCCAATGACGATGCCGATCTTGCGCAACTCGAAGTCGCTCTCTAATTCCTTTAACCACTTCAACTGTCTGAACAATCAATTCCGGGCCTAGCATCTTCCTCTCCCCGATATCATCCCATGCTAGTGGCGACCTACACTTCTTACCATATAGTGCCTCAAATGGTGCCATCTGGATACTGGCTTGATAACTGTTGTTATATGAAAACTCAACTAAGTGCAGGTGGCTCTCCCAAGATCCTCCAAAATCTAGGGTGCAAGCTCGCAATATATCTTCTAAAGTCTGAATCGTCCTTTCTGATTGCCCGTCCGTCTATGGATGGTAAGCCGTGCTAAATCTTAACTTGGTACCCAGACTATGATGCAAGCTCTTCCAGAAATATGATGTAAAACGGGTATCTCTGTCTGACACAATACTGACAGGGACTCCATGCTGCCTGACTATCTGTTGCATATATAACTCTGCCAACTTTTCTATAGATTGTCCTACTCTGAAAGGAAGAAAGTGTGCTACCTTTGTAAGTCGGTCCACTATCACCCAAATAGCATCTTTACCACTTGGCGATCTCGATAAATCGGTCACAAAGTCCATTGTAATATGTTTTCATTTTCATTCCGGAATAGGAAGCGGTTGCAATAACCCAGCTGGCCTCTGCTGTTCTGCCTTCACTTGCTGACATACCAAGCAACGGGAAACAAACCTAGCTATCACCCTCTTCATTCTATTCCATCAGAAGTGCTGCTTGATATCGTGGTACATCTTGGTCCCTCCAGGATGTATAGAATACTGAGAACTGTGAGCTTCTGTCATAACTTTCTGTCTAATATATCCACTAGGTACACATAGACGTGATCCAAACCTAAGTGTACCGCCTTCATGAATTTGCATCTCCTTCCTGAGTCCTGACTCACATTCTGCCCTAAGCTTCTGAATCCTTGGGTCCTGTGTCTGAGCTACCTTGATCCTGTCTACCAAGTCAAATTGAACTTGTAGACTTGCCAGAACTCTTACATCACTAGGAAGTATAACTTCAATGCTCATCTCCTGAAGGTCTTCTAAGATATGCGTCTGCGTTGTCAACATAAATGCGCCGCCTCTCCTGCTAAGAGCGTCTGCTACCATATTAGCCTTGCCTGGATGATACTGAAGCTCCACGTCATAATCCTTGATCAGTTCTAACCACCTTCTCTACCTCATGTTCAGCTCCTTCTGAGTAAAGATGTACCTCAGACTTTTGTGGTCTGTGTACATGTCCACTCGATCACCATAAAAGTAATGCCTCCATAGCTTCAAAGCAAATACTACTGCTGCCAACTCCAAATCATGAGTTGGGTAATTCTTCTCGTAGTCTCGAAATTGCCTAGATGCGTATGCTATCACCTTCCCATGCTGCATGAGGACACATCCAAGTCCTTTTCCTGACGTATCATAATATACTGTAAAACCTCCGGGTCCAACTGGCAATGTAAGAATAGGCGCTGATATCAACTTCTGCTTCAGATTCTCAAATGATGCCTGGCATTCTGCCGACCAGACGAATGGTATATCCTTTCGTGTCAAGCGGGTCATAGGTGCTGAAAGTCTTACAAAATCTGATACAAACCTTCTGTAATATCCTGTCAATTCCAAGAAACTCCGTACATCAGCTACGATCTTGGGTACTGGCCAGCTCTTTACTGCTTCTACCTTCTTGGGATCCACTGCTACTCCAGCTCCTGATATGATATGACCTAAAAATGAAATGTGGTCCATCCAAAACTCACACTTACTGAGCTTGGCATACAACTGGTTCTCTCTCAGAACCTGCAACACTTTTCTGAGGTGGTCTTCATGTTCCTCCTCACTGGCAGAGTAGACAAGAATGTCATCAAGAAACACAACGAAAAATTGATCTAAGTAAGGCATAAAGATGCGGTTCATCAAATCTATAAATATTGCTGGAGCATTGGTCAAACCAAACGGCATTACTAAGAATTCATAATGCCCATACTTCGACCTGAATGTTGTCTTGGGAATATCCTCCTTCCGAACCCTCACTTGATGATACCCTGAACGAAGATCTATCTTGGAGAAAACTCTAGCTCTGCTCAACTGATCAAACAAGTCATCGATCCTGGGTAGTGGGTACTTGTTCTTTACTGTTGCCGCGTTAAGCTTCCTGTAATCGATGCACAATCTGGATGACCCATCCTTCTTCCCCACAAGTACCACTGGTGCTGCCCATGGTGATATGCTAGCTTGGATGAACTTCTTCTCCTTCAGTTCCTCTATGTGCTGATATACCTTGGCCTGTTCTGAATCTGTCATTCTGTAAACTCGATCTGATATCGGTTTAGTTCCAGGTACCAATTCTATGTTGAACTCAATATTCCTAACCGGTGGTAGACCTGGAAGTTCTTCGAGAAATACGTCTAGAAACTCTTCAACTACCTTCGGAACTTGAACTTCTTCTATTGCCGTCACTACTCCCTGCTCTTGTTGAGTTGCCACTGATCTGACTAAGGTGAACCGCTTCATGCCTGGAATATCAAAAGATACACTCCCTCTAATACAATCTATTGTCGCATGACTGTCTTTCAGCCAGTCCATGTCTAAGATAACGTCGAAATTTCTAACAGGAAATTCTATCAACATGGCGGGTAAGGAATACCCGCAAACTATAACGCTACATGCTTGAATAACTCTACTAACTCCTACGAGCCCATTACCAGTGAGTATATTTAACCTCCCTAGCAATGCCTCGAATTTCATTCCTAGCCGTGTTGTAAATTGTGCAGATATAAATGAGTGTGATGCTCCCGAATCAAACAATGCTACTGTGGGATATGAGGCGACGAGAATGTTACCTGCCACAACATCTCCCGATGTCAATGCCTCTTCCAAGTACAGAGTGAATGCCTGCCCTCGACCTCCTTGTTGGTTCCCATGCTGCGGCCTAGCTTGGTGCTGCTGCTGGCCCCTGCCTTGATGATGCTGGGGTGGTCTATGCTGGTGTTGCTGCATCGGCGGTCCCTGCTGCCGAAACATCTAAGCCTGTGGCATTAACGGACGCTGGGCCAATAGTCTCACTGCCACCGCTGGTCCTCGATACTGGCCTGCCCCTGGTGCTGGTAGAGCAGGGAACTGCTGTACTAGTCCTCCTGACCTCGAATTCATGGGACATGTGGTAACCCGATGATCTGGATTTCCACATATCAAACACAGTCCGTTCAATGCCCGACACACATCTCTAGTGTGCCCTATCTTCCCACAATAAGTGTATCCCGCTGGGGGTTGCTGGTTCTTCCTCTGTTGCTGCTGCTGCCTGGGTGGTGGTGCTGGCCCTCGTATTGCCACATCGTGAATGCGAATGCTAAGGGATGGTGCTGTTGCTCAGGGCGCTGCTTCCCCTCCTCCTTCAATCTGACTGTGAGATCTCTTCTGACCTCCAGCCCTTGCTGTGATCCTCTGAATGGTGATCTCATGCCTTCGGATTGCCGTCAATACTTCGTCAAAAGTCTGGTAGTTGTGCCCCTCTATCAATTGCAAGTGCTCAAGATGAAACCCTTGCTGGAACCTCATTGCCCTCTGGCTCTCCGTCGCTACATCTCTGGGGCAAACATACTCAATCTGCAGAACTCCGCTGCATAAGCATCTACCGTCTTGACGGCCGGCTTAAGGTTGATGAACTTCTGTTGTAGCTCAAACTGTGCCACAACTCCATAGTACTTCGTCTTGAATCTTGCTGTAAAATCGTCCCAAGCAATAGGACGTCTGATACCTACTTTCTCTGATTCCCACCAATCACGTGCGAGATCCTGAAGTAGCAATTGTTGGCCCATTCCATGGTCACACCCGATTTCGATAATCGACTTACACTTTAGTCCATATACAAAATATAGACAATGCTGCTAACTATTTCAGGATACATGAAATCTTATTCAACGGACGATGTACTGCATAATTCCAAGCGTCAAAGTCATCAAAATTCTGAAGACTCCTTTTCTACTTTTATTCTGTATTTTTACAATTTATTGAGTCTAGGAATTTCTTTGTAAAATCAAGTATGGTATTACTGGCTTAGGGTTAAAAATTATTCTCATTTTTCAAAATCTACTTTTACCCTAATATTTTCGATTACAAATATTCCATAATTATATTTCGAAAATATTCCTTTTAAATGATTTTACAAATTTCCAAAAACTGTTTGAAAACAATTTTAAATCTCCTGACAGAACTCACAGCCGAGTTCGGCCCGAGTTCGGCCCGAACTCTGACCGAGTTCGGTCAGTTTGTATTCAAACTTCAGTTGCCTCCAAATCTGCGAGCAACGTCTATATTGCGAGATTTTTGTATCCGAACTCTGCCCGAGTTCTGCCCGAGTTCGGTTGGTGAAAACACCTATAAATAGAGAAGAACTTTTCATTTCAAAACATCAATTCATTCTTCATCTCTTCTCTATTTCATCTCAAGTGTTTTCTAAGTGATCCAAGAATTTCAAATCTCACCTATACTTCTCTTAGCCAAAAGCCAGTACTATCACATTTGATTTAGAAGTCTTTTGGTTATTCAGAGTTGTAAAGAGGTCGTCAAGTTTCAACAACAATTCCTGTTGTGGAGCTGGTCGTGCGCTCGTCACCAAGCACGGTGTATGTTGGAGTTGGTCGTGCACTCGTCAACAAGCACGGTGGTGTAAGAGTTGCAAGCACTCAGTTAAAGCTTGTGCCTTTAGTGGATTAACATCGAGCAAGAGTACTCGAGACTGGATTAGTCCTCTCAGAGGGATACCAGTATACATCGCTGTGTTACTGAGTTTGATTCTCCTATCTTTATTTACTGCTCTTACATCATTGCCATAGTTTAATTTTTTAATTGGTGATTTTATTTCTGCTGCACACACGCACTCTATTCACCCCCCCTCTAGAAGTGCTCAACGATCCTACAATTGGTATCAGAGCAGGTTATATTCTCATATAACATATCCTAGAGAGTATATATATGGCAGCCGTGAAATCTATATTCAACGGTGAAGGGCAATCCACAAATAGACCTCCCCTATTTGATGGAACAAACTATACATACTGGAAAACACGTATGACTTTCTTTCTAAAGTCTCTAGATTTTGATTTATGGTCTATAGTCATTGATGGATATAAGAAACCACCACCTACAGTGGTTGAAGGTATTCTTATGGAAAAGCCGCATGACAAGTACACCGATGCTGAAAAAGCAAAGGCTAGTCTTGATGCTCGAGCCATCAATGCACTATTCTGTGCAATTGACAAAACAGAGTTCAATAGAGTTTCTACCTGCAAGACGTCTCATGAAATTTGGAAACTTCTTGAGGTAACCCATGAGGGAACTTCCCAAGTTAAAGAATCCAAAATCAGTAGACTGACTCAGGAATATGAATCTTTTAAAATGAAACCTGGTGAGTCAATTACACAGATGTTTACTCGTTTCCTTGATATAACTAATCCTCTTCAATCTCTTGGTAAAGATTACAACAACCATGAGAAAATCAGGAAAGTGCTGCGGGCCCTAACCAAGAACTGGAATCCAAAAGCCACAGCAATCATTGAAGGAAACGATCTCACCACGATGACTTTAGAAACACTGATGGGCAAGTTGATGACTCATGAGCTCGACTTACAAGATTTTGAAGAGGCCACACCAAAAGAAAAGACTATCGCCTTCAAAGCTCAAGCAAGAAAATCAGCATGCAATGACTCAGACGAAGAATCATCAAGTGGTGATGAACGTGCCTTACTTGTGAAGAACTTCAAGAAATATCTAAAGTTCACAAGCAGGAAGAAGAAAGACATCCAAGAAAGCAATGAAGACGAGACAATATGCTTCGGATGCAAGAAATCAGGGCACATGAAGAAGGACTGTCCAGCTATCAAGAAGAGCAGTCCATATGATCGGTCAAGATCAAACAGAAGATCCACATCTGACCGAAAGTATGCCAACACAAGCATCTGGCACGAGAGTGATGCCAGTGACTCAGAAGAAGAAGACAGACCCTGCAGCAATGCAAATGTTTGTCTTATGGCGTTCGAAAAGGTATCATCTAATCCTCTGTTTGATGAGTTTACTTTTGAAGAACTAGAGACTGCCTTTAGCGACTTACTTGAAGATCACAAAACTGTGCTCGACAAGTATAAGCAATCTCGAAAAGAGATTAAGGCACACACAGCCGAGATAGCTAGACTGTCTAATCTTCTTCAAGAGATTAAAGAGACGTCTACTACCGGTAACACGGAAGAGATAGCCAAACTCAAGGTAGACTATCATGAGGCTATCCTCACTATTCAAAAGAAAGAAAGAGATTATGGTAAGATGCAAAAACTGTATGACACAGAGAAGAGAATGCACTTAGTAACAGAACACAGACTCTCAGTTATGACTGCTAAATATGAAGAGTCTATTGCGATTTCTAAAAAGTTAGAAGTCAAGTTAGGCAAACAGGCTATACCTGTGACAGAGCCTAATTTTAGTCCTAATGCTAAGCATACACCTAAGAGGACTAAAAACAAGAAAGCACATAAGAAACACGAATATCATCATGCTTTCACTTATAGGTTCTCCAAGAAACCAAACAAGCATGTGAACTCAGTTTCAACCTCATCTGGTTCTAAACTGACTTGCACGTATTGTGGTACACATGGTCATATATCACAATACTGTCTTGCAAGAAAACTTGTTGATAACCATACTTTAGTCTGGATACCTAAAGCTAATCAGCATGGACCCTTCAGAAAATGGGTACCAAAGGATTCATCTACTTGTTTTGTAGGTGGACCCTCAACCCTCTCATGCTAGAAGCAAGTGGATCCTCGATAGCGGATGTTCGCGACACATGACTGGTGATGCATCTTTATTCGCTACGCTATCGATGAAGAAAGAAGGATATGTCTCCTTCGGAAATAACTTGAGAGGTGACATTATAGGTAATGGCACTGTAGGTATGTCTCCTTACCCTATAATAAAAGATGTTTGTCTAGTAACCGAATTGAAACATAACCTACTGAGTATAAGTCATTTGGCAGATAATGGTTATGGCATCAATTTTGTGAAAGATAAATGTACTATATATGATATGTCATCTGGTGATCCCATATATAAAGGGATTAGAGAAGACAATATATATGTTTTCTTTTTGGAGAATACTAATAATGCAGGAAGGTGTCTAGTAGCCAATCAAAATGAAAGCTGGCTATGGCACATGAGACTAGGACATGCAAACATGGATACTATCTCACGCCTGAACACAAAGAAGTTGGTAAAAGGACTCCCAGAAATTCCATTCAAGAGAGACATGGTATGTGCTGACTGTGAAAAGAACAAAGCACATAGGTCATCTTTTAAATCCATCAACGCTGTAAGTACTTCGAGACCTTTGCAGTTGATTCATATGGATTTATTTGGTCCTAGTAGAGTCGCTAGTCTTGGCGGTAAACTCTATACTTTTGTCATTGTTGATGATTTCTCTCGTTTTACATGGGTTTATTTTTTATCAAACAAAAGTGATGCAATTTTTGAATTTCAGATATTTTGTAAAAAGGTTCAAAACGAAAAAGGCTTCATGATTACTCGTATCCGAAGTGATCATGGTGGCGAATTCGAAAATACTGATTTCAAAAAGTTTTGTGATGATAGTGGATACTACCACGAATTTTCTTGTCCTAGAACTCCCCAACAGAATGGTGTTGTGGAGCGGAAGAATCGTACTCTAAGCGAAATGGCTAGAGTCATGCTTAATCAGCATAATCTTCCTAAATATTTTTGGGCAGAAGCTGTTAGTACAGCCTGTCATATTTTAAATAGGGTGTTAATTCGACCAATATCGAAGAAAACACCATATGAGCTTTGGTTTGGAAGAATTCCAAACATATCTTACTTTAAAGTTTTGGTTGTCGCTGTTTCATCCTGAACACCAAGGATAACTTGGGAAAGTTCGACTCGAAAGCAGATGACGGGATATTTTTCGGATATGCTGCTAAGAGTAAAGGATATAGAATTTTCAATAAAAGATCTTTGATTGTTGAAGAAAGTGTTAATGTTACCTTTGATGAGTTGAATAGTCATAGATCTAGCGACAGTGATGATGAAGATGCACCTACAAAGACAAAGAAGAGTTCTGAGAAAGATCCTACCCAAGAGGCAAGAACCGATAAAAGTCCTGAAGATGCAGGAACTGAGAAGAGCCTTGTGAAAGGTATGGCCCAAAGATTCGAATCATTAAGATTCAAACCAGATCATCCAGAAACTCTCATAATAGGTGATGTATCCAAAGGTGTAAGTACTCGTTCATCTCTTAGAGATTCTGAGGTAGCAGCTAATGTAGCATTTATTTCTCAAATAGAACCTAAGAATGTTAATGAGGCTTTTTCTGATGAATTTGGATTTCTGCCATGCAAGAGGAACTTAATCAATTTGAGAGAAACCAAGTTTGGGAACTCGTTCCTAAACCTATTGGTCAATCGATAATTGGTACCAAATGGGTGTTCCGAAATAAACTTAGTGAAGATGGTCAAGTTCTACGCAACAAAGCACGTCTAGTTGCACAAGGTTATAATCAAGAAGAAGGAATTGATTATGATGAGACCTATGCTCCTGTTGCTAGACTAGAAGCCATTCGCATGTTTTGCGCTTTTGCTTGTTTTAATGATTTCAAACTTTTTCAAATGGACGTGAAAAGCGCATTTTTAAATGGATTTTTGAAAGAAGAAGTTTTTGTGAAACAACCCCCTGGTTTTGAAGATTTTCAAAAACCTGATCACGTCTTCAAGCTTAAGAAAGCACTCTATGGACTCAAACAAGCACCTCGTGCTTGGTATGAACGCCTAAGCGCCTTCTTACTTGATAATGGTTTTTCAAAAGGCAAAATTGATACTACTCTTTTTATTAAATCTTTGAATAATGATATACTTCTAGTGCAAATTTATGTAGATGACATTATATTCGGTTCTACTAATGAACAACTTTGTCAAGAATTTGCCAAGTGTATGCAGAGTGAATTTGAAATGAGCATGATGGGAGAGCTGAACTTCTTCCTAGGATTGCAAATCAAACAACACTCAAATGGAACATTCATCAACCAAGCCAAGTACACGAAGGACATACTGAAGAAGTACGACTTCGAAAATGTAAAGCCAATTGGGACGCCTATGGCTACATCTACAAAGCTTGATGCTGATGAAAGTGGCAAACCTGTTGATCAGCGTAAGTATCGAGGTATGATTGGTAGTTTATTATATTTAACTGCTAGTCGCCCTGATATTATGTTTAGTGTTTGCATTTGTGCAAGATATCAGGCAAATCCTAAGGAATCACATCTTAGTGCCGTTAAGCGTATCTTCCGATACCTTAAAGGAACTTCTACAGTTGGCTTATGGTATCCCAAAACCAAATCCTTTGACCTTACAGGTTACTCGGATGCAGATTTTGCCGGATGCAAAGTGGACCGTAAAAGTACCAGTGGTACATGTCATTTCTTGGGAAAGGCCCTAGTCTCTTGGTTTAGCAAGAAGCAAAATTCAGTAGCATTATCAACAACTGAGGCTGAGTATATCGCCGCAGGACGTTGTTGTGCTCAAATTTTGTGGATGAAGCAAACCTTAGAGGACTATAATCTGCACTATACAAATGTTCCTATATACTGTGACAACACTAGTGCAATTAATTTAACTAAGAACCCTATCTGTCATTCACGCACAAAGCACATAGAAGTTAGACATCATTTTCTACGTGATCATCAACAACACGGGGATATTTGCTTAAAATTTATTAATACTGAACATCAACTAGCAGATATTTTCACTAAACCCTTGGCTGAAGACCGTTTCAACATCTTGAGGCGTGAGCTCGGCATCCTTGAATTTTCGGACTCTTAATGCATATGGTATTTTAAACTGGTTTTAAATAATTTGATTATTTATTTATTTAACGAAAGTTATTTTGGGGACAAACTTATAAAGGGCAATGTCTGTCACCACGGCTACGGTCGAAGCGAAGCGGTACTTAAGTGTTCCCCGGTGAACCACCGTTAGCTGGGACATCCCCTACAGTTAACCCAAAATTACAGCAGTTAAAATATAAATCAGTCAAACTTTATTTATTAAACTTTTAATATACTCTGACTGCATTGACTGCCTCGGAAATGCAAGTGACCGAACTCGGCCCGAACTCTGACCGAGTTCGGACCGAACTCGGACCGAGTTCGGTCGGCGCTGTGATGGTTCCAGAACCGAACAGCCGGCCCTAGCACCTATTTAATCCACCCTTTCTTCCACTATTTCTCCACACCAAAACGAGAAATAGCTCTACATCCTTCTAGAAGACTTTCCTCTTCCTTTCGTGCAAGGCTTCGACGATCTTCTCCATCTCCACATGGCTCCGAAGCGTCAGCGAGGAAATTCTTCCCAGGGTGCTTCCTCATCTTCCGACTACACTCCAGCCAGTTTGTTCAGTCCAGCCAAACCTAGAGATCCCGAGGAATTCGATGGCACTCTGTTTCCCGACAGAGACTTTTCCAATCTCTGGTTTGATTCCTTTTCTCTCCGTCGTATTTGTACTGGAGCATTTGTCAACTTTACAATCTTCTTCGAATATGTTCCTACTTTTGAACTACTTGGATTTCGCGACTTTTTTGAAGTCCAAGATAATATTTATGACAATGCTGTCCGTATGTTCTACTGCAACTTGCAAGTACAACAAAACGGAAATTTCTATTCCTGTGTTGCTGGACAGGAACTTAAATTTAGCGCCACTGATATCAGTGAATATTTTCACGTTCCTGATATTGGTGAAGCTCTTGTTGACATCCACCACATTCAGTTCCCTGCAGATGTCACCTTAGCTTCTTTTAGGGAATTGATTTGTCACCCCACTCCTCCTCCTCGGAGAATATTTTCTCGACATCTTAACCAAAATTTCTACGAACTTCATCGCATGATTTTCTCAGCCCTTCTTCCGAAGAAAGGCTCTACTGATGAAGTCACATTTTTGGAACTCTCTGCTTTGTATCACATTCATTTTGGAATTCCCTTTTCAATTCCAAAAACCATGATGTCCTGGATGCTCAACTGCAAGAATGCAGGAAGGAACCTTGTTTTTCCTATGCACCTTGCGAGTATCTTTCGCCGTTTCGAGATTGATCTTGAAACGTGTGCTATTTCTTCTACTGCTGTTGAGTTGACCCGCTCTCGTCGGTTTCCTCGACCTCCCGGTGCTGCTCCTGCTGATATTCCAGCTGATGCTGAGGCCCCTCCAGCAGATGCTCCTCCTGCTCCGGCCCCTGCTCCAGGACTCGATCATGCTTTCTACCAGCGATTTGATGAGTTCGTTGCGGTTTCCACGCAACGTTATCAGGACTCAGAGTTCAGGCATATTTCTCAGGCCCAGGTGCTGAGAAACAGTATTGCCGACCTACATTACAGCCTGGTGCATGATCCAGCCCATCCACTTACTATCCTTCCACACCCTGCTTTCCCTGGTCCCCGTTTTACTGATGAGGCCACTTTTCAGTATTTCGACCCGACCACTGCCTATTTTCCTCATGATCCTCCCGGTGCAGATGATGCAGAGTTGTGATATGGTTTCAGCCATAGGATAGTGGATTTTGATGCAGTTTATGTAGTACTTTTATTTTTTTTCTAAACTCTTTCAGTTAGACATTTATCAGATGTACCAGTTGATTTTCTAGTGGAATATTTATGCTATTTCAGTTTATTTGCATTTCACTCTATGCTATGATTACTGTGATTACTACTGTTTTCTTTCACTTTGTTTTTTTTTTATTGTTGGCTTCATGACTTACGGGGGAGCCGATTCATTTTACTACTTGACAAAGGGGGAGAAAAATGAGTATAACCAAAATCAGCCCAAACAATTTTTTCAGGTATTTTGATATATTATTATTTTTTTTGAAATATATTTTGGTATAGACTCAAGTTTTGTCAATTATCAAAATGGGGGAGATTGTTGGCCCATTCCATGGTCACACCCGATTTCGATAATCGACTTACACTTTAGTCCATATACAAAATATAGACAATGCTGCTAACTATTTCAGGATACATGAAATCTTATTCAACGGACGATGTACTGCATAATTCCAAGCGTCAAAGTCATCAAAATTCTGAAGACTCCTTTTCTACTTTTATTCTGTATTTTTACAATTTATTGAGTCTAGGAATTTCTTTGTAAAATCAAGTATGGTATTACTGGCTTAGGGTTAAAAATTATTCTCATTTTTCAAAATCTACTTTTACCCTAATATTTTCGATTACAAATATTCCATAATTATATTTCGAAAATATTCCTTTTAAATGATTTTACAAATTTCCAAAAACTGTTTGAAAACAATTTTAAATCTCCTGACAGAACTCACAGCCGAGTTCGGCCCGAGTTCGGCCCGAACTCTGACCGAGTTCGGTCAGTTTGTATTCAAACTTCAGTTGCCTCCAAATCTGCGAGCAACGTCTATATTGCGAGATTTTTGTATCCGAACTCTGCCCGAGTTCTGCCCGAGTTCGGTTGGTGAAAACACCTATAAATAGAGAAGAACTTTTCATTTCAAAACATCAATTCATTCTTCATCTCTTCTCTATTTCATCTCAAGTGTTTTCTAAGTGATCCAAGAATTTCAAATCTCACCTATACTTCTCTTAGCCAAAAGCCAGTACTATCACATTTGATTTAGAAGTCTTTTGGTTATTCAGAGTTGTAAAGAGGTCGTCAAGTTTCAACAACAATTCCTGTTGTGGAGCTGGTCGTGCGCTCGTCACCAAGCACGGTGTATGTTGGAGTTGGTCGTGCACTCGTCAACAAGCACGGTGGTGTAAGAGTTGCAAGCACTCAGTTAAAGCTTGTGCCTTTAGTGGATTAACATCGAGCAAGAGTACTCGAGACTGGATTAGTCCTCTCAGAGGGATACCAGTATACATCGCTGTGTTACTGAGTTTGATTCTCCTATCTTTATTTACTGCTCTTACACCATTGCCATAGTTTAATTTTTTAATTGGTGATTTTATTTCCGCTGCACACACGCACTCTATTCACCCCCCCTCTAGAAGTGCTCAACGATCCTACAGCAACTTCACCTGATCCACACGTTCTTCTGCTGGTACCTTAGCGGCTGTGAAAATAGCCTCAATATCCTTAAGCCATGCATCTGCTGAGATGGCGTCCTCCGTTCCCTCGAAACGGCGGGGGTTGAACTTGCAAAATCTGGTTGATGCCCCTGAATCCGGCCTTGCCCCTCTTTCCAAAGCTGTCTGCAACCCTTGGTTGAGTAATACGATCTGCTCTTGCAACTGAGCGTGCATGCGCTGCTGGGCTAACATCTGGTGTTGCTGAGTGGCCATCATCCCTCTCATGATCTCTAGAAGGACCGGTGTGTCCATTTCCGTAGGGGTAGGTGGAACTGTTGGTGGTGGTAGAACATCCGGATACTGCGATCCAGCTGCTGCTTCCACTATCACTTCTTCCTGGATAGTCTCCTGAGTTAGTACCGGCCCTTGTTGCTGACCAACCTGGTTTTGTTGTCCATGTTGCTGTCCAGCTCTGACAGGTGCGGACGAGGTGCCCCTAAAAAGGGATAAGAGAACAATCAAACGACCGGACAGAAAAGATCAATGAAGTCAAAGGATACTGGAACGTCAAGCTAGAGTTGAGAACAATGAATCATGAGATCAAGGGGGAACATGTGTGATTGAGACATCCTATAAATCAAAACACCCCACAAGTCTGAAATCAGACCTGCATGGGCCACCACTAAAACCTTGTCACGCCCCAGAACCAGAATACTGGAGAGCGGGGGAATGACTCAGCCAGCTACGTATTACGGGTAGATAAATACCGTATAATACGATCAATGCTGTCTAATAAGACGAGGGGTGCATACTACATAAAAGTCTCACTATGGTCACTTCACATCTATTGTCTCAATCATTCAAACAAGAAACAGAAAATAGAGAACATGTGAGATAAAGCAGTAAGGCATCCCAAACGTTCAGTCAAAATATTCTTGATATCTGGCTTTACAAAATACAGCCAGATGATGTAGCAAGGTATACACAATTGTTATCAGCTGCAGTCTGACTTAATTACAATTATGCAAAAGTAAGCGCAAGACAATCCAACAAACATGTCGGTGCCAAACGGCAAAGTATAAAGTAAATAACAAACGAGCGGGGAAGTAAAGAACCCACTCGAGTCCTGCGATCATTCCTCTAGTATTGACCATTTTGGAGGTGGAAGTAAGCTGAGTCCTCGGGAACCGGCTCTAAATCTGGCCATGCAAAACCAGAGAGGTTAGACCTCTAATAGCAAGTACCGCAAGGAAGCACGATATGAGGAATTTAAACCAGTAAGAAAAGAATATGATAATAGATCTCTGCTATCTACTAGGACTCACATAACATCACGATACTTCGAACCAACCTCCCAACCAAACAAGGACAGAAGTTGGTCCATCATGTCCTGACATTCTGATCATCTCAGTTAGGTAACAGAGTAAGTACAGTACACAAACAAATCAATTTAAACGGCCATGCAACTACTACGGCTTGCTACTGTGAGTTCCAAGTTATCCTGGAATTATGCAATAAAGGATTCCTCAGTTCTTACTATGTACAAGCAAGGCTAGTTTACCCAGTCAATCAATTACGCCAATCATGAATTAGACGAGTCCCAGCGGGACGCCCGTCATCAATATACAATATATCATAGATAATATAACCAGATATCGCTCCCTGCCCGTGTGGCAGATTTGCAGTATCTGTGGGGACCAACCGGCCTGTCGGGCACTACTAGTCCCAAGAGGGCTGCCATATAAGAACTCGGGAATCTATTCTCTTCATGCAATCATTATTTTATTTTACTTAATAGTCTCTATGTTGAGTGAAGTCCCATGCCGTGGATCATGGTCATTCAAATGAGTACTTGCGTACGGGGTACGATATGCACAACTCTACAACGATGTCTGTGCGGTTAGGTTGTAGGTCTTACATAGCGTAATGCAACAATCAAAACTAACCACGGAGTAATCATGCCTTGACCATAAAGTACACATACATTTTTTGTAAGATAAATAAATAATAAAAATAAATAAATAATTTGAAGCCTGCATGTGCCTGTATGCCAATATTCAAGATTAGCCAGTCGATTGCAATAGTTCATAATTAATATGAACGTGTCTCATTCATTCATTTCAATAAGACGACTAGCCAGTCTCTTAGTTCCAACTAGGAACGCATGATCAATTATTTAGATTAAGATATCAATCCTTGTTTATTAATGCCAAGATAACAATTAATATAAAGATGTCAACCAATGCTAATAAATGCCAAGATAATTAATCAATGTCAATCAGTGTCAATTCAGGACAAGAATCAACCAAAAAGGCATTAGAGCCAAAGTTCATACGGCTCGCGAGACTTGGGTTCCATGCGGCCGGGCATGAATAAGTTACATGCGGCTGGACAAGGGTGATTCCATGTGGCCAAGTTAGCAAACCTTATGCGGCTAGAAACAAAGCGGGTCTCATGCGGCTAATTAAGTCAGGGTCCCTTATGCGGCTAGGGTAAATCATGCAGCTCATGCGGCTGAGTAAGTCTCATGCGGCTGCGGCTGAGTAAGTCTCATGCGGCTGCGGCTGATTAAGTCTCATGCGGCTGCGGCAAGCTAAATCCATACGGCTAGAACTGACCGAGCCTATGCGGCCCAAATGATGAGCCTCATGCGGCTGAGACATATATATATGTAAACTTCCTGCGGTCGAAAAATCGACGGTTCATGCGGCTAGTAAAGCCCAAGCTTGTGCGGCTGCGGCCAAGTTAATGTCATGCGACCGAAATCTTCATGCGGCTGAAACTCTTCATGCGGCTGAATCCTCTTATGCGGCTCAAAAGACTTGCCGCATGAAAACTCATGCGGTCAGGTCTGTCATGCGGCTAGGATCTGTTCTTCTTCTCCGAATTTTTACTACAAGAAAATTAATTTTTTCCAACATTTTATAAATGTCAGAAAAAAGGTCAAAAACGTTGGCATAGGAATTCCTAACGTTTTTTCAACATTTTCGACAAACGTCATCGTTGCCGCAGTTGGTAATTTACGACGTTTTAGTTAAACATCAGTATAGGTAAAGACGACGTTTGCGACAACGTTTAATAAACGTCGAAAATTGTGCAATTATAGGTAATAATTTTCCAACGTTTTAATAAAAACTTCGGAAACTAAACTTCTTTCCCAACCTTTTGCAAAAACGTTGGGATTTGCTTTTCGAACCTTTTTCTAGTAATTTTTCAATGTTTTAACATAAACGTTGGTATAGGTAAAACCATTTTAAAAATATATATAATTTGAATATATTTGACATGCACTTATATTCAACCGACTTCTTATTGAGTAATTAAACCATACTCCAATTAACATTATATGTTCAACAATATATAATTTAGAAAATATTTTTTTACTGATCAAAATACAACATTTTACTATACAACCGAGTTTAGCAAAATAAAACAAGTCAAAATACAACATTTTACTATACTGTCGACTTTGCAACAATTAGGTTATGACTTCATCTCTCATAGCGTGAACTTCTACACATAAAATATTTTTGCCTCGAACAGTCCAAACTTGTTCATGTAGATAAAAGTTTCAGTTTCAGAAACACACGAAGATGTTGATACATATATGGGAAAAGAAAAATAATGTACCCTCACAGTTTTGTCCAGCGAATCACTATACAGTTTCTCTCTAGACTATAAAATAGACAAGCTGGTTACATCTTTCCTATGTTCTTGACTTTCTTGGATCAGATCAAGGATTATAGCACTTCCTTCTCACACTTGTATGGCTTCATATTAGTGATATTATGAATATATTGAATATTAAGAACTAGCTATGTGACAATTGCTACCCGTTGACCGTAATTACTATTTTCAATGTTATATGAAGCAAGTTTTTAACTATGACCAAATTGTTGGCTGCAACAAGTAAACACAAGATCTTTACCTTTACTGTTCCATCTCTAGCATATGAGATGATATCTGCAATAATAATTAAAACTTAGACATTGGTCATAAATACTGAAATACTAATTAAAACTTAGACATTGATCCTTCATTCCATCTTTGGCGTATGAGATGATATCTACAATTTATTTTCTAACAAAAAAGGAGCTACATATTTATACCAGCATCATTCATAAAGCTCCTTACAGTAATCACAACTATTGCTATTGTACTTCAAACCATTAAATTATGAGATGCATTATAGTTTTATAACAAGGACTTGGTCTGAAATTACTTCAGAACTGTAAAGACTTTGGTCAAGTGAAAAAACAGTGAGCAAATATACAAGTATACATTACACATACCATACCATATGTTGAATCATTTATAAAGAAATGTCTCATAAAGATTTTTGAAGGTTCATCCACTAAATTATTAAGGTAACATACGAAACATCCCAGTACATGGGCTGCTTCGCCAGAAATAACAACAATTATCTATCCTATATACATGAATACTATGTAAATGTTGTTATTAAGTTGTCTACTTCGTAAAGGATATACAAAGTTCATGTGCGCAACTCGCATCATGTCTAATCTTCACATCTTACCGGATATGGATATTCATTAGTGCACAGAAACATAAGGATGATAATGAATTATCATTTCCCATACCTATAAAACAAGTTTGCATCGTGTTACAAATATTTTCTTGTCAAATCCTATACAAGGTGTGATCACTACTGTTCGGAACAAAGAAAACAAGTTAAACAACATCCGTAGTAGGGTAGGATCCTTCATGGTCATACTGCAAGATCCCTGACTGCAGTATTGCAACTGTAGGTTATAATGATAGCAGCATTATATACTGCATCAGTGCACACATATCCTTGTGTGCAGGAAGAGGGAAAGCTCAGCAGGCAGTGTAAGATGCATTACAGCATCTGTGTGCAGGTATTACGGCCTGCAAAATGAAGGAAGAACAACAGCTAGTCTGCGGGAGCAAGGGAACCTACAGGCATACAGTGTGAAGGGGAAATCTGTACAGGTATCTGCAGGCTAGGCGATGCAGGGGATTTGTACCTACGTGTAGTCTACAGGTTTAGCTACCAGCAGTTGCAGTAGCAACGTAAGCAGGTGCAGTAGCCTTAGCAATTAGCAGCAATGTAGTTGTATCATGCAGTCAGGTGTGTGGCTAATAGGAAATTGTAGACAATACAGTAGATATGACATATCTGTAGTAGTGCAGATTAGCATAAGCAGCAATAGCAGTATATCTGTAGTAGTGCAGATTAGCATGAGCAGCAATAGTAGTATATAGGAATACAGGAAGGGAGGTTAATGGGTAGTACAACTGTAGCAATAAGTAAACTGCAATGAGTTAGGCAGCCTACAGGAGTATGGCATATGGAAGTAAATAGGCAATTACAAAAGTTAGGAATTGATACTTTATAATGCAAACATTTACAGCTTACTACAAGGCATTAAGAAATTTTACCGAGAGTTTGTATTTGCCTCTTGATTTCCTCTTCAAGCCAACTGAATCCTACTATTTAAAAAATTCACCTACATAATCAAATTGTATAAGTAATGCAGTCTAGTGTTATAAAAGTGAAATTTAGATATGATTTGAATGCAAGTTCATAGATTTTACAATCAAAGTAAACGAGTAGTAAACTAGCATAGACCAATACTAAAAACTGATGGGTTCCAATAATATTGACATATAGATTCCTTTAACAGAACAACATTTAATGTAATCCCAACATGTTAAAAGAGGAAAAGATGAAACATTACAACGAATAATATAAATAGTCGTCAGAGCAAGAGGAAAGCTCGAGCATATTTTGACATGTTTCAAGAGGAAAGCTCGAGCAAGTAGCTTCCCGGAGTACGAAAACTTGCCTTAAAGAGACGGTATCATCTCAACTGCTATCTGTTCACCGTTTTGGAATTCCAAAAAAAATTGGGTTACATCTTCAGCCTATCAAGCACAGGGATTGCATCCTCAACCTCACATTTATCATCCATTTAAGTGAATGTAAATACTGCAAAAAAAATTAGTGGATTCAATCAATTAATGATCAAGAAATTCAAAGATGCTCCCAAGCAGAGTTCATCAATTGATGTTATTATCTAATGAGTACAAGTATCCGGTACGAGTATATTAGTTCTTCATAGGTTGGTAGTCTTAACTATAAAATTAAAATTTACTACCTGTGTACATCAACAATCTCTTCTAAAATGGGAAAGAGCTAACATAATGATGAATTAGTGGGACATGTTAAGAAATAAAGAATATGGAGTGGTTTGTTGATTAGTTTCCAAGAAAAAACATCAGGAAATAAACATATTGAAAAAATGAGCATACAGGGAATATTCTACCAAACCATCGAATATAGTGACTATGCCTGCAAGTGGCAAATCTTTCTAGACTCTTTTTCTTACAACTTTTTGTAGACTCTAGGTGGGTAGCATATATGATTTCTCTGTTTTCTACTTTTTCTTTATGTTCAAAAAAAATCAGGAAATCAACATGTTATCTTGAAGAAGCCAGAAGGTATTTCTTGAGAGTGTAGAATCATATGCTAATACAGGCAAATAGGATGGCGAGCCCCAAATAAAGGCCAACACAATTTGCCGCTAGATAGAGAACAAACTGTCTCAGGAAGATTATATATGAGAACAGAACTCAGACTTTCTCTAGAGCAAAGATCCTGTGGGACACATAAGGCACAGTGAATAGTCACAAAAATTCAAGCAAGAGATGTATTGAAGTTTCTTAGCTGTCATCGTATACATTAGATTTTCCAACACTTGTAGATCCTTTAGTATCTATGTCAAGAACGGAGACTATTTCTACATCAATAACCATTTCCACTGGTGTTCCCCAAATCCATGTTCCTGCAACACAAAAGTGTTTATTTATCAGTAATTTTAACTCAAACAGCAGAAAACATGAATTTTGCGTATACTAAACAAAGGTACAAACAAACTACTTCAGAGATAAAGAGACAGTGATAATCAAGAGCTTTTATACTTATATACTTATAACCTTTTGTCTTGGTATCTCGCATATGACCAACACCAAAACCTGGCAAAGAATATATAGCATAAGAATATTATACTTTCCCCTCTCGCATATGTCCAACACCAAAACTTGTTCAGAGATAGAGAAAATATCATAGAAAATAGGAGAGAAATTAATTGTTTTGTATATAGGAATATTGTACTTTACCCTCTCGCTTATATAGAAGGGAGGGAACTTATTGTTCTTTTTACTGTGGTGTGCATGAGCACTTCTAATGGAAGAAGAGATAAAGTCGAAGAATGGATATTGACGAAATGGAAAAGAATACAGGAAATGGTCTTGGAAGAGGATTGTCAAAAAGTAGACCCGCAAAAAAGAAATAGATTAGAAAGTAATAATTTCCAAAACCAAATATGGTTTGGTTTTTATTTCATGTTAGTAAGCATGTAGCATAAGAATGTTATATATGTTCAGGGGGCATATGGTCTATCAGATGTCAGACTAAAATATTGCTTTCGAGTTTTTTCCAATGAGAAACAAAGATGCCCATGCAAATAAATCACAAAAGTTTTATATCTTTGAATCAAAATTCCAACAGGTTTTCCATATCTTTCTTCATATCGCATAGGGAATCATAGGTTTTTTTATATACAGTGGTATAGATGACAGCCTTTATTAGTAGCAAGCCTTTAAAACAAAAAGAATAAATTAACTCAAAAAAAATTGATTTATGAGACAATTTATTTCATGTTCACAAGAGGAATGCAGAGAATTTGTCATCATATTCACTAATTAAAAAAAAATGAAGAAACAAGCATTCACTAAATTGAGTACACTAAAAGATTCAGACTACTTTGGATGGGCTCATTTTCATATAACATCTCACTAGAACACCTGAGATTTAGCATTGCCTTGTAGTTAGGTACCTGAAGAAGTACATACAGAGAATGCTTTGTATAAGCATTTGCCATTCCTACAAAAAGCAATGTGATTAAACCAAACTAAACTGGATGGTTCCTCTTGTTAAGTTCTTAATGAGTACATACTACAACTCAAAGATCACGCCTATATTGACCCCAGCGTGTATATATAGAATATTGTAAGTGAGTAAATTATATACTAAAGGTGGTTGTGCTCCAATAGTCGAGGCAAGTTCTAATGAGGATATGTTGTTACTAAAAACCAAAATAACAAAATACAAAGGCCGTGGCAGAGCTAGATTATGTAGATGAACACAAAGTAGCCATAATGACATTTAGAAATTCTTCGTTAACTTTATCCTTTGTAGTAGTGGTGTTTGACGATCATTGTCCGTGGTATCAGCACCGCACTCATCACTTCCTGCAACATTAACAAACTTTCACAGCAGCATTTCATCAAACACCAAGTAGCCATTAATTTTACTTCCACTTCTCTATCTATGATTTATTGTTGATCTTGACTGAGACCCTCTTCCATATCACTTCTTCATGCTCTAGGTTACTAAGTAATCAACTGCTAGCTTCAGTTTCTGCATTTTTGCCTGATCGCCTCTACTCAACTGAATTACATGTGTTTAGTCGAGCATGCATGCAACTAGCATAGCCTTTGTATGCAACTCACGCCTACAAGCCCATGATAATTTTTTATTTTCAAACGATTGGTTTCCCGTAAAATCCAGGACATCTCCATTCTTGCACTCCCTACTCGACTGGATTACATGTCATTATATTATTTGTGTGATTTATTTCAAAAGATAAAACTTCTTGTGTTAATGATGCTATCTACTACTACTTTAAATTTTTTATTTAAGAATGATATGTCAGCTGGCAAACGAAATTGCATACTCAAAATATGAAATATTTGGCAATAATGCCATTAGCCAATGATGCAACCTATATTATACCTTATCCAGTTTTGTATAGGTGGAGTAAAAGTATATTTTCATGGTTGCTTCAAAAAACATAACATAGTGAAATAATGACATGACAAAATTACATACCTGCCATGACGAACTTCGACAACAGTTTTTGTATTGTTTGGCCATAAGTCTAGCTCAATCACTCTCACTCCTCTTTTCATCCCTTTAATTATTGGGATATCACTGGAGTCGCTAGTTAGCTGATTTCCTATCAAGTAAGAGTGATGCTCTGTATATATGAAAGAGTGAGACAATGGAGCAACCATGTCTTGATGAGCCTGGAATCAAGTAACGATGTAAGTAACTGATTTCCTTTCACTTCATACAACCTGAAACGAGAAACTAGTTTAAGAGTTCAGACTCACTATTTGGCATACTTGAAATTGTTCATTTTGGACAAACATAAACATTAGCATCTTAACATTCATATGTGATGTAACTCACATGTTGCTTTCCCAAAGACAACTCATGTATCAGAGTATGAGCATGGATTGGCAACCTGATCATGTTATTTTAGTACCATAGGGTTCTGCCAATTGGGAAGTAAAGCCCTAAATCCTTATCCATTGGTATTTGGATATGGTACCATCCGAACCTGAAACCCAATAAAAAACCAAAACCAATTTGCATAAACCAAATATCACAACATATGAAAACCATCTACACAGTTGTTGTAGAAGTAGAAATCATCCAAAATATGGACTTAACTGATAGATTCAAGTATATTGAACCGTAATTTCAAATCTCTTAACATAACTACAAAAAAAAATCCATAATCCAACATGAACTTGATCATAAGGGCATGTAGGGTTAGTATTCAGATATTACATAAATCAAGAGGTCCACCCTTTTCAATGACTTCAGGATGCTTACATGTAGAAATATAATGGTTGTGTCCGTTCAATTATGTACCTGTCTTGGATGTGCTACAAACCACACATGACATAGATGATGAAGAGCGAAACGCTTGATCTTGGTAAGCATCTGACTAACATATCAGTCTTTGTCTTGTTGTGTAATTAAAAAGGATATGACAAATTAACCATATAAAGAATTTAATAAATTTATTCTCTATCTGGCATCTCTAGAAGATTGGGAATACAAAATATAGCAAACTAAAAAGAATAGTTAACAAATTATTGCAAAACTAACTAATTTGGATTGAATGAGGCAACTGCAATTACTATAACTCATCTTCTGTATAATTATTTTAAATTACTAGCATTGTATGTTTCCTTCCCTATGAAAAGGAAGTTAGTTACACAATTACCCTATAAGACCGGAAAGGTCCAGATAAAGCTTAAATTAAATTTGTGACTTGTTATCAACCTTACCTCCACCTTCTATAGCAGGATACAACAAAGTAGTTAAAAAAAAACTCGGTGACAAGATTGTCCCTTAACATAACCGTTAGAGACAAATTAGTAGGTGGAGACCTATTTTACATGCCAAAATTGAGCATATGCAACCAGAAAAGCAACCATGAAATTTTTGTAGAGTAAATAAGGTATTGACAAAGAAGACTTTTATCTCAAGGTGCCATATGGTATTTACGGACCCATGAGAGAGAGAAATCGTTTCCACAAATATATTGATGTGCTTACGAAACATCATACTTGTTAGAGTTAATGCTCCATATGAGAGGGATGACAACTTGTTCTAATACTCAAATTTGACAACATAACAATTCCTAATGAACCACAAAATTTAGGGATATAGGCTTTGTTGTTGTTATAAAATTAGAAATAAAGTTTGTAGTTGGCCTTCCACTCATGTAGGATTGCTCACAATAACTGAATTTCTTTGGTCGACCATGCAACACAATGATAAAGCTGAAATAAAGGGTGAAGGAACACAAACGAGAAAAGTAAGCACATTGGTAGATGTTTCTTTTTTTTCCCAATAATTAGGGCTCAAATTTTACAATAATAGCAGAAAAAATAATTTTAAGCAAGAAGAAACACTAGTTATAAATAAACCAGGACAAATTGCATAAAGTAAATTATACCCAACATTGAAGAATGGTTTCTTAATGTGTTTCTCCTAAAGCTTCATTTCATGATCTCGAACCTAAAAACGAATATATGTCTTGTTCATTTTTCTTTTGGCCAAATCAATAAAAATTAAATGGTGAATGCTTGCCTTGTTCTCCATAGAGCAAAGTGCAAAGGTCCATCCTACACTTCCATTGATATTGCACAACAAGGCATTAATCCACTCACTTTTGCCAGAGTTGTGAACACCTGTGATTACAGTTAGCTCTCCAGGCCCAACCTGTTCAAAAAGATTGAACATTAGCCATAGAGTATATACATGGAAAATTTCTCATCAATGGTTAAACCCATCATAAGTATTCTGACAAATATATAGTAACAGCCTTATTTTTCAAAATACATCTAAATAATCAATAGCTATGCCATAAAACAAACACCAAAAGACACCATCTATCCCTTTTTTTTCCAAATCTGAAAAAAAAGGAGTTCTCACTTCCTTATAATCCAATATAGTTTTCATTTAAAAATAAAAAAATAAACAAGCTCCACAAAACCTTATATTGTACACGCTATTCAAAGCTCCCCAGCCATTAGAAATACATTGCTCATTCCCACTTCTCTAATGACAATAATCATGAATTTTTGAGGAAAACATCTGAAGCTAAATAGACGCCATATCGGATACAATTAAGAAACTTCAATAAGTTCCTTCGATGCATCCTTTCCTTTATACATAAGCACCTGAAGCAAGGAGAAAAAACTCAATACAGTTGATTAGATTAATGAGGAAAACCCCACTCCAGGCTAAAACTTACTGCTATGCAGATTCACTTAAGTCTGAGATACCTTTCTTATAATGAATATAGTCAGTAATAAAGTATATTACTAAACCCTACCAGCTCAAAGGTTGAATATTCAGAACAAAGAATAAGTCTTAAGTGATTAAAATGTTATGACAACTTAAGTCTTCAATGACTAAAAGGTTGAATATTCACTTAGGGTCTGCTTGGCAATTGTAGCGGTAGCGGTAGCGGTTATGAGGTACTTTTAGAGTACCGGTTATGAGCGGTTATGAGGGGTCCAATTTTGGATGGTTCGACTTTTAAACCAATCCAATCCATGCTTGGTAATTCACTAACGAGCGGTTCTGAAAGTTTTTATACGAATAAATTAAATAGGGAAGGGTATTAGTAGATATAATTATATATATATTTTTATGAGGATATAAATAGAATAAAAAAATAGAGCCGCTCAAAACCCACCGATTTTGGGTGTTTATAAAGCCACCCAAAAATACATTACATCAGTTTTAGGGGGTTTTTAAGCCGGCCAAAACTGGTGCCTCAAAAAAATTAACAAGCATGGGTTTTCATAAACGATCGGTTCAAAAACACCCCAAAACCGGTGAAAACATCGTTACCAAGCAGACCCTTAAGTCTTCAGCTCAATGGTATGACAACTTTTTGTATCATGAATAACATTTCCAACATAAAGCCAACAACTACTATACAATGATTAAAATGTTTGAAGAGTTACAACAAACTTTTATGAGCTACAGTGCTCTAATAAGGCATGGACGATATTGGTAAGTGTATAGCGTCCAAGTGCCACAAGGGTCCCGCAACCTGCTTGTGTAGAGTCTGTAGGGTCAAGATGTACACAACCTTCCCTAATATAAATTGAGAGGCCATTTTCGTGAATAGAACATGCATTCTCTAAGATTCAAGCAACAAGCCTTGGTGTCACAAGTGCCAACCTCCATTAGAGAGTATAGTAGAAAGCATTATATATTGTATGAAACCAGCATAAGGAAATTAAGTGAATATTACAGACAAGAAGACCTAGATTAAAACAAACTTTTACATCAAGGAAGCTACATGACAATAGCAAGTTAAATTAGAATGTTAATATGTAAAAATATATGTGAAACTCACCGAAGAAAATAAAATACTAGTTATTTCAATTCGCAAATCACGAAACTTAAATAAACATAAAAATGGAGGCAAAGGAAGGCACCATGGGCGTTGATGACGAATACGCGGTCGAAGTCATCGAGCGGGTTGGTGAGGGATAGTTTAGTTCGAGGATGGCGACACTGTGGACGGGGAATTCGAACGAGTGGTAGGCGGTGTTGAAGGAGGTCTTAGCTTCGGAGGAGTCAGAGATGTCGGCTTGGACCGGGACGGCAGATTTTGGGCTGGAGGCATTAATTTATGTGACGAGGAGGTCAATATGCACGGAGTTGGCTAGAGCTGTTGATTGTTGTGAATGTAGGGTTAGGGAATAAGCTAGGTTTTTAGGGAATTTTGTGGCTGGAGGCATTAATTTTTGTGAATGGAGGGTATGAATTATAGGGGTTTAAGAGGGAAGGGCAAAATATTAGAGGGAAAGGAAATACTACTACAATGGTTTTCATTTTCAATATACTACGGTTTTGACAAAATGTTAGTAGATTTTTCGACGTTTAAGACAAACATCGAGAAAAAAATGTCGCGAACTCAATATTTTTCAACATTTAATGCAAAAGGTCGGTATTTGCTTATATAAGCCAACTTACACATAAATGTTGGAAAAAAACATCGGTTATCCTCGACGTTTAAGAGCAAACATCAGTAATTTTTAACGTTTGTTATAGAACGTTGGTGTATCATACCTAAGACGATATTCCCATAAACGTCGGAAGAAAAAAGTGTTGGAAAAGCCCTACTTTCTTGTAGTGTTTCTAAGGACAGAACCATGGAAACCATAGCTTCTAAGCTCTCTAAATCCTTCATTCCAAGCCCAAATCTGAACTTCCATAGGTCAAAATGGGATAGAACAAAATTCTCTACAACATGGAACCATCAAAACTTAAAGACAACAAAGTTTACTAGATCAAAACCTAAGAAATTCGAAAATGCATTAAACTTAGATCTACAAGAAATGAACCATGGGAATTAAAAATGCTAAGTACTAAAGAGGCTCAAAATCAAGTAAGAAAGATGATGGAACGATAAAAATGGGGATCCATCAAGAAGCAAGTTTGGCACTTGCCTTGGCGGCTGGTAGGTGGGGGAGGAGTTATGAGGAAGAAGAAGTTTAATGGTGAAGTAATGAAGAGAGAGAAAGGGGATGGCTTTAAATGGAAGGGGTGGTGGTAGGTGGGGGTTTATTTCGGTTCAGGTTAAACCAACAACTAAATGAACCCAAGGTATAGCTAAAGCAGAGTATAAAAGCAGGAAATAAAATGCAGAAATAGAATTGCAGAAAATTAATTATCATGAAATTAAAGGGATTTTTAAATACAGAATAATACATGATAAATATTAAATAAATACATTAAAGCAGTACATGTATTTAAGAATACGTATTCTGGAAACGGGAAGTGACAGCCGATCCCGATGCGTCCTCCGCCCAGTCGCCGCCTCGAAAGCCCGCTCAACTTGGACACGTACATGTCTTTTGTCCCCCGTGTCCTATTGTGTCTCGAATTCACGTATAAGACACGCCAACACACGACGACTCTATTGGTGAGTGTGGACACAGCAAACTCGTGTCGTGTGTGTCGTAAATGATCCAGACACTTAGACTCCTGTGTCCCTGACTGTCAGGACACAGGATTGTTTTTATTATATTTTTTTATATATAAATACTTAAACCTAAATAAATGAAAACAGAACCCTAACCCCTAACACAAGCTCGGGCTGACCCCCCCTAGCCAGCCCGACCGAGTCTGAGAACTCGACCCAGTGGGCCGAGTTCGAGCCCCCCCCCCCCTTTTTGCTGTTGTTTCTTTTTCTTTTTCTTTTCTTTTTCTTTTCTTTTTCTTTTTTGTTTTATTATTTATATATATATATTTATATATATATATATGTATACATGTATTTGTATATATATATATATATATATATATATATATATATATATATATATATATATATATATATATATATATATATATATATATATGCTGTATATATGAACATATATATATATATATATATATATATATATATATATATATATATATATATATATATATATATATATATATATATATATATATGTTCATGTGTATATATATTATTATATATATACTATTATATATATATACCATATTTGTATATTTTATATATATATATATATATATATATATATATATTTTATAGTTAAGTATTTCATATATATATATATATATATATGTATATTTAACATATGTATGTATATATCCATTATGTAAATATCTATATATTTATATGTATATATAAATATTGTAGTTATACATTTTATATATGTATTTCACTATACCTAGTGTAAATTATTATTATGAAAATATACTTGTCATATTTATATGACCACTATGTATAATTTTACCTTGTTAAAATATTAATATTTATTTACTTTTACCTCTTTGTATTTTTGTGTATTTTAATTACTGCAACCATTTGGTGTCCAAGCCTAGCATGGATTTTTGGGCCCAAATATGTTTTTACACATTCAAGACCTGTACAAGTCATATTGGACTTGATTCATGGCCTTGGGTCCTGTATTTGAACTTTGGTTCAAATTATGTACATGGACAAAATACGCAGATAATTAATTATTTAATTTTAGATTGTGTACAATGCTATTTTTGAATTTCTAAAAATACTTAAATTGCTGTTAAAATTCTGGAAAAATAGTATTAAAATACTATGTTAATTTAGCTAATTTAGTATAATTTTTACAGTATTTAATTTACAGTTTTGTCACTTTTTTGGCATATGAAACCAGAACTCATTTTTTTGTGTATTTAGGAAAACTGATTTTTATAAAATACTTGTACTGGTTAATAAATTCCAGAAAAATTATAATAAATTTCTATAATTAACAAGGATTATTTTGTTACTTTATTTTATGTAAAATTAAGCTTTTTGTCTATCTCAAAAATTGTTGGAACATAATGTTCATTTGATTTATTTATTGAATAATTACGACTTGCAACTTTTTGTGTTATTTTGAGTTATAGCCGTGTTGAACCTCACCCCTCACTAGTGTAAAGACCCTAGAAAGTTAGTTATAGTAGTGTGTCACCCCACATTGGTCTCCTATGCTAAAGTTATCATTTTGGCTAGGTGCCCAGTCACAAGTCGTGTTTCACAAATTAGTGTCTTAGTGTTTTAGCTTAGTGTAAAAACTAAGTTTATGTATTTATTTCTACAGTGACGAGTTACCAGACATCTATAGCACTTTTATCGCAGCTTGCTTTGCTAGAGGCAAGTACTTTCTACAAATTTTACATACTGTTACATAAATGAACTGCAAATCCAATCATGTTAAATGCTGATCCTTGGAATAGCAAGTTAAAATATCACATGTTGTACTTTCCATTACTACCATGCTTAGAACAGTCTTTATGTATCTCTCACATGATTAGAACCTGGGTTATGGGAAAATTGTTAGTAGCGTACGTGATCATGCCCCCTTACTCGTACGTACGTACCGAGCAAGGTTGACATTTTATGTATACCTTGTCGTAGGCGCACCAGCTGTATTTGTACGTATGTGCATCTATCGCTTGTTTTACTTGTACGGAAGTACATTTTATATACTTGTACCACAGTACATTTTGCACCTATTGACGATCACGTACCTGCTACAGTTTTAAACATTACATATACATCTGCCTCTATGACATATGTGTCCTTGCCATGATAGATTATGTGATGCCATGTTTCCAGTTATTCCTCTTATGTTCATTTCCATGTTTCATATGCTAGTTTGCTAGAATCAGTACTTGCTCCCGTCCTGACAGAATAACGTTGTAGGTATCCTTACTGAGGAGGAGTTACTCTGCGACTCATATTATGGAGATACTGTCGAGGACCAGGCTTTGCCTTACGAGGATATACCTGCGGGAAAACTCGTCTAGTTTGCGTAGTTGCTTGGAATATTTAGTGTAGTCATGTATTAGACTACATATTTTGTAACTGGACATATATCCAGTTTTACATTTCAGACTTGTACTTGGACTTATTACTATATGAGACGACTTTTGTGTTTGGAGCATTTATGACTTTTATTCACTTATAGAACTGTTAGCACATTTAGTCTTATCTTGTGATCTCTAGAACAGCTTACTGCGCTTTATCTCAAGCGCAGGCTGGACATGACTAGGCCCGGCCCAATAATTTGGGTAGCGGGTCGTGACAAGGACTGTCAGGGTGCTGGCAGTCGTAATTGAAACTTGCTGTTACAGCAAGTATCAATTAGGACTGCCAGCACCCTGACAGTCCTACACTTAAGTAGGACTGCCACGGTGCTGGCAGACCTATTTATAAGTCTCTGTGACAGAGTTTCAGTTTGAGAAGCTCATCACAGAATTTTATAAATAGGACTGCCACCCCCTTGGCAGTCCTACACTTATGTAGGACTGCCAGGGTACTGGCAGTCCTACTTAAGTGTAGGACTGCCGGGGGGTGGCAGTCCTATTTGTAAAACTCTGTGACAGAGAGTTTCAGTTTTCCTTAAGGACTGCCATGTTCCTGGCAGTCCATCATTCTTTCAGGACTGCAGAAGAGATGGCAGTCCTGTTTTATAAAAGAACTTCCAGGCTTCCTGCAGTCCTGTTTTATAATAGGACTGCCTGGAACATTGCAGTCCACTTTGGCAGTAGGACTGCCCGTTCTTCGGCAGTCCTCAGAGATGACGCCCACGAGCAGCAGCCGAACGGCCATTTCGTGTTCTAGGGTTAGGTTTAAACGAAAAAACTGAGATTTTTTGAGTTCGAAAAATACTTTGACAAACAAAAAATTGTTCTAACCTAATTTATCATAAGAAATGTAGAAGAAAACTAGGGTTAGGAGTTTGGATTGGAGTTGGGGAGAATGAGAGTAGGGTTTTGGAGAGTAGTGTTTTGGGGAGAGGGTTTTGAAGAGAGGGAAAAATTTTATGAAAATGAAATGAAAGAGAGGGTTTGGGGGGTGGGATAGCCCCAAGTAATTTTCGGGACGTCCCCAGTAAAAATTTCTCAAACCTGGGCTGTCCCCTAGTAAGTGATAGCCCCTAGCAATTTGTGTGGTGCCCTTAGAAAAAGCCTTTTATAATTTTAAAGTTACTTTCCTTTTCTTCATCATAAGCGAATACCATTTTTTTTTCTTACGCTCATAAACGAATATTCTCTATTTCGTTCACATATATCCATAAAAAATTATAATTAAATTTAAATTTCCATAAATTTTAATTAAAATCTAAATATATATAAAACAAATTTAAATATTTAAATTGTGTTTTGCTAGATTTTTTTTGAAAGAAGGTAATTGTGGCGAACGCTCCTACCGGGAATCGATCTCCTGACCACTCGTATCGTATGCATCTCTCTTAACCACTAGGCTAGAGGTCATATATATATATATATATATATATATATATATATATATATATATATATATATATATATATATATATATATATATATATATATATATATATATATATATGTATGTGCTTATGTCATTTCACTGCTGATGGCAGTACTAGTACGCCTTTCTGGTCATCTTTAGTGCCTTGTAATCCGTCTGCTTTCATTCAATAAAATTAGTTTTTGCTAAAAAATTAAAAAATAATATATATATATATGTTAACTCATATATTTTATTATTTATAATATGAACAATAACAAATTAAGATTATTTATAAGGGCACATCAAAAGTTGATCGGAGCTAGCCCAAAGCTAACTTTGATTTATTTACAAGTTTGTCATTGAAAAAATTACTCAGGACTAGCCCAAATGTAAGTATATAAGTCAACTTTTTATATTTTTTTTGTTCTCTTCTCCTTCCTGACAAGAAAACGAGGTTTCTCACAAGAAGAACAAGAACAAGAAGCACAAGATCAAGAACATGAACAAGATCTCTTTTTTTTTAACCCTCATTATTTTTTATTTTTTTGCTCTCTTCTAATTTCTCAGTTTATTTTCTTCCTTCTTGTTTGGACATTATGAATGAAATCGTAGTTGTAGAAGAAATTTGGTTATCAAATCTATCAAATCTATTAACCAATGTTTCTTCATTAATAGAAAATATTATGGATGAAACCCTAGTTGTAGAAAAAATTATGGATGAAATCCTAGTGATAGAAAAAATAGATTTATATCAGAACTACCACAATAATTTCTAGCAGTCTTAGAAGTATTGAGGACTTCCAGAAATTGTGGTAGTCCTGAAATATATTTGTTGTACAATAGAACTGCCACAATCTCTGGCAGTCCTAGAAGTACTTAGGACTGCCAGAAATTATGACAGTCCTGAAATGGACTTGCTGTAGAACAAGACTGCCACAATTGCTGGCAGTCCTAGAAGTATTAAGGACTGCCAAAAATTGTGGCAGTCCCCAAAAGGGTCCATTTTCGGACCGTCAGAATTTCTTGCAGTCCTAAAGTCGAAATTGTCGAATGAAAAACATATTTAGGGTTTATTTTCATCTTGATTATGGAGTAAAATATAAGGGTTTATTTTCATGCATTCTTTGTGAGGAAAGAAGTATTATAGTTTGTACATTGTTTGTGAGAAAATTTTGGGTGCCATCGAAATTGGAAATGAAAAGGAAACTAGGATTTTGATGGAGATGGTGAGGATGTGAATGGTGGAGAAGAAGAAAAAGATGATAAGAAAGCTAAGGTTTTGATGGAGATGGTGAAAATGGAAATTGTGGAGAAGAAGAAGAAAAATGCTAGGATTTTGGGGGAGATAGAGTGAAATTTTGAAATGAAGCTCAAAATTTGGGTTTGGGGGTGTGTGGGATTGGGACAACAAGAAAATGGAATGTCATGAGTAATTTTTTCTCACAGATGTTCCTGAGTAATTTTCTCTCAAACCTGGAGTAGCTCCAATCCTGACTACCCGTGATCAACTTTTGACGTGTCATTATAAATAATCCAAATAAACCAATAAATTAAATCAAAATAAAAGATATACCAAATAAAACTAAAATAAACCAACATAACCAAATCAAACAAAAAAATAACCGAACACTTAAATATTCTCTATTTACGCCAACTTGATTGTCGGAAATACGTAGATGCCAATTTGTATTTTCGGCATGGTCAAATATGAAGAGTGACCTTTTCCTTGCATTAGTAAAGCCTAGTCCTAACAGCATATCCCAACCCAAACATGATTGTATGTACGAATGCGTCCTAACTCTGATATTATAAATGGCTAATTATATGGACACAGCCAAAAGTGATCGGAACTAGTCCATTTGTCAGGATCTAACAAGGATTGTCCATTTTTCTGGCAGAAATGGACAGTCCTAAGACTGCCACAATGGGATAGTCTCAATCACTTTTGGCTGTGTCCATATAATTAGCCATTATAAATTCATTATGAAGGAAACCAATAGAGTTCATATGTTTCCATCCTCCTCCAAAAGAAGCAAAGTTTCTGTAGTAAGAAAGAAATGAAGAAGAGATTCTCCAGCTTGGTCTCCTCATTCCACGGCAGCTGCAAGTCCAAGGAGACGTCGTCGTCGGCGCTGCCGCCTATATTCTACGTCCCGCCCGCGAGGAGGAGGATGGCGGCGCCGGCGGTGGTCGAGAAGTCCGGATGCAGGTGCGTGCCGCAGGAGAGGTCGAGGTCTTCTCCGGCGATCGACGCCGACGACATGTCGAGGGCAAGGGAGACGCCGGCGTACCTGTGGAGGAAGGAGGAGAAGTGGCACGTTGTCCTCTGCTCGGAGGAGTTGGAGAGGGCCATGCTTCAACAAGACGACGACGAAGAAGATGAACACGAGGCCCAGACTCCTTCCTCGACAGTAGCAGAGTTGACCGACACAAGGTCAGAGACTTACAAAAATTTATATATATATATACATATTATTTTTAAAAAATATATTTTTTTTTTTATCTACCAAAACTAGGTAAATAATTGATACGTGTCAAATTTATTCAACATAGACCGCTTTGGAAGTGGTTTCGTAAATATTCAAAATAATTTTGACTAAAAAATTCGACACGTGTTAAATCTTTACTGGAGGGTGAACAAATATCATAGTTTTTTTTGGGTGAACAAAAATGGACTAAAAAAAAACTGTTATATATTTTGGAGTTCTAAAGTTTGTTTGTGAAATTAAATTTTAAACTTCTTTTACAAAATTTCCTTTTTTTTAAATTTCGAAAGTCTGATATTAAGCTCTATTTACTTTAATTCTTCACTCAAAAGTCAAAACGTTCCATAACTTAAATAAATTTTCAGTTAATGGAGTTTAATCTTTCTCAACCCAAGTTTTGAAAAAAACGAAGATAAACTCCATTTTACCCAAGTTTTTATTTTGAACTGTTTGTGGAGGAAAACTGGTCTTGTGAAATTCAAATGTAAAATTCAAGCAGGATTGATTTTTTCTACTTAAATTTCTAATATAATCTATGTTTTATATATGATTATATCATAGGTACAATTTGCATATGGTTGTCACGTGTTTCCACTAAAATCACACTTTACCTGAATGGAGGATGATGTATGAAGTAAAAAAATCTTTTGTAACAAATATGCAAAGATCTCTATGAAATGAATGGATTATTTAGTAATGAAAAATTTTATTTGTCTCTTCAAAATATTTTTCCTTATGTGACACTTTACTTGTTGTCAGACATGGAACAAGACAAAAGTTTAAATTTAACTTAACATTAAAATTAATATTACAATTAAAATTAACATTAAAAATAAAAATAATATTTAAATTAACATTAAATGTTAACATTAATATTGAAATTAACATTAAAATTAACGTTAACAGTAATATTAACATTACAAAATTAGATAATTAATTTTTGGTTTAGAATTTGTCATGTCAACTGAAATGTCAGATCGACGTCAGCTGCCACGTAAGAAAAGATCATTTGAAGAAATATTTTGGAGGTACGAATAGTATTACGCTTTAGTAATAGGGTGTCATATAATATTTACTATTATAATTTGAATTTTTATAAGGTCTAGCATTAGGATTTGAGTGTCATGTTTAATGTTGACGTCTTTATGTTGACGTCCAAATCTGTTATTAATTTGAGAACGAACTCAAATTATAACATTGGACATTATGGAGAGACAAATCCAATATCAAATATTAAATTATATCCTATTAAATTATATCCAATATCGAATGTTAAAATAAAATAGGCTTAATTGCACTTTGCTACCCTCAACTATTCCGCCTTTTCAACTTGATACCATAAACTTTTTTTCGTAACAAATTGGTACCTCAACTATTATTTTTTTTCAACTTGATACCTAATTTTTCAAAAATTCCGAAAATGCCCTTCCCTCTTCCTTCCCTCCACCCCCTTCCCCACTCCGGCCACCCCCCCTGCTAGCTCTGGTCGCCCCACCCCCCCCCTGCTAGCTCCGTCCCCCCCCCCCCCCCCCCCCGCCCTCCACCCCCCTCCCCTGCTACCTTCGGCCACCTCCTGTCCCGCCTCCCGCCCCGCCCTCCCTCCCCAGCCCCCCTCCTCCCGTGCTGCCGCGGCCTAGGGGAGAGGCGGGGGCGGGCGGGCGGCCGGAGTGAGCAGGGGGGGGGGGGTGGGGGCGGGGAGGTGGGGGGCGGAGCTAGCAGGGGGGGGCGGAGTGAGCAGGGGGGGCGGCCGGAGCGTGCAGGGGGGGAGGGTTAGGGGTAGGGGTAGGGACATTTTAGTCCAAAATAACATCTGGGTACCAAATTGTTACAAAAAATAGTTTAGGGTACAAAGTTGAAAAATGGTAATAGTTGAGGGTAGCAAAGTGCAATTATAGTACATTTTTGTGCTCTCCTCCAACAAAAAATTGACACGTGTCAAATTCATTCAACATGAACCACTTTGAAAATGGTTTTGACTAAATAATTTGATATGTGTTAATACTTTATCGGAGAGTAAACACAGGGCCGGCCCTGGCCCAAGGCGACCGCCCAGGGCCCCATAAAATTTGGGGGCCCAAAAAAAATTAATTTAAATGTATATATATATTAGTAATCTTATATTTAAAATAGAACTAATATATAATATGATCCTCCTTTATCACAAAATATTTGTGGTGTAGTGGTAGTTTGTTACACTTGTATACAAGAGGTCCTAAGTTCTAGCTTTGGCTGTATCATTTTTAGTTCAATTTTTTTATATTATATATGGGTCTCATTTTAAAAATTTGCCTAGGATCCCCATTAACTCAGGGCCGGCCGTGAGTAAACAGATATCCTAATTTTGGTGAGTAAACAAAAATGGACTCAAATGAAATATAGCTTTGCTCAAGAACATAGAAATGTTCTACCAAATTAAGAAACCCTAATGGAAGTCTTTGATGATGCGTTGGTGTATCTAGAGAGACGGTTCTTCAACGAAGGAACAAGGAGTGCAAGAGGTTGAGATCAAGGATCAGCACCTCCTCCCACGACACAACCAGCTGCTGCTTCTCGAGCGAGGACGACGACGAAGAAGAAGAAGAAGAATTAAAAGAAGTCGACGAGACCAACACGTTGCTCTCGTCGCTGAGCTTTGCTTCCGACAGTACCGCCCGGCCGAGGTGCCCTTCGCCCTGCAGGCCCGCGTCCGCGGTGGGGGTGCTGAGGAGGCTGGCGGCGGTGCCGTGCGGCACGGAGGAGGGGAAGGTGGTGCGGGAGAGCTTCGCGGTGGTGAAGAGGTCGGAGGACCCGAGGGGGGACTTCCGGAGGTCGATGGCGGAGATGGTGGTGGAGAAGGGGATGTACGAAGCTGCGGACCTCGAGCAGCTGCTGCGTTGCTTCCTCTCGCTCAACTCCAGCCGCCACCACCGGGCGATTGTGTCGGCCTTCTCCGACATTTGGGAGGCTCTCTTCCCGGACACTTCCCCAAATTTGATCAGCTACAAGCTGCAGTGAATTAAGAGCACGTCCTTAATTAATTAGAGCGTTGGATGATAATTAATTAATTAAAGATATTGTGTATTAATCTACACTTTTTTTATAATGTGTCGATTGGTTTGTTCTTACTTATCTATATGTTGTTCTTTGTAGATAAAGCTTTTATGGAAAGATGATCATAAGAATGTTTGATCATTTATTTGATGGGTGCGGCTATATGTATTCCGTAATTTTCTAAGTACATTTCATATAACTTAAGTTGAAAATTAGATTAATGTTAAAAGACTCATATATCCATATAATATTCCTATCACACCCCACCATCCTCCTTCTTCTTCCTTCTTTCATTTTCATATTCTTTTCCATCCCAACTCCAAAATTCTAGAAAAATCAAACTTTGAAATTGTGAATTTATCATGGAGGACGGAATTCCACTTCAAAAACATTGTATGTGAATCATTGAACCAAAAAAAAAAAAAAAATCGCGATAAGTACGATCAACACAGGTCGAAAGGAACACTGTTTGTTCGACCTGTGTCGGCCGAACATTACATGTTGAACAAAACATGTTCGACCGAGGAAAGTCGAACGTATATAGGATAGTTCGACCTATAACGGTCGAACAGTAAAGCTTTGTCCGACTAGTTGTGGTCAATCATTGTGTTTTTTCATTTAATTTTTCGTTCGACCAGCTTTGGTCGAACGTTAACAAAGAAGTTCAACTGTCGTGGGTCGAACTCCAGTCCGAGCACTCGACAAATCATGTTCGAACATAACCGTGAAAATCCAAAAAAAAATCGAAAGTTATTTCGTTTTCACACGATTGAAGGGATTCGAAAAACTCTAGCAGTGATCCTAAGCGAAAAATCCTAGCAGTGATCTTGTGATTGGTCTTGGGAGCAGAGGGGATCAAAGAGGTGAGGGGGCCAGTCGGTTGGAGAAAGGTTAGAATGATTTGGGGTGTTGTCACGCCCCAGAACCAGAATACTGGAGAGCGGGGGAATGACTCAGCCAGCTACGTATTACGGGTAGATGAATACCGTATAATACGATCAATGCTGTCTAACCAGACGAGGGGGTGCATACTACATAAAAGTCTTACTATGGTCATTACACATCTATTGTCTCAATCATTCGAACAAGGAAACAGAAAATAGAGAACATGTAAGATAAAGCAGTAAGGCGTCCCAAACGCTTAGTCAAAATGTTCTGGAGATCTGGCTTTACAAAACATAGCCATATGGTATAGTAACATGTACACAATTGTTATCAGCTGCAGTCTGACTTAGTTACAATTATGCAAAAGTAAGTACAAGACAATCCGACTAACATGTCGGTGCCAAACGGCTAAGTATAAACTAAATAACAAAACGAGTGGGGAAGTAAGGAACCCACTCGAGTCCTCCTGCGATCATTCCTCTAGTGTTGACCATCTTGGAGGTGGAAGTAAGTTGAATCCTCGGGGACCGGCTCTAAATCTGGCCATGCAAAACCAGAGAGGTTAGACCTCAAATAACAAGTACCACAAGGAAGCACGATATGAGGAATTAAAACCAGTAATAAGAGGATATAATAATAAATCTCTGCTTTCCACTAGGATTCACATAACATCACGACACTTCGAACCAACCTCCCAACCAAACAAGGACAGAAGTTGGCCTGTCACGCCCTGACATTCTGATCATCTTAGTTAGGCAACAGAGTAGATACAATACACAAACAAATCATCTTTGAACGGCCAATCAATTCCTACGGCTTGCTATTGTGAGTCCCAAGTTATCCTGAAATTATGCAATTAGGGATTCCTCAGTTCTTACTATGTGCAAGCAATGCTAGTCTATCCAATCAATCAATTGCGCCAATCATGTAGTTAGACGAGTCCCAGCGGGACGCCCGCCGTTATAGCATGTACAATAATATAAGCAGATACCGTTCCCTGCCCGTGTGACAGATTTACCGTATCTGTGGGAACCAGCCAGCCCGTCGGGCACTTAATAGTCCCAAGGGGGCTGCCATGTAAGAACTCGGAAATCCATTCTCTCCATGCCATCATTATTTTATTTAACTTAATAGTCTCTACGTTGCGTGAAGTTCCATGCCGTGGATCATGGTCGTTCAAATGAGTACTTTCGTACGGGGTACGATATGCGCAACTCTACAACGATACCCGTGCGGCTATGTTATAGGTCTTACATAGCGTAATGCAACAATCAAATCTAACCACGGAGTAATCATGCCTTGACCATAAAGTACACATGCTGTTTTTGTAAGATAAAGAAATGAATAAAAATGAATAATTTGAAGCCTGCATGTGCCTGTATGCCAATATTCGGGATCGGCTAATCGAGTATAATAGTTCATTGCATGAACGTGTCTCATTCATTTCATTCAATAAGACGACTAGCCAGTCTCTTAGTTCCAACTAGGAACGCATGATCAATTATTAGTCAAGTAACAGTCGGGGTCAATTCATGACAAGGCATAAAAGTCAAATTAGTATTAATCATGGTCGAGTCCATAACTAGTATAAAATAGTTGGTAATATATTCTTGAATCCAAGGAAAAGATCAACAAATTCATGTTGGGAGTTGAAAGAAATTCTAGCCACAATTCAGTTAATTAGGACATGTAACAGTCAGAAACAACCAAATTATGCATATGCGGCCTATTCTGCGACATGCATGCAACTGCGACACCATATGCGCCTACTGCGACATGATATGCGCCTCATGTGGCTCAACTGCGACATGATATGCGCCTATCGCGACATGCGCCTCATGTGGCTCAACTGCGACATGATATGCGCCTACCGCGACATGCACCTCATGCAACATGCGCCTACTGCGACATGCGCCTTAATGCGGCTCATGCGCAACATGATATGCGGCTACTGCGACATGCGCCTTCTGCGACATGCTGTGTGCCTTCCGCGACATGCGTCTCATTGCAACATACGCCTACTGCGACATGCGCCTTCTGCGACATGCTGTGTGCCTTCCGCGACATGCGCCTCATTGCAACATGCGCCTACTGCGACATGCGCCTTCTGCGACATGATGTTCGTGCTGCAGATGAATATAGGAACGAACCAAAATACTTTTTGCCATAACTTCCACAAAATAAATCGAAATCTAACTTTTCAAAAGCCAAACTTTAGTAGAATCAAATTCTCTACAACATGGAACCACTTAATTTCGAAAACAACAATGTTTGATAGATCAAAACCCTAAATTTCATATGAAAACCAAAACTATGAAAACCAAAACTTAAAACTTAGATCTATACCCAACCATCCATGGAAAACAAAAACTTCAAGACCTAAACTTGTAGAGGAAGAGAAGATGAATAACATAAACTAAAAATAATTGGGGATGCATGAAATCCCTCATGGTGTGCAAGATGTACTTGCCTCTCCAAATGGGTTAGGGTTTGGTGGAGGAGTAAATGTGAATGAATGAAGAGAGAGAGTGGAAGAAGAACTTTTATATCAAGGTCAAGTGGATCTCCACTATTCATTCTCTCCACCAAATCCAAGCCATCCATTCCTTTCCATGTTGAACCAAACCGAACCAAGTTTGTTTCCCATGAACCGAAATAAACCAAGAGCCAAGAAAAAGCAGAAAATAAAATACAAAAAATTAATAAGCGCAAATTTGAAGAATTTAAATACAGAATAAATGCATGATAAATATTGAATAAGTACATTCAAGAAGTACACGTATAAAATACTTTATTCTGGGAACGGGGAGTGACATCTCTACCCTCCTTAGAAAAATTTCGTCCTCGGAATTTCAGATCCAAGCAGGACAGAAATGTCAGAGCTAAACTAATACAAGCAATTCTAGTGAGCAAGCAATTATTTTACCATATCAAAAAGCAAGTACTATATATGTAAATTCATCAATCCACGTTATCAAGTAGTTCTACCCATAAGGTGATAAGCATGAAGAATCAGGACAATCAAGGTATACAGAAAGAGATATACCTTGTGAGTCAAACATGTGTGGATACCGTGATCGGATATCATCCTCACGTTCCCACGTTGACTCTCCCAATGAGTGATGACCCCAAGCAACACGGACAAGACTAATTATTCGGTTCTTGAGTATCTTCTCTTTTCGGTCCAAAATGGACACAGGCTGTTCCTCGTAAGACAGGTTGGTACCAACAACCAGCTCAGAGTGATCGAGGACATGGCTTGGATCCGATACATACCTACATAACTGAGATACATGAAATACGTCATGCACCTCTCGTAACGAAGGTGGAAGGGATAAACGATAAGCAACATCGCCTATCCTATCAAGAATAACAAAGGGTCCTACGTATCGCGGACTTAACTTTCCGCGAACGCCAAATCTAATGACCCCACGGGTAGGTGAGATCCGCAAGAACACGTGGTCCCCAACAGAAAACTCTAGCGGCCTACGATGCTGGTCCGCCCAATGATGATGCCGATCCTGCGCAACTCGAAGTCGCTCTCTAATTCCCTTAACTAATTCAACTGTCTGAACAATCATTTCTGGGCCTAACATTTTCCTTTCTCCGATATCATCCCATGCAAGCGGCGACCTGCACTTCTTACCATATAGTGCCTCGAATGGCGCCATCTGGATACTGGCTTGATAACTATTGTTGTATGAGAACTCGACCAAGTGCAGGTGACTCTCCCAAGACCCTCCAAAATCCAAAGTGCAAGCTCGCAACATATCTTCCAAAGTCTGAATCGTTCTTTCTGATTGCCCATCCGTCTGCGGATGGTAAGCCGTGCTAAATCTTAACTTGGTACCCAGACTGTGATGTAAGCTTTTCCAGAAATGTGATGTAAAGCGGGTATCTCGATCCGACACAATACTGACAGGGACTCCATGCTGCCTGACTATCTGTTGCATATACAACTCTGCCAACTTTTCTGTAGATTGCCCTACTCTGAAAGGAAGAAAGTGTGCCACCTTCGTAAGTCGGTCCACTATCACCCAAATAGCGTCCTTACCACTTGGTGATCTCAGTAAACCGGTCACAAAGTCCATTGTAATATGCTCCCATTTCCATTCCGGGATAGGAAGCGGTTGCAATAATCCAGCTGGCCTCTGCTGTTCTGTCTTCACTTGCTGACATACCAAGCAACGGAAAACAAATCTAGCTATCTCTCTCTTCATCCCGTTCCACCAGAAATGCTGCTTGATATCTTGGTACATCTTGGTTCCTCCAGGGTGAATAGAATACTGAGAACTGTGAGCTTCTGACATGACCTCCTTTCTGATATCTCCACTAGGCACACATAGACGTGATCCAAACCTAAGCGTACCATCTTCATGAATTTGCATCTCCTTCCTGAGTCCCGACTCACATTCTGTCCTAAGCTTCTGAATCCTTGGGTCTTGTGCCTGAGCTGCCTTGATCCTGTCTACCAAATCAGATTGAACTTGTAAACTTGTTAGAACTCCTACATCACCAGAAAGTATAACTTCGATGCCCATCTCCTGAAGGTCTTCTAAGATATGCTTCTGTGTTGTCAACATAAATGCGCCGCCTCTCCTGCTAAGAGCGTCTGCTACCACATTCGCCTTGCCTGGGTGATACTGAAGCTCCACGTCATAATCCTTGATCAACTCTAACCATCTTCTCTGTCTCATGTTCAGCTCCTTCTGGGTAAAAGATGTACTTCAGACTTTTATGATCTGTGTACATCTCCACTCGGTCACCATATAAGTAATGCCTCCATAGCTTCAGAGCAAACACTACTGATGCTAACTCCAAATCATGAGTTAGGTAATTCTTCTCGTGGTCCCGAAGCTGCCTAGATGCATATGCTATCACCTTCCCATGCTGCATAAGGACGCATCCAAGTCCTTTACCTGACGCATCACAATATACTGTAAAACCTCCGGGTCCAACTGGTAATGTAAGAATAGGCGCTGAAATCAACTTCTGCTTCAAAGTCTCAAATGATGCCTGACATTCTGCCGACCAAACAAATGGTACATCCTTCCGGGTCAAGCGGGTCATGGGTGCTGAAAGCCTTGCAAAGTCTGACACAAACCTTCTGTAATATCCTGCCAATCCCAAGAAACTCCGCACATCTGCTACGGTCTTGGGTACTGGCCAACTCTCTACTGCTTCTACCTTCTTGGGATCCACTGCTACTCCAGCTCCTAATATGATATGACCCAAAAATAAAATATGATCCGACCAAAACTCACACTTGCTAAGCTTGGCGTACAACTGGTTCTCTCTCAGAACCTGTAACACTTTCCTGAGGTGGTCTTCATGCTCCTCTTCACTGGCAGAATATACGAGAATGTCGTCAAGAAATACAACGACAAACTGATCTAAGTATGGCATAAAGATGCGGTTCATCAAATCCATAAATATTGCTGGAGCATTGGTCAAACCGAACGACATTACTAAGAATTTATAATGCCCATACTTCGACCTGAATGCTGTCTTGGAAATGTCCTCCTTCCGAACCCTCACTTGATGATACCCTGAACGAAGATCTATCTTGGAGAAAACTCTAGCTTTGCTCAACTGATCAAACAAGTCGTCGATCCTGGGTAGTGGGTACTTGTTCTTCACTGTTGCCGCGTTAAGCTTTCTGTAGTCAATGCACAATCTGGATGACCCATCCTTCTTCCCCACAAGTACTACTGGTGCTGTCCATGGTGACACGCTAGCTTGGATGAACTTCTTCTCCTTCAATTCCTCTATGTGCTGATATACCTTGGCCTGCTCTGAATCCGCCATTCTGTAAACTCGATCTGATATCGGTTTAGTTTCAGGTGCCAATTCTATATTGAACTCAATATCTCTAACCGGTGGTAGCCCTGGAAGTTCTTCGGGAAATACGTCTAGAAACTCTTCAACTACCTTCGGAACTTGAACTTCTTCCATTGCCGTTACTACTCCCTGCTCTTGCTGAGTTGCCTCTGACCTGACTAAGGTAAACCGCTTCATGCCTGGAATATCAAAAGATACACTCCCACTACGACAATCTATTGTCGCATGACTATCTTTCAGCCAGTCCATGCCTAAGATAACGTCGAAATTTCTAACAGGAAATTCTATCAACCGGGCGGGTAAGGAATGGCCACAAACTACAACGCTACACGCTAGAATAACTCTACTAACTCCTACGAGCCCATTGCCAGTGAGTATATTCAACCACCCTGGCAATGCCTCGAACTCCATTCCTAGCCGTGTTGCAAATTGTGCAGATATAAATGAGTGGGATGCTCCCGAATCAAACAATGCTACTGCGGGATATGAGGCGACGAGAATGTTACCTGCCACAACATCTTCCGATGCCAATGCCTCCTCCAAGGACAGAGTGAATGCCTGCCCTCGACCTCCTTGCTGATTCCCATGCTGCGGCCTAGCCTGATGCTGCTGCTGGCCCCTTCCTTGATGATGCTGGGGTGGTCTATGCTGGTGTTGCTGCATCGGCGGTCCCTGCTGCCGAAACATCTGAGCCTGCGGACGCTGTGCCAACGGCCTTACTGCCACTGCTGGTCCTCGATACTGGCCTGCCCCCGGTGCTGGCAGAGCAGGAAACTGCTGCCCTGGTCCTCCTGATCTCGAATTCATGGGACATGTGGTAACCCGATGGTCTAGATTTCCACATATCAGACATAGTCCATTCAATGTCCGACACACATCTCTAGTGTGTCCCATCTTCCCACAATAAGTGCAGCCCGCCGGGGGTTGCTGGTTCTTCCTCTGTTGCTGTTGTTGTTGTCTGGGTGGTGGTGCCAGTCCTCGTATCGCCACATCGTGGATACGAATGTCAGTGGATGGTGCTGTTGTTCGGGGCGCTGCTCCCCCTCCTCCTTCAATCTGACTGTGGGACCTCTTCTGACCCCCAGTCCTCACCGCAAGCCTCTGAATGGTGATTTCATGCCTTCAAGTTGCCGTCAATATCTCATCGAAAGTTTGGTAATTGTGCCCCTCTATCAATTGCAAGAGTTCAAGATGAAACCCTTGCTGAAACCTCATGGCCCTCTGTTGCTACCATCTCTGGGGCGAATCTACTCAATCTGCAGAACTCCGCTGCATAAGCATCTACAGTCTTGCCAGCCTGCCTGAGGCTGATAAACTTCTGTTGTAGCTCAAACCGTGCCACAACTCCATAGTACTTGGTCTTGAATCTTGCTGTGAAATCGTCCCAAGCCACAGGACGTCTGATGCCCACTTCCTCTGATTCCCACCAATCACGTGCGAGATCCTGAAGTAACAACTTCACTAGATCTACACGTTCTTCTGCTGGTACCTTAGCTGCTGTCAGAATAGCCTCCATATCCTTAAGCCATGCATCTGCTGAGATGGCATCCTCCGTGCCCTCGAAACGGCAGGGGTTGTACTTGCAAAACTTGGCTGATGCTCCTGAATCTGGCCTTGCCCCTCTTTCCAATGCTGTCTGCAATCCTTGGTTGAGTAGCACATTCTGCTCTTGTAGCTGAGTGTGCATGCGTTGCTGGGCCAACATCTGATGTTGCTGAGTAGCCATCATTCCTCTCATGATCTCCAGAAGGGCTGGTGTGTCTACTTGGGTAGGTGGAACTGTCGGTGGTGGTGGAACATTCGGATACGGCGACCTAGCCGCTGGTTCCACTATCACTTCTTCCTGGGTGGCCTCTTGAGTTAGTACCGGCCCTTGTTGTTGACCAACAGGGTCAGGTTGTCCATGTTGCTGTCCATGTTGTTGCTGTCCAGCTCTGACAGGTGCGGACGAGGTGCCCCTAAGAAAAGGGACAAGAGAACAATCAAACAACCGGACATGAAGGATCAATGAAGTCAAAGGATACCGGAATGTCAAGCAAGGGTTGAGGATAACGAATCATGAGATCAAGAAGGAACACGTGTGATTGAGACATCCTATAAATCAAAAACACCCCACAAGTCTAAAATCAGACCTGTATGGGCCACAACTAAAACCTTGTCACGCCCCAGAACCAGAATGCTGGAGAGCGGGGGAATGACTCAGCCAGCTACGTATTACGGGTAGATGAATACCGTATAATACGATCAATGCTGTCTAACCAGACGAGGGGGTGCATACTACATAAAAGTCTTACGATGGTCATTACACATCTATTGTCTCAATCATTCGAACAAGGAAACAGAAAATAGAGAACATGTAAGATAAAGCAGTAAGGCGTCCCAAACGCTTAGTCAAAATGTTCTGGAGATCTGGCTTTACAAAACATAGCCAGATGGTATAGTAACATGTACACAATTGTTATCAGCTGCAGTCTGACTTAGTTACAATTATGCAAAAGTAAGATCAAGACAATCCGACTAACATGTCGGTGCCAAACGGCTAAGTATAAACTAAATAACAAAACGAGTGGGGAAGTAAGGAACCCACTCGAGTCCTTCTGCGATCATTCCTCTAGTATTGACCATCTTGGAGGTGGAAGTAAGTTGGATCCTCGGGGACCGACTCTAAATCTGGCCATGCAAAACCAGAGAGGTTAGACCTCCAATAGCAAGTACCACAAGGAAGCTCGATATGAGGAATTAAACCAGTAATAAGAGGATATAATAATAGATCTCTGTTTTCCACTAGGATTCACATAACATCACGACACTTCAAACCAACCTCCCAACCAAACAAGGACAGAAGTTGGCCCGTCACGCCCTGACATTCTGATCATCTTAGTTAGGCAACAGAGTAGATACAATACACAAACAAATCATCTTTGAACGGCCAATCAATTTCTACGGCTTGCTATTGTGAGTCCCAAGTTATCCTGGAATTATGCAATTAGGGATTTCTCAGTTCTTACTATGTGCAAGCAAGGCTAGTCTATCCAATCAATCAATTGCGCCAATCATGTAGTTAGACGAGTCCCAGCGGGACGCCCGCCGTTATAGCATGTACAATAATATAAGCAGATACCGTTCCCTGCCCGTGTGACAGATTTACCGTATCTGTGGGAACCAGCCGGCCCGTCGGGCACTTAATAGTCCCAAGGGGGCTGCCATGTAAGAACTCGGGAATCCATTCTCTCCATGCCATCATTATTTTATTTAACTTAATAGTCTCTACGTTGCGTGAAGTTCCATGCCGTGGATCATGGTCGTTCAAATGAGTACTTTCGTACGGGGTACGATATGCGCAACTCTACAACGATACCCGTGCGGCTATGTTATAGGTCTTACATAGCGTAATGCAACAATCAAATCTAACCACGGAGTAATCATGCCTTGACCATAAAGTACATATGCTGTTTTTGCAAGATAAAGAAATGAATAAAAATGAATAATTTGAAGCCTGCATGTGCCTGTATGCCAATATTCGGGATCGGCTAATCGAGTATAATAGTTCATTGCATGAACGTGTCTCATTCATTTCATTCAATAAGACGACTAGCCAGTCTCTTAGTTCCAACTAGGAACGCATGATCAATTATTAGTCAAGTAACAGTCGGGGTCAATTCATGATAAGGCATAAAAATCAAATTAGTATTAATCATGGTCGAGTCCATAACTAGTATAAAATAGTTGGTAATATATTCTTGAATCCAAGGAAAAGATCAACAAATTCATGTTGGGAGTTGAAAGAAATTTTAGCCACAATTCAGTTAATTAGGACATATAACAGTCAGAAACAACCAAATTATGCATATGCGGCCTATTCTGCGACATGCATGCAACTGCGACACCATATGTGCCTACTGCGACATGATATGCGCCTCATGTGGCTCAACTGCGACATGATATGCGCCTATCGCGACATGCGCCTCATGTGGCTCAACTGCGACATGATATGCGCCTACCGCGACATGCGCCTCATGCAACATGCGCCTACTGCGACATGCGCCTTAATGCGGCTCATGCACGACATGATATGCGGCTACTGCGACATGCGCCTTCTGCGACATGCTGTGTGCCTTCCGCGACATGCGCCTCATTGCAACATGCGCCTACTGCGACATGCGCCTTCTGCGACATGTTGTTCGTGCTGCAGATGAATATAGGAACGAACCAAAATACTTTTTGCCATAACTTCCACAAAATAAATCGAAATCTAACTTTTCAAAAGCCAAACTTTAGTAGAATCAAATTCTCTACAACATGGAACCACTTAATTTCGAAAACAACAATGTTTGATAGATCAAAACCCTAAATTTCATATGAAAACCAAAACTATGAAAACCAAACTTAAAACTTAGATCTACACCCAACCATCCATGGAAAACAAAAACTTCAAGACCTAAACTTGTAGAGGAAGAGAAGATGAATAACATAAACTAAAAATAATTGGGGATGCATGAAATCCCTCATGGTGTGCAAGATGTACTTGCCTCTCCAAATGGGTTAGGGTTTGGTGGAGGAGTAAATGTGAATGAATGAAGAGAGAGAGTGGAAGAAGAACTTTTATATCAAGGTCAAGTGGATCTCCACCATTCATTCTCTCCACCAAATCCAAGCCATCCATTCCTTTCCATGTTGAACCAAACCGAACCAAGTTGGTTTCCCATGAACCGAAATGAACCAAGAGCCAAGAAAAAGCAGAAAATAAAATACAAAAAATTAATAAGCGCAAATTTGAAGAATTTAAATACAGAATAAATGCATGATAAATATTGAATAAGTACATTCAAGAAGTACACGTATAAAATACTTTATTCTGGGAACGGGGAGTGACAGGTGTGCTTAGGAATGATAGATAGGTTTTAGGTTTGAATAGAAAATAATATTTTGGTCATTTGATGGGGTGTACTTAGCATTTATGCTAATTTTAATCAATTAAAATGTGGTGTACTTAGCACTTGGGGTATGCTAATGTCACGCCCCAGAACCAGAATACTGGAGAGCGGAGGACGAACATAGCCAGCTACGTATATTGAAATGAAGTCCATCTCGCTATACGGTCACGGCTGTCTAGATATGAGGGTTTACTACAATCCAACAGTCTCTTAAGGCCAAGCCTACTGTCTCAATCTCAAGCAAATAATATAATCACAAGATGTTTGACCACGAAATATACAATAAAAGGCGTCCCAAATATTATATATCAGCTGATCATGAAGCTAGTCGTACAAAATGCTAGGACTAGCAAGAGTTAAGTCATACATGATCAACCCTAGGATTTGTTAATCATGTTTACAGTCCGTAGGCAGACAGTAAGTAAAAGTGCATCGAGCTAACAGGTGCTCGTCGGCTAAACGCCTCAAAAGAATAATTTTACAATAGAGTGAGCGAAACAAAATAGAAAACCCACTCGTAGCCCGGGTTCCTTCTAGTCGCCACCATCGGGCTGGAGGTTCGGAAGATCCTCGGGAGCTGCTCCGCAATCTGGCCACACAAAACCAGCTGGGTCAAACCCCAGAAAGAGCAAGTGCCACAAAGGAGGCCACAAAATAAGAACAAAAGCCAGCATATCAGAACATAAGAAAAGAAATAGAAGAAGGTACAAGTAATAAAGAGTACAACAGGACAATAAACGACTAATGACGTGGGACCATTCCGGGAGCCAGGTTACAACCCTTAAACCAGACAAGGACCGAGGTTGTAACCCTTCGCCTGAATAGCACTCTGTCTCCACCCATTTATTGTTTAATAATAAGTAAAACAGTCAAGTTCAAGAGTAGTCAGGTACTGGTACTAGACAAGGCTGGACTTCATCCATTCACAAGCGGCCAAGCAAGTACTACGGCTTACTACTTAACTAACTAGGGTTATCACAAGCCTTAATTACTAACAAGATGCAAGTGAGAAATTTTCCAGTCCCAAGCCCTGCAGACCATCCAGTTATCCTTCCACGGGTTGAGAGTATGGTTGGGTACATCGCCCCGGAGACGATATACCCTTAGGTGACTTAGAGGTGCAACACATGACAGTGCGCTGAAAATGTGCTCTACTCGTCGGCAAGCTACAAGTCCAATTAAGAGCGCCCAGATAACAAGATTGCCTGTGACTGGAAATTCTCCATGAACTATTGTTAGATCTAGTCATTAGCCTAATCCATGTTCAGTACGAATCCTTGACCGTGGGAAACCAGGGAGTCACGTCCTAGACATGATGCAAGACAAGACAAGTAGATTGCACAAGCAAGCAAGCAGGAATACCCACGGTGTCAAGTTGATTATACGAGTCAAGTTAGCCGTCGCAACAGCATCAAGATAAATCATGTCAGGGTACTTGTCAGGAGTGCGCCACGACGGGCCACTATCATATCAGGTTGGTCATGTCAGGAGTGCACCACTACGGGTCACTGTCGTGTTATGCTAGTTCCTTGTCATACCATGCCATGTACTATAGTCATTCCAAACATATTAAGTAAAATCAAGTTCATGACAAAAGGCGTAAGGATATAAAATGGGCGTAAAATATCTAATAAAATATCAATATACAGGACTATAGAAGAGCCAAGCTTAAGGATAATAAAACCAAATCTCCATGGTTGGACAGGTTGTGCAAGAGAATGGACTACGCAGGGGTGAACTGCAGAAGGAAGAGGGCTGCACAGGGGGAGGTTGGCACAGGAGATGGATGGCGCAGGGGTGAACTGCGCAGGAGTGAATTGCGCAGGAGTGGATTGCGCAGAAATGGATTGCGCAGGAGTGGATTACGCAGAAATGGATTGCGCAGGAGTGGATTGCGCAGAAATGGACTGCGCAGGAGTGAACTGCGCAGGAGTGAATTGCGCAGGAGTCAAGCGCGCAAGGGGAAAGGGAACGCTGGGCTAAGAAGCGCCAGCGCAGTTCAGCTCAGCGCAATGCGCTGGCCGAGGGGATGCGCAGTTCACCAAAGGGTGAGCTGCGCAATCGGCTTTGCGCTAAAGAGCGCAGGCCGAGAGGTCTGCTCCTCCAACCCGAGAAGAACTCCAAGAACTCCAAAACTTCAATTCTTCATATCTTTGTCAAATCAAAGCCAAATCTAGATTTTCAAAGTTCTAACTTGAGTAAAATTGAATTCTCTTCCACATGGAAGCATCAAAACCCTCAAAAATCCAACCAAAATAGATCAAACCATGTAAATCCAAAATAGTTAAAACCTAGATCTAGAACAATGGAGACTTCAAATCACAAAATGTCAAGTTCTAATGTTGATCACCATGGCCTAATCTAGCTAATGAACAAATAAAAAGTGGTTCTCATGTGGTGGCAAGGTGCACTTGCCTATGGTGTTGGTGAGTTGTGTAGAGGAAGGAAGAAGAAGGAGATTGAGAAGTAAATGAGAGAATTATGGAGGAGAGAGAAAAGTAGATAGAGTTTTAATGAGGGTGGTTGTGGTGTGTGTGAGGTTGAACACAGGCTAAGTTGTTCCATGCATATTAAACCAAACTAAACCAAACCAAACTAAACCAATTCTCCTCCACAAAATAAAACCAAGTCATGCCAAAACCCGTTTTACGAGAAAACCAAAATCTGTAAGTCGAGCCAAAATACAATTACAGGCCAGAATCTGAGAAAACAAAATACAGGTCCAAGATACATGCAGGCTTGATCAAAATACGTATTCTGAGATATGGGTGTTACAGCTAAGTAAGTCATGGGGTACGTATAACCGCACCCTTATTTGATGATTCATAAGCTCTTTCGTTGAACAGACCAATAATATATATATATATATATATATATATATATATATATATATATATATATATATATATATATATATATATATATATATATGGAGCCGGGTAATTGTGTTGATATAAAGAACAGCCATCAAGCAGTACTGCAATGTCCATTCCCTTCAATGTTATGAAGTATACCTATGAACACAGTACTAATCCCCTCAAATATTCGATTATTTCTTTCTTTTCATATATGCCATATCGTAGACGCAAGTTTAGCACATGTCTCCATGAACCAGTGAGGCCCTCTACCACTGGTTTTGTTGTAATAATTGGTGAAAAAAAAATTAATTTTTCTCCATATTATTATCCCCTTTATTCATATTAAAGTCCTATCATGAATCATTTCTTTAACCCCTAAAACGGTCACATTAGTACCCATTATCACACCTTTATTCCTATTGAAAGACCATTGATATATTATTTTGTGACATGATTCATATATATATATATATATATATATATATATATATATATATATATATATATATATATATATATATATGTCTCCTTTATGTTGTTGTAAAGAAGAAAGAAAAAAAAAGGTTTCCACCCTCTAAAAATTATGTCTATTCCTTCTACAAAATTCATTCCATTTTCAATCATCCACTTCCATTCTAATTCTTTCTATCTTCTGGACAAAAGCTAAGTTCGGATCAATCTTTCCGAGTCGTGTGCGATGACGGGATACCGGTAGAGCTGGGGTTTTACCACTAGGAGCATTCGGACAAAGTCTGCACATAGACCCGAATCAACTCTTAAGGCAGTGCTTCGTGCGCGACTTCCCCGGAGGCCGTTAACTTTAATTTTATTTATTTTTGTTTACAGAATTTTGAAGATAAAGACAAATATTTCCAACAATCTAAGAGTTGATTATCATTTTATATATGTTAGTTAACCATTTACAATTTTTATTTTCTGTCTTACAAGACATTATGTTTAAATATTGTTCTAAGTGAAAGAATTGATACATGTTGTTCTAACGTCCGTAAAGAGATGAATAGTAATTTTCTTTATCTTTTGTTTCATTAGTAAATCAAAAGTTTCTATACTCTTGGGACGGATGAAGTTTTCCATTTCTCTTCATGGAACAAATGTGGTGGGATATTAGATACCATTATTGAAGCCATGGGTTGAAAGTATTATGTGCTATTGTTACTTTATAATTATTTTTTAATATTATTAATTCTTTCTAAAGATTAGTCTGTTATGTTGATGTAATTCTTTAACATAATATTTTTAACAAGTTGATTCAATCTTGTCACATATGTTCGTTGACTTTTTTCTAAGAACGTTCCTTATTGCTAATCAAACAACTGAACAAGCCATGTTGACTTGAGACGAGAGTAGAAAAAGAAATACTTAACAGAATAGTTTTGGCCCATTTGAAAATAATAATTTATGTTGTTTTTTCACTTTTCGTTCTTCATTTTTTCATTATGGATATGTGGTTAAGAGAGCATGCTGTTTAGTTTCAAGTATTAACATTATTGAAGGTGTAGGATATCTACTGCTCTTCCATAGTAACCATTAGAAGTTCTATTTGTTTTTCCAAAAATAAATTGCTCCTCCTATATAATGCACTTTCATAGTTCTCCACATGCATAAAGCAAACTATGCATGTCTTACTTTATTATGCATAAGCAAAAGTTTGTGGAAGAAGAAGATGTGATTGTCACTCCCAACCGGTTTTGTTTTCGGATAGAATAGAGTCCGGATATAGTGTTACATATGATTCATAATTTTTTTTTGATGATACAACTTGTGAGTAAAACACTAAATTCAATTCATAAACGATTATCAAACTATATGGTAGTTTGAAATTGATATGATAGAAAATCTTATACATGTTCAATATATTTGTGATCATCAATAATGGGTGTCCTTACATGTCCTATATGTTGCATGGAAGATGTTTCATTTTGAATTAATGCAATGACATCACACTAATTGGATTATATTTTTAATTAGTGCAATTTTATCACTTAGATGTTTATTTTTCACATTAATTATACAACTTTATGAATCCAATAATTATACTTGCTTATGGCAAATATACAATTTCTTTCATTTTATTATTTCTGGTAAGGCTGACTATTGCACCAGTTTGTACACCCTGAGTTCAATAGAAGATTGGGTCCAGTTGGATTCTTAGAACTTAGTTGGTTTATTTTGGTCAAATTATGAGTAGTCATGATTTTATCTAGGTTATGGTCTATAACTTTCAAGTTTGATTAATAGGATGTTTCATGTCTTTTGATATATGAATATGATGAATGATTTTAAGAATATTTATGCCTTGACAATAACTCAAGCTCTTTACTCCTTTAGTCCGTAGTGGTTTGAGTTATAAGTAATCCCTAGTGAATTTTCGATTTCGTTCATAATATTTGTAAATAGATGTTGGAAATTATGTTCCACATCATCTAGAATAGTTTTTCATTTTGTTCATTATGTTAGCACAAAATATTCCAATCATCCTTATACTTGTTAGCACAGAACGAATTTGTTGTTATATTCCAATTAGAAATAATATACAACATGTATGGATGAATAAAATTCACTTTCAAATTCATTGCAATAACTTGAGCCAATAGTAACATCTTGAGAATATTATCAATTCCAACTCAGTAGCATTTAGCCTATCCACTATTTCAAATTGATTGATAATAATATGTAGCATGCATCAATGAATTATTTTTGATGATAAGCTACTTTGTTCAAAATTGCTATTTGCAATTACAACAAATAGAATTTTTTATCTCTATAAATAGTATATGTGTTTGCAAAGGCATTTGGCAGAACAAAGATTTTTTTTTGAAATCTAAATTCATATGCCTAACTTTGCTTTATAGAATATTTTAATAGTTCTCAAAAAGATTAGAACTATTACCTAGATAATGTATGTAGAGATAAATATATATATATTGTGTAGCATCTAATTTAATTATGTATATTGTTTAACAATTTTATTTAGATTATTATATGTGCACAATTTTGGTTGCTAATAATTATGCTAACATATAGAGCAAATTATTGATTAGCACATGCTTTAACATATATAATTTTTTATTATGTAACATATAATAAGGCACGTGGAGTGACAAACTCATGTTGCTTTATTTTATTTTATTTTATTTTATTTTTGTTGCTTTTGCATATCATTGGTAAAGTGCAAGGTTCATAACACCTATTCTAATTCCATGTTTTCTATTCCTGATGCATCAGAGAAATCCTTTCATTTAATATTATTAATAACTATTTAGTAGCCCGATGTTATGGATGATGACATAGAATTTTGTCAGGCCATGTTAATTATGACTTTACATACAAAACTAGGTATTGCTACGCATCAATAATAAAATTTTACATCATTCAATATTAATTATGGAGTTTTGCATCTAGAATATATTTTTGCAAAGTCATCCAATTATAAATATATTGTTATGTGGTTATTGTACATGTAATATTTAATTTATAGATTTTTTTTGATACATGCTGCTATATAGTATTATCAAATACTTTTTTTTACTGTATTATGTAACTAAAATATATGGCAGACTTGGGCATACTGATAGCATTTTTATAATTCTTGTTTTCATATTTACCATAAAAATATTGTTAAATTATTTTAATGATAAACAATATACATTGATGTGTAAGAATGAACAAGTTGTGCATTGGTTCAAATTATACTTTTGAAGACCGAAATGTTAGAGATGTTTATCTTTTCTTTTCTTTTTCCGATATGATCTTTGTAATGTTATTTCTTCAAGTCAGAACCATTAGAAGTTATGACATGTTAGAAAATGATCAAACATGCTAAGATATAAGGTAAGTAGTACAAAGTTTTTGCTTTATTATTCTAACTTGATGGTTATAAATTTTTTTCATTTCCAAATTCTTTGACAAAATTGGATGTGAGATTATAGAACTATCTCAAAATAATGTACTAAATGACATTTCTTCTGAAGTACTATTACTAAGCTGAATTCAAGAAGTACAAAATTGCTCCAACCACGTGGAAAGGTATTTTTTTTAAAATTTACAATTCATATATTCTATTCATTTTGTCTACTAAATTTAGTTGGACAAATATATGAAGTATGTGAAGCATCATTCTAGGTTTCTGTATGTAGAATATGGTGATAGTCTTTCCTTAGTCGGTTTACATGTTTGAACCTTAAATAACTATATTATCACAATATTAGACTTTCTAGTCGAAAAAAGAAAAATTATTACAATATTGTTCAGTCACAATATTGAGAAAAACTTTGTTTCGCTTATATTTCGTGATGTTACAATTCTTTGATTCATTCAGACAATTTAGTTACAAGAAAATAGTTAGTGAAATTGCAAATTCCTTTAAATCTAAGTTTTTAAAGTTGAGATTATTTTGGGTACAAGCTGAAAGGGTCCTTCTGTCAACCGGGCGTAAATAGCCCTAAGCGACACGGTACTTAATCGTCCCCCTGTGGACCTCCGCTAGCTGGGAACCGACCCCTACAGCTAACCCAAATTAATCAACACTTGATAAACTAAAGATTTTTTTAAGGTTGATTAGCAAAATCACTTAAACTATTATTCTAATACTTTATATTGTCATTTTTTGCAAACATGGCTAGTAAAGATAAATCTTTAGAGCCAAGCCTGAAAGTTACTGTGTCTTACTTTAAGAGTTGATAGACTCAGATGCGTTTTGGCTCATTATCTTAGGGCTTATCTAGCAATTAGTAGAATCATACACCTTGATTCTGATGACACATAATATGATTTAAGGGTAACACAAATATCCGGCTTAGTCAAACCAAAGATTCATAAAGAAATGGATTATTATTGGTTTCATAAAATTCTTAAGTGTTTTTCTAAGTCATTGTATGACATTTTCTTCGAATATAAAGACACTAAAGATCACTAAGATCCAGTATAAGATTTTATCTGTGGAACAACTTTGATACTCAGAACATGACAGGTCCATGTGACAAACTATCATAGCTAGGAGTATCAAAGAACTTGAAATTGTATATTTAACCATAGCTTGTACTAAAGCTGAATGGATCAGATATCTTACAGACCCAAGCCTAAATTTTACTCTTGCTATGACTTCATGAAGTATTGAATAGATTAAGCTTCTTATTATGCAAATACATGATATACATATTATGTACCTGTCATTTTTATCAATTATGCTAAAGAACTGCTAAAGCATGATCTTGTGAATTCTAAGATGAACAGGTACTTGCAGCTGCATTTCAAGACATTAAAAGAGCCTAAAAGGAAAAATTGTGGTTCTTGACTGTAAAAGTCATAAAGAACTTTACAGATCTCTTGACGAAGAGTCTGTTTACTCTTGACGAAGAATTTTCTAGGAAATTAATCCTAGAATCATCGAGGGGGATCGGGTTAAGCCCATAGTATAGTCACCAGCAGTGGCAACCCAACCGAGTCTGACTGGAGATCCCAAGAAGCCGGTTCAATGGGTAGGAACAAGCTGGACTAGGTGACTATTATGGAACACTGACCTGAGATTAAATTCTCTTTAAAATAAAAGCCCAGGAGGCTGTACATGTGTACATTCATACCCCATCCCTATGATGACAGTGTTTCTTTTGTGATATGGATAGGGTGAGTTTAAACTCTTAATAAGTCCAAGCATGATATGCATGGTTGATTCCTATCACCAACCTTTGAGGACTTACCTATGTGAGAGGTCGTGAAGGCCGCGACTATAGGACGGGGCGATCCTAGACAACTCTCATGAATATAAAAAAGTGCGCATGGACAATCAAACGTGCCACCCGATAGACCCAAGAACCTCTAGCATACTATGTGTGTTATTTTCTGAATCTGGTTCAAGAAGTCTGATTCAAGGTGTAGTCCATCAAGCACTTCTTCAGATAAAGACAATAGTCACTAAGTGAGATTCAAGACTGTAGTCCATCTCATCTATGCATAGTATATAATTGCCCAGAAATTATTCTATCCTTACTCCTTTTGCACTACCAAAATACGCTCATTTAGCGACGGAATTATTTCGTCGGTATTAGCGACGGTTTCGTGGCCGCTCAGCGACTGTTTACCGACTACAATTCTTTGTCATTTTTATTTTAATTTTAGGGGGAGAAAAGGTCGCACATCCGTCGCTAGAGTGTCGGTGTTTGTAGCGACGGAGTTTCCGTCGTCGCTACACAGTCGATTATTTGGCAGAAATTGTGTAGACAATTGGCGAAACATATTTCCGACGACTTAGCGACGGATACTCAGTCGGCATTTACCAAAATAGGCGACTGCTTGGCGACGGCCTTTTACCAGTCGCCAGTCCGTCGCTATATAAACGTACCAGACTTTAAATGAAACGGCGGAGGGAACTTTTCGCATTCCCCCCAAATTCACTCTCTCTCCTCTCTCTCTCTCTCTCTCTCTCTCGCCGGTGTCGGCTTCGATGATCGGCGTCGGTGTCGTCGTCGGCGTCGGCGTCCTCTCCTCTCTCTCTCTCTCCCGAAGGTAACCCCTCTATCTCTCTCTCTCTCTCTCTCTCTCTCTCTCTCTCTCTCTCTCTCGCGGTATAGGGGCTGGGCGGCGCGCTTGGGGCTTGGGCGTCCGGGGCATTGGCGGCTGGCTTGGGTCGGGGGCTGGGCGGTGGGCTTGGGGCGGGGGGCGTCGGGGGCTGGGCGACGGGCATGGGGTTGGGGAGTCGGGGCTGGTCGGGGGCGTCGGGGTCTGGGAGGCGGGCTTGGGGTTGGGGCGTCGGGGGCTGGGCGGCTGGCTTGGGTCGGGGGTCTGGGCGGGTGGGCTTGGGGCGGGGGGCGTCGGGGTCTGGGAGGCAGGCTTGGGGTTGGGCTTCGGGGTCTGGGCGGCTTGCTTGGGTCGGGGTCTGGGCGGTGGGCTTGGGGCGGGGGCGTCGGGGTCTGGGAGGCGGGCTTGGGGTTGGGGCGTCGGGGGCTGGGCGGCTTGCTTGGGCCGGGGTCTGGGCGGGTGGGCTTGGGGCGGGGGCGTCGGGGTCTGGGAGGCGGGCTTGGGGTTGGGGGCGTCGGGGGCTGGGCGGCTGGCTTGGGCAGGGGTCTGGGCGGTGGGCTTGGGGCGGGGGCGTCGGGGTCTGGGAGGCGGGCTTGGGGTTGGGGCGTCGGGGGCTGGGCGGCTGGCTTGGGGCGGGGGCTGGGCGGTGGGCTTGGGACGACGGCGTCGGGCGCTGGGCGGCTGGCTTGGGGCGGGGGCGTCGGGGGCTGGACGGCTGGCTTGGGTCGGGGGCTGGGCGGTGGGCTTGGGGCGGGGGCGTCGGGGGCTGGCCGGCTGGCTTGGGGCGGGTGCGTCGGGGCTATTTGCAACCGACGCACACCCATAAGCACTCTTCATATATATATGCAACCTAACTACTGGGCGGCGGGCTTGGGGCGGCGGGCTTTGGTCGGGGGCGGCGGGTGGCTTTGCTTCTCAAATTCATCTGAGTTTATATATTGGCTAAATAATGTGTTATCCATATTGGGTGTTCCATTAGTTTGGTGGTATTTGGATTAGTAAATGTGGATATATATGGGGTTTGGATTCATGGTGTATATATATGTTCACTGTCTCAAGGACAGTGCGAGTTCTATCAGTTGTGTGCTTCTGTATTGATGTATATATCTATACATCTAGCTGTGATATACATATGTGTATGTGGCAATCTCAGTTAGCGACGGACTAGTTACCGGTTAGCGACGGATATTTCCAGCTCCATTAATTGCATTAATCTACGGTACGACATGGTGATCAGGACATTGTCCCTGCAGCCATTCGACTGGCGAGGCAGAAAACTATGTTGTCGTAGATAAAGTTGCCTGTCCTCCGACCCTCATCCCTCGACAATGATGATACGACAACCTATCACTATATCTTATATAGTAGTAGATGATGTCTTAGTATTACATTAGTGAGTTCATCTTGATTCTGTTACGTACGTCCTTCAGATACTAGATACGATAAGGTTAACATATACTACACGATATGTATACAGAATATAGAGATGATTTACACTAATGTATGCTAGAATGAATCTTGGGTTGTGTTCTGAGCCATCCGTTCTCACACTTAAAACATATAGGAATTAGTAGTGTGACAGCGCCGGAGAGAGTGAGAGCGCCGGAGGGGGGGAGGAGAGAGAGAGAGTAAAATGGTACGACATGGTGAAGTAGTACTGTATTTTGGCTCCAGTTCCAGCTCCATTTGATCTACGGTACGACATGGTGATCAGGACATAGTACCTGCAGCCATTCGACTGGCGAGGCAGAAACTATGTAGTCGTAGATAAAGTTGATTGTCTTCCAACCCTCATCCCTCGGCAATGATGATACGACAACCTATCACTATATCTTATATAGTAGTAGATGATGTCTTAGTATTATATTATGTGAGTTCATCTTGATTCTGTTACATTCTTCAGATACTAGATACGATAAGAACATATATTACACCATATGTACAATACATAGATGATTCACACTAATGTATGCTTGAATGAATCTTGGGTTGTCTTCTGAGCCATCCGTTCTCACACTTGGCAAAAAATTGAATTTTTTATACTTTATCGGCTTTCGAAAATGTACTCAAATTACATGATGGTTCCTTTAGTTAGCTTGCTTATGTTACAATTATACTATTTGTGACTATCGATCTTACCAGATGGCACCCATGACCCGAGGAGCGGCACGTCGTTTGAGAAAAACAGTGAATGCTGAGGTGGCTCCTCCTACAGTTAAGGAGGAAGTGGCACCGGTTGCTAGAGAGACCGGGAGTTCTATTCATCCAGCACCGGTAGCTAGTGAGACCGAGAGGACTCTTCATACAGTCCTTGCAAGGGACGACAGCTCTCCTCGCGCCAAAAATCTCGCTTTTTAGAGGTGGTTGCGTGAACGTATCACTGAGCGTTTGCGTGAGCAGCGTGGTTCTCATTAGCTATTAGTACTTATTTGTATTGGACTATTTGTATTGAGTTGTTTTTGTATTAGACTATTTGTATTGGACTACATATATGAACTAGAACTGTGTCAATCTCTAGATTGTATTGGACTACGACATGGTGATCAGGACATATATAGTCCCTGCAGCCATTCGACTGGCGAGGCAGAAACTATGTATCGATAAAGTTGACTGTTCTCCGACCCTCATCCCTCGGCAGTGATGATACGACAACCTATCACTAGAGGATACTCTGAGAGATCCATTTGTGTAGGACGTATACTCTGAGATATCACCTTTACAAGAATGATATCAGTAGTGGGATCGAGTGTTGGAGGAGATACTATCAGAGTATACGTCCTACTCATATGGGTCTCTCACCGTTACTATTTTTTTCTGACAGCAAGGTGGATGTGCTCCGTCAACAGATTCTTTCTTCGAGCCAAAACTTTGCCCCGGAGCTCAAGTGAACATCCTTCGTGTAGAGCTCGAGTGAGAGGTTCCTGACAGCATGGTGGTCTCCTTTGTCAAAGTATCCGTGCTCATCCAACATTGGTTGTGAGACGAACACGGATACTTTAACAAAGGAGACCACCATGCTGTCAGGAACCTCTCACTCGAGCTCTACACCAAGGATGTCCATTTGAGCTCCGGGACAAAGTTTTGGCTCGGAGCAAGAATATGTGGACGGAGCACATCCACCATGCTGTCAGGAAAAAATAGTAACGGTGAGTCTTGGTGTAGCACTCAAATGTGGGATACCTGTAATCTATGTGAGTTCATCTTGATTCTGTTACATCTTTCAGATACTAGATACGATAAGAACATATACTACACTATATGTACAGGACGTAGATGATTCACACTAATGTATGCTAGAATGAATTTTGGGTTGTGTTCTGAGCCATTCGTTCCCATACTTGGCAATTAAGCATGTGAAATAGAACTGATTATGTTTAGTTTGTCTTACGATACAGATTTTTACATCCAAATTGAAATGGATCGTTACTTCGTTGATCGTACATGGGTGTACTATAGCGGATCAACCTCCTGGACCGTAGGTACTTATAAGTATTGACCGTATCGGATTAATATCGATCTATCGTTTTGGTATGAGCCGTATCGGTTGGTATTGGTCTTAGCGAATTGGTATCGTCCTATCCGATATGTATCGGCCATGTAGCTAGGATTCATATTGGCCTTATCGATTTGGTATCGGTCATATCCGATGGGTATCGGCCGTGTTGGATTATTATATACCATTTCGGATTAGTTTCGTGGAAGGTTTAGTAACAACTGTACTTGGATTTCTCTCTTATAGAGCTAGATTACCACTGCAAGAGAGTCACGAGAGCGTAAATGGCCAGTTACAGAATATACATACTTCCTTTTCAATCTCGCTTTTCCTGATGGAAAAGGAAGTATGTATGTTACTGTAACTGGCCAATCACGATCTGGTGATTCTCTTGCAATGGTATTCTAGCTCGAGAAGAGAGAAATCCAAGTACAGTTGTTACTAAACCTTCCATGATACTAATCCGAAATAGTCTATACTTATCCAACACGGCCGATACCTATCGGATATGACCGATACCAAATCGATAAGGCCAATATGAATCCTAGCTATTCGACCGATACATGTACATATCGGATATAGGACGATACTGTGAGACCCGTCTCACTGTATCGGTATTTTATACGGATATGTGTTTATTTGAGCCGTATTTCGTATTTATCGATTTGCGTAATATTTTAAAATTTTCCAAAGTGCAGGGTTTTTCGTGGCTTGGTTTAACTTGGATTTGGTTTTATTGGGTTTGGTTTAACTTTGACTTGGTTTGGTTTAGTTTGGTTCTTTATGAGATAAGGTGTATGGTTTAGATTGAGTGGAGAGGAATGAATGGTGGAGATTGCTTGGGCTTGTTATATAAGCCACCTACCACTCTCTCTCCTCCATTATTTTCATTTCATTTCCATCTTCATCTTCTTCCACCAACACCCATAGGCAAGTACACCTTGCCGAACCTTGAGCCAAGTTATTTTTGTTTGTTCCATCTTCTTTCTTGCATGATTCTAAGCTTGTTTAGAACTTGGAGTTTTCGATTTTACCGGATGGATTCTTGTAGATCTAAGTTTATGTTATTTTTGGTTTTCTTGGGTTTTGATCTACCAAACTTACTTTTTTTCGAAAACTAATTGTTCCATGTTGTAGAGAATTTTATTCTACCCAATTTTGACCTTTAAAAGTTGGATTTGGACTTGTTTTGACCAAGTTATGGACTTTTGAAGCTTTGGGTTCAACCATGGAGTTCTTGCTGATTTGGAGAAGACAGTGAGCAGTGCGCGAGCTTTTTAGCTTGCGCCACTGAGTTGCGCGCGCTCTTTAGCACAGCGCAGTCCTCATATGCTGCCTTTTGGAAGCGTATGTCTTGCATACGCTGCCTTGATAAGAAGTCGTATGGACCTCATACGCTGCCTTTTGGAGCGTATGTCTTGCATACGCTCACTTGGATAGCCAGGAGTCGTATGGAGTCCATACGCTGCCTTTTGGAGCATACGACTTGCATACGCTCACTTGGGTGACAAGGAGTCGTATGGACCTCATACGCTGCCTTTTGGAGCGTATGTCTTGCATGCGCTCTCTTGGGTGGCAAGGAGTCGTATGGAGTCCATACGCTGTCTTTTGGAGAAGTATGACTTGCCCTGAGCGTATGACTTGCCCTGAGCGTATGACCTTGCCCTGAGCGTATGACTTGCCCTGAGCGTATGACCTTGTGTCATGACCCGCACCCTAGAATTAGGGCACGAGAACGTAACAAAGCCCAGCCTATGCCGCAGTGTCGGCGGTAGAACGCTGTCCTAGGTCTCATGCATCTAACAGTATAAGGCTAAGCAGTTTATACTCCCCGAATGGGGGTGACATAGCAGAATGTAAACTCAATCACATCTAAGGTAGAGCATAATGGAAGATAGATAAAATATAAAATCCAAAAGAGATACAGGAGATAGAAGTCTAAGTGTCTAAGATACATAAACCCAGAAGTACATCTCAAAACTCAAATACAGTAATCCACAAGTAAATACAACTCCCGACAAAATGAAATAACTATCTAAACAACCTCTACTGTGTCTCCTCTAGGCTAGCAGGCAATCCCAGGCCATCTGTAAAATTTATCAACAGGTCCAGTCAGGACAGGAGCGAGCACAATACATCTCATGCAGTTCATATCATGTCAGGAAATATAAAGCAGGCAATAGAATAAGATACATGAAACGCTGTAAGAAGATGTACATAAAAACATGAGAGATATTTGATAACTGGAAATATATATACATGATAAGTAAGAACTGTAAGTGACTAGTGATTTAGAGTATGAGATGGCATGTAATTGGCTTAGGTTGTACATGATGAACATGAAAAGTAACAGAGTATACATGATGGGTAAATCACATGACCATTTATACTCACCCCTACCCACAATCAATACACAAGGATCTATTCAAGTTACGTTACGGACATGATATTTTGGTTATACAAGAAACACATGAGGAAACATGAGCGTACATGAAAGAACATGAGAGTACATGAACGTACATGTAAGAACATGAGAGAACATGAGTGTACATGAATAACGCAGAAGCAAGGAATATATGATGTACATGAAACACATGTCATAAAGTATCTGATGTGCCCGCTAAGGGGGTAACATCCCAAGAAGAGATCCGTATAGTACCAATCCGTGATGATAACGTGAAAGCGAGAATATAATTCGTGACAAGTATGAAACGATCAGAGAATGTACTCGCCTGATATCTGAATGTCCAAGGTAAAGATACTGTCCGAGGAGAGGTGTCTGGCTCCTAATTAGAATAGCACAAGTCACAACATATCCAGAAGGGTAATATAAAGTACTATAATGCATTCTACATGAATCTAGGTCAAACTAGGCCAAAGTCAACCCTTGGTCAACTCTGGTCAACTGCACTAGTCAAACTAGGTCATGTCCTAACCCAGCAAGTCTTACTAGGCCTAACCAAGACTTATCCTAGCAAGTACACATCAATACAAGGCTATACAAGCCAACATACACCCAACTCTATATAGCATGCAATTATTCAATACTCAAATAGGCAAGAATTCACATTGGATATATACTAGGTAATCTATTACTTTAAACTATATATGTCTACACATATATACACATGCATATATTGGTATTCAACATTAGGTCTATATTCATGACATTTCAAATGGTTATATAAACTTATATATTACAACACAATATGCTAACATATATATAATATACATACATAGCTAAGTTAACTGTATTCATAAATACTTATTTAAGAGGCTATGTGTGTGTATGTGAACATGGCAAAGGGGCAAGTGAGGGTTAAATGGGCATACATAATGTATACATATCAAAGAGTGTCAAAGTGTAAGTGAACAAAGTGTCAAGTGTGATAGTGTCTACATAGTGTAAGGGGTATATAAGGTAATATAGGATTTGTGTTAACATAGAACATTACATCTCATTAACTTGTATATTGCATACATTACATCTATTATTACATTACATTCATGCTTGCATTCATTCATCATTCATTTATTCTCTTGCACTACTATATGCACCATACATTACATACTACGGAACCTACATATTCATTACAAGCCATACTTATACATGCTTACATTAGATAGGATACTTACACCTCATACATTATTTATTTAAACATTTACTCATGCTTGCATTCTCTATTTAATTACATAATGTATATACATTAACATGGGTTAAAATCAAATAGAACATTATATTACACACAAGGGTGCACAAAATGCATATGCCGAATAGTAACTCCTACTAATAATCAATACTGTACTATCTCAGCATGAATTAAAATTTAGGATTAAAGTATGTTATAGATCTATGTGTTAGCTTTCCGAAACTTTAAACGGATCGCGTTTTCGTTTCCGAAAACTCCCGAAATCGCGAAAACACCGAGAACGCGTTTGTCTTTCGTACAGCTGACACTCAAATAATTCTCCAGAAAGTTACAGAAAGAATTAGGCCTATTAATATATGTTTTTGGAAAGCTAACTTCAATACGCTTCTTTTAAAAAAAATAGAAGATCAAACCGAGCTTTGAGCTAGACGTTATGACATTTCTAAGTTAGGGCTGAAATTAAAAACGTGGATAAAAATCATGACAGATTTGGGTAGTTTGAGACAAAAGAACACAAGTATATAACATAATATATCAAGAACTCACTCTCTACACTAATATATATATATGAGACACTATAGAACACATCTCCAATACAAAAATATGAGATTAAACATGTAATAATTCATTCATACATAACAACAACACATAGTGTGTCCAAATTTGGGATTTTCCCACATGGACACATCCACAACACAAAGGACACTCCTATGACCTCCAAATGGACACGAAATGGACATAAATGGAGATACAACCATGGGGGTCATCCCTATGGGTTCAAAATAGACCTATATGCATAAGGAAATGAAAAGGAGAAGGGATTTATACCTCCCGGTTAGATCGAATCGAAGAAAAGCCTTCCCGGAGCGACACCGACACGTAGAGATTCCAAACGGACACGAACGAGCTCCGAATCCTCCCAAACTTGGGTAGCTTCCTCCTTGGCTAGAATGGAGAAGGAAAGAAGAAGATTTGGTGGTGAAATAGAATGATTGGTGGAGAAATTGCTAGGGATTGCTCTCTAGGAATTTGGGGAAGAACAAGAGAGAGAGTGTGGATGAGAATAATGAAATGAACTTGAGCCTATCCTCTCCCAAAGTGGCTGGCCATATGGGACTATTTGTCCTATTATTGTAAGGTCCAAAATGCCCCCACTAACCTATTCTATGAGTATTAGGAAAGGGCTAATTGGTTGGGGCTAAATTAGTCATTCTAAAGTCTCTAATCACACTAACCTTATCCATAATAATTAGTCTAATCTCTAACTAAAATATTTCTATCATGTGGACTAAAATTAATATCATGTGGGCCATGCCTAACTAGTGTGTGGGTCCCACTAGAGTCAAACTATCCCCGGGTCCCCGTTTCAAGTTGGATTGAGTTGAAATTCGAACCCGACTCAAATAACCCCAAAACAATATCATAAATAATAAAATAATATCAAAATAATTCAATGAGGTCAAATGCAAAAATATCCTTAGGCCAAAAATGATATTAAAAATATTATAATCACATGGTTAGGCTCTAGGTCAAACAGTCTCTAGGGTTTCACTAGCAAAACGTCAAAACCACAAGTCATTGATTTAAATAATTTTAAAATGATTTAAAATCACCAAAAATCATATCATGAATTAAATATCATTATTAAAATAATTATAAACACGAAATTTCAAAATTACCTTCATTTGGGAAATTGGGTGCTACAACTCTACCCACCTTAGAAAATTTCTTCGAAATTAAAATGTCCATACTCCCTCTAGGTCAAACCCCCACAATCAAAGTCCCAGATTAAAACAAATCATGTGATCAAAGGACGACATACAGGGTCATGGCATACGGTGGTAGTGAAAGTCTCATCTAGGTATACTAGTCATGCTAACCGAAACGGTCATAGGGTATCAAAATATACAAGCAATCTAGGGTGCTTAACTAGAGAAGTTACAGAAACAACAAACCATCAAAACTGTAAGGCGGTCTACCATCCTATATGAAACTGGTACTTATCAAAACAAAATAAAGGCAACTACCAAGTATCTGAAAAAGGGTACAGAAAATCAATTCAAAAATTAAGGAATTGAAAATCACTTGCATTGAAATCCAAATCACAATATATATACAGAGAGAGCGTTAGAGAGGAAAAACTAGCATTATGTAATGTTATGTAGTTTGTGTGTATATGGGTGTATGTGAAATATACATGAAATTGTATATGAGCTATCCTGTTACACTACTCATGGCATATGGGTTAACAACCTACAATACACAACCTATTTAATCATAACATGCATGGCTAACCATAAACATCTATAAGAGGTAGAGATTTAGTTATGTATATATATTATAACATGTATGCCTAAGCTCTATATATCTATACAAGTATGTGATCATAACATAGAGAGGAAAGGTTAGGTTACATGACAGCGTATACTAAGTTAGGGTGTGTGTGTGTGTCCTTGTACAGGGTTATAGCTTAGTATTGAAAGGTTAAACCCAGTTTTAGTTCAGCATTTACATACAAAATCTGAAAATAAGCTAACATTTAAACCAGTGTAATATTAACATAATGCAGTCTCAGATTTTACAAATTTAAGCTAACATAAGCTAACATTGGTCTTATGTCAGCGGGTCAGTTTGGTTTTACAAAATCTGAAAATAAGCTTTTTTTTGATATTAACATTAGTCTCAGATTTTACAAAATCTGAAAATAAGCTAACATTGGTCTTATGTCAGCGGGTCAGTTTGGTTTTATTTTCCTTATTGCTTGGCTCTTCTATAGTCCTGTATATTGATATTTTATTAGATATTTTATGTCCATTTTATATCCTTACGCCTTTTGTCATGAACTTGATAATCCTGAATTTATTTAATGTGTTTGAAATGATAATTGATCATGACATGCTTGATAGTGGCCCGCCGTGGTGCACTCTTGACCTGATAACTTGACCTGCTACACATGACACGGCAATGACCCGTAGTGGTGCACTCTTGACAAGTACCCTGATAATGCTTGATAGTGGCCCGTCGTGGCCCACTCTTGATAAATGATAATGATAATGATAATGATAGTGGCCCGCCGTGGCGCACTCCTGACAAGTACACTTGGCATGATAACCTGACCTGATATATCTTGAACAGCTGTTGCGACGGCTACCTGACATGACATGACCTGTTTAATTAATCCTGACACCGTAGGCGATTGTGCTTGTACAAATAATCCAGTCCTGTCTTGCATCATGTCTAGGAGGGGACTCCTGAGTACCACGGTCAGGAGTACCTACTGAAATGGACTAAGGTTAATGACTAGTATAATTCATTAGACATGAAGAGATGTTCCCCAGTTACAGGCGATCCCGTTATCCCGGCCGCAAATGTTTGGACTTGTAGCCTGCCGACGAGTAGGGCACATTTCCAGCCCACTGTTATGTGGGGCACCCGCCATTGTCACTTAAATGATTGAACTCTATTATTACTCTAATGCATTGAACTCTCTAAATTGTCACTATAATGATTGCCTGGATAACCTGGATAGCTGCAGGGCCTGTGACTACTTGGAGCATCTCATTGCATATTGCTAGTAACTAGGATTGTGATAACCCTAGTTAGTTAATGTAGAAAGCCGTAGGCAATGATTGGCCGTGATTGATTGGATGGAGTCTAGTCCAGTATAGTATTGTCTAGAAGTGATTGATTGCAAGATTGTACTAGAATAATTGAATGATTGTCACTCCAGATTGTTACTATAATGATTGTACTCTATTGTCACTCTAGCGTATTGTACTCCTCATTACCACTTTTATCATTGTACTCTTTACCTGAATGATCTGTCTAGTCTTGTCTTGATCTTGTACTTGATTGTTACATGTCTTGTTTTCTTATTTTATCTTGCCGATAAATGGTGAGAGAAACCAAATTCCGTTCAGACGAAGGGTTACAACCCCGGTCCTTATTTGGTTTACGGGTTGTAACCTGGTTATCTGAATAGTCCTATGGTTATCTCATCGTATATCTGTCATTACCACATTTCTAGTTTGAGGGTAAAATTGTCAATTTTTGGGGTAAATAAAATTTATTGGTATTAATTAGAATTTATGGGAATTTTAGGATTTATTTTGGATTTATTTGGACTAGTTTGATTTTTTGACCAGTTTTGACTCATGTAGACCAACCTAGGAACTAACCATAGTTAGTTGGGCTTGGTTAGGTCAAGTGGACCCTAGTCTAACCTAGTGTGACTCAAGTTAGTGGTTAGTGATTCATAGAACTTGAATTAGGGATGTAGAAATCAAGTTATTTGATAAATGGCTTGTGATTACACAAGTCATTTTGTGACTAAACTAGATAGGACTAGCTAACCTAGCACAAACCCCCCACACTAACCTAACTTGGCCGGCCACCATAGTAATCCTAGGGATTCCCCCATTATAAATACTCTCCTAGTTTTTAGGGCTAGCCTCTTTTAAGGTTCTTCAAAAGTTCTAAGGAAAGAGGTGAGTCCCATCTTCCTAAAATCATTAAAAATCCATTTTAAATCCTTTCTTCCCCAAACCAATTCCATTAGGACCTAAATCAACCCTCTTGCTGCTGGTATATTTATTTACAGGAGGATAACAATTTGTGGGACTTGGAGGCTTGAGGAGTTTCTTCCATTTGAAGGCTTTTCCATTCATTGTGCATCATTAGGTATAACTCTCAATACTCCATAAAATTCCTGTTTGAATCCATTTTAAGAAGGCCCTAGCCCTACCCCTACTGTAGGATAGGCTAAACCTAGGGTTCGGATTCGTTTCGTGTCCGTATCGGACACGTACCAGTCATGTGTGTTAGGTGTTCGACCAAATGCCTCTGAGAGTTCAACTTTACTGTTTTTAAATTCGGTTTGAATAGGAATGTAGATCTTTGTATGCTCATTGATTTTTGTGAAGACACCATGGTCGTTTTGTGTCCGTGTCAGGTGCAAATCGAGCTGGACACGACTGTGTGCACTGGCTCGGGACTGTTCTTTCCCCTGCTGTTCGGGGGCAAGATCTCCCTGGACACAACTCGTGGACACGTAATTTTTGACACACACGTTTGGGCAGTGTCTGTCACGACACTCCCCAAGTGGCACGACCTCTCGTGTCGTGTCGAGGAAGGAAATCGACTGTGCACGACACGTGCACTGTGTGTGTTCAGTGTTCATATATGTGTGTTCCTGTGTAACTGTTTTAAATGCTTTTAAATCCTGTTTAAATTGATTAGGTAGATCCAATTTATGTTGATTATCTCTGCTAAATATTAGTTTCATGTTTAAGTCGGTTTTAGGTGGGGACTTGGATTTTGAATGAATGAGAAATCATTCATTCTTCACTGAAACAAATTCTCCCTGATACTGTGTTCTTCACATTCCTGAACACTTAATGTTTTCCCAATTTACTTGATGTTTTTCACTGAATTCGTCCCCCACATTTGTGTTGATCCACCTTGAGGAGGTTTATCATTTCAAATTGAGTTTTTGTTGGTAAATGGCCATTTTGACCATTGGGTTGATTCTAGGGAACTGTCAACATTGTTTTAACTGTTTTCATAAATTATTTTAAGATGGAACCTGAGAATGTGTTATTCACTGTTTAATTCTTGTTGAATCCTCGTTTAATGATCAATACCATGTTAGCTAACTGTAGGTTAATGTCTGCACAAATTATGACATGATTAGATGCATTTTATGTTAAGTTTTGTTGTGTATTAATTGGGAAGGGGTTGGACAGATACGCTGTGGTATCAGTGAAGGATACCACTGTTCAATCCCTGTACACTCTAAAAACCAAGGTTCCAGTTTAATTTCCTAACCCAAACTTCCCTGTTAACTTGATGATCAATCTATGTTAATTCCCCACATGCTTATAATTCATGTTTACTTCATGTTTATGATTCAAATTTGGTTTTCAATGGGTAGTAGGAATTCAAAGTATGGTATGGGAATAGAAGTCTTGACTGTTAACCCAAACCTGAGATTAGAGTGCATGAATTGATTTCCCATGCTTTCTTTCTTACTGAGACTTGTTCTCATAATCTGAGATTAGGCCATGGTGATCCTTACCTTGTCTTCATATTGTTTACTGTCATAGTTAATTTCCTGCACACATGTTAGCCTATGTACACACAACTCTTCATATGGTACACTGTCACATTTATAAATTCCTGCACATTGTCATGTATCACTATATGCACACTGTTTTGCTCCCTTTCACTGCCATTGATTCCTGCACCCATGTTGACACTGGTGCACACTCTCACCACTGTCCTCTTCTTCATTACTTGATTTCTTGTATGCATATCCTTGTGGACACTTGTATACACACACCCTTAATTGTCTACACACACACATGCTTTTTTCCCTATATTCACATGTTTATGCATCCTAGATAGGAATGCCTATGGTGTGTGAAATGCTTTATGTCTATATGAATATACCTATAGTGTTGGCCTAGGTATACTTAGTGATAGTTCAATATATTGTATCTACATATGGTGTGTATATGTATAGGTGTAATAGGTACTTGGATTGGTGTGTGTTGTCTAGAATAGATTGGTTAGACCTAGTTAGCCTAGTTTAGACTCAACTAGACTTGGTTGACCTAGTTGACTTCTAAGGTTGACCAAAGTTGACCATGAGTCGACTTTGGCCTAGATTGACTTAGAATCATGTAGAATGCATAGTAGGACTCCATTTCACTATTCTGGACTTGTTGTGACTTGTGCTGTTCTGATTAGGAGCCAGACACCACTCCTTGGACAGTACGATTCATATCGGACACTCAATTACAGGCGAGTACATTCTCTGATCATTTCATATCCTGCTTAGAATTATTTCCTGCAGTAGATTACATTACTTGTACTGTCATGTTGGTCACACGGATTGGTACTATATGGATCTCTACATGCAATGTTATCCCCCTCGGGAGCATCGGGTACATTGTGTCATGTGCGTTTCACTTTCATCATGTACTGCTGTGCTTCTATTTTTACATGTGCACTCCTGTGAATCTTGTACTCTCATATTCACGGAGCCCCCATGTATACTATCATGTGCACCCTATATGGGCCCCCATGTAATATCTTGTACAATAACATAACCTGTTTAGATCCTTGTGTATTGATTGGGGATACGGGAGAGTGCTAGTAGTTGTGTGAACAATTCCAAAGTAGTGTAGATCTTGTGCACCTCGATCCTGTGCAAATCCGTCCTGTTCACATGTGCTATCTCGTACTCTGACTCACTAGTCACTGCTAGTTCTCTATGTATAGTAGATATTTATATTACAGTTTTTTCTGTTTTACATACCGCATTTCTTCAGTACTCGTATCTTACTTTACTGCATGTTTTTACTTTCTAACATGCTATGATCTGTTGAGATGTACTGTACTCGCTCTTGTCCTGACTGGACCTGTTGAAATATTACAGAGGACGAGGAGGAGGCTTGCCTGGACACCTACTACGGGGCAAGCCCTAGATGACACCTGTGAGCTGGACCCTCAGGAGGATCCAGCAGTAGCTGAGGACTTTCCCCCGACTGCTTAGACTAGATAGTTAGGCTATTATCTTTTTTGTAGTTGGATCATGTTCTAGTTAGACTCTATTTGGAGATCGGTTTTGTATATATTCTTTTATCTGAGATTTTGTATTGCTGGGATTATCTTAGACTAATGTTTTATCTATTGCATTTCCTTGAGTTTCATTTCATATCGTGTTATCTCTTCCTTAGTTGTGATTGAGTTCTATTACTATGTTACCCCGTTCGGGGAGTATAAACTGTTTAGATATTTACATTGCTAGATGTTGTGACCTAGGATAGCGTTCTACCGCCGACACTGCGGCGTAGGCTGGACGTATTCACGTCTCGTGCCCTTACTCTAGGGTACGGGTTGTGACAATATCACCTTCCCAGTTTATTTATTAAACGTGTTCTCCAGTTTACCTTATGCTCAATGATGATTTACTTACTGTCTTCCTATGTTCGGGATAAGTGCATTGGTACTGCACAAATCTCGATTCTCCTTTACTTATTTGCTTGTTGTTTGCTAATAATTGCTGGTTTTAAGTTCATAGTTCGGCCTCCTTTGTGGTACTTGCTATTTGGGGTCTGACCCCACTGGTTTTGCATGGCCAGGTTCTAATAGAAGAGCCCGAAGGATCTACCGCACCATCTACTCGACGGTGACCAGCCGGAGCACCAGAGTGCCTCAGTGGGTTTCTTCTTCATTCTCCCACTGATATGTAAATTCTCTTCTTGTAACGTTTAGCCCCGAGCACGTGTTTAGCTCGTGTTTTGGTATTTTCTTGATATTGTAGCCTACGGGCATAAACATGATATGTGTATTCTAGACTATAGCTAGTCCTTATCATGTACGACTAATACTCTAGCTAGTATCAGCTTTGTGGTACTGGCTTCATAATCATTCATGTATATATGGTTCGGGATGCCTTACTATTGTATGTATGATGATCGTACTCTTGCTCCTGTATAATTGCCTGTGATTGAGATACCTAGGATTGTTAAACCATAGGGTTGACTGATGGCTTGTAGAGTAACCCCCATGTCTTGACAGCTTATACGTAATTTCAGAGTATTAACGTACTTTAGGATTACGTAGCTGGCTATGTCTGCCCCCGCTCTCTGGTATTCCGGTTCTGGGGCATGACAGATACCAATTTGTTAAGGCCAATACCAATATGATACGTCCTATACCAAACTGATAGACCGATACTAATCTGATACACTAGATACTAAGTACATCTGGCCTATACCAGCGGATCCACAAATTACTGCACGATAGGCCCAACGACTCCAGTTACATCCGGCTATTGGTGAGTACATGATTACATAGTAATTCTGTTAGTCTTGTGATACAGATTTTTACTCTCTCATGCTACCAACGTCACAACTTTCCAGTACTGCTTCCTCTAATGATGATGAACGCAAAAAACCAACGTCACAACTTTTATAACTTGAGTAAATTTCTTTACCCTATATGAAAATTTCTGTTGTCAGAAAGATGGCTCCTAGGACTCGTCGAGGTGGTGCTGCTAGTCGAGGAAGGGGTCGAGACAAGAAATCCTTGGAGGTCGACACGGAGGAAGTCTCCGTCGTCCAACAAGAGCCGGTGACTGTTAAGGAGAAGGTGTTACCAAAGGTCGAGGTCAAGGAAGAACTGATGACCATCAGGAAAGAGATTGCTCCCAAGCTTGAAGCTAAGGAGGAGCCACCGTCAGAGAGTAGTAGCATCGGGACCGACCCTCCTGTCCCTACAGAAAACCTCAACCAGATTGAGCCTTCGTATGCAAAGTGGCTGATAGAATGGTACATGCCTCAACGCAACTATCATACCTGGCTGTGAGAATTCATCGTCTGACTTGTGGTCATTGTTGAGGCGAAAGTCAATTTTCCTATGTGTTTTGGAATATTTGTGAAAATTTTAGAATATTTGTGTTATGATCGGTCGCCAGGATTGGATATTAGGTTACTGTAACTGGCCAACTCTTTCCTATGTGTTTTGGAATATTTGTGAAAAATTTGGAATATTTGTGCAATGATCGGATTATAACGATGGATATTAGGTTACTCTTCCGGATAATTGATGTCTATTTTATATTAATTTGGTTTGGTCTATATGATTCTTGGATAATTGGTGTGCATTAAATTCGTATGTGCATATTTGGTCTATGTGATTCTTGGATAATTGGTGTGCATAATATATTTGGTCTATATGATTGTTGGATAATTGGTGTGCATTATATATTGGTTTGGTTTATGCATATATTTGTGAACAGGGAAAGTGCTGCAATTTTTTTTCCAAAAAACTCAGTTAGCGACGGACTAGTGACCGTTTAGCGACGGATAATCCCAGTTACCGACGGATTTTCGACGGATAAGCCGTCGCTATCTGGAGTTTTTAAACTGTTTCCAGGTAGCGACGGGTGGTCGACGGATTATCCGTCGCAAGGTTCTGGTGGTATAAATTTCGACGGAATAGCGACGGCAGTCCGTCTCCAGGGCGACTGATCATCAGCCGCTAATCCGTCGCTATATATGGCGACCGCGTAGCGACGGATCATCCGTCGACATGGTTCTGGAAATGCATGACATTTTCAGAATTATGGCGACGGATAATCAGTTAGCAACCCGTCGCTGTGGCGACGCGGTCGCGACGTATTAGCGACTACTCTTCCGTCGCCATGGTGCTGGAAATGCCAAGCATTTCCAGAACCTGATCGACGGATAGTCCGTCAGAATACCGTCGCTAATCCGTCGTTAGCTACCGACGAATACCGACGGGTTAGCGACGGAATGATACGATCTGATACGCTGTTACGACGGGTTACCGACGAAATTTTACGTCGCTATTGCCTACACATTTCAGTACTTAATAGTTGAAATGGACGAAAGTCCGTCGGAAATGCGTCGCTAATGTTTCGTATTGTGACGTCGACAATCCGTCGCTATTCAGTCATGTGACGACAACTTAGCGACGGAACGTTATTAGCGACGAGCTGATTGCCGACGGAATTTTTTGGCCAAAATCCGTCGGTTTTCAGTCGCTAATAGTAATTACCGTCGGTTTAGCGACGGATGTGGCCGTCGCTAAAACGATAAATTTTGGTAGTGTTGAACATTGTTATCTTTGGTTTCAAAATTTGATTTTTTTTGGGGGATTGTTGTAATAATTGGTGAAAAAAAATATTTTTTCTCCATATTAGTATCCCCTTTATTCACATTAAAGTCCTATCATGAATCATTTTTTAACCCCTAAAACGGTCACATTAGTACCCATTATCACACCTTTATTCCTATTGAATCCTATTGAAAGACCATTGATATATTGTTTTGTGACATGATTCATATATATATATATGTCTCCTTTATGTTGTTGTAAAGAAGAAAGAAAAAAAAAAGGTTTCCACCCTCTAAAAATTATGTCCATTCCTCCTACAAAATTCATTCCATTTTCAATCATCCACTTCCATTCTAATTCTTTCTATCTTCTGGGCAAAAGCTAAGTTCGGATCAATCTTCCCGAGTCGTGTGCGATGACGGGATACCGGTAGAGCGGAGGTTTTACCACTAGGAGCATTCGGACAAAGTCTGCACATAGACCCGAATCAACTCTTAAGGCAGTGCTTCGTGCGCGACTTCCCCGGAGGCCGGTAACTTTAATTTTATTTATTTTTGTTTACAGAATTTTGAAAATAAAGGCAAATATTTCCAACAGGTTTCTCGTATGGTTTGTACCGCATCCTCCACTTCCAATACTCCTCCCATATGTAGTCCCAGTTTGGTCATTTGAGACTGTCAGATAGAAAAAGTCAATGGACGGCGAAAGAATAGATGTCCAGTCCAATGGATTCTTGATCCTGCTGACAAAATGTACAAGTGCGGTCAGCGATCTGAACTCCAAATTCGGAGTTGTCGCATGTGACTGTTGGATCGAGCGGACGTGCACGGATCCCTTTCGGATCCCACGATCCGATTGTGCAGGAGGACGAGACTCTACGGATGTGACTTTTGATTCGAATTTTATATATATATATATATATATATATATAAAATGAAGTATGGAATTGATAGTTTGCTAGTTAATTACTGTCACTTCACATTTCTCTCTCTCTCTCTTGATATAAAGATAGAAACAGGTGGTTATCGTTCTTACCGATACGGATTAACTTAATTGGTTAATCTACTGTTACATCCTCCATATAAAGCAGAATATGACAGATCCGTACTGGCAGAAAAGTAAGTATATAGCATCAAATTTTTTTGAAGGCCGCAAGTATATAGTTTAGTAAAATCGTAATAAAAGCACCAAAATGTTTATGTCTTGCAAAAAATACATTCTTTTGAAGGGCGCTTTTTCGGCATATACATTTGTTAATCAATTTAGTTCGGGTTGACTAATTAAGAATACGAAGGACACGCTCTTCTGAATGGCATATTGTTACCGGTTTTTTTTTTTGTCTCAAGACAAGTCTAACCAAATAATACATATACGAAAATTTTATCAATGAAAGTTTAGTGATGAAATTGGACAAAGTGACGTATTGGATTTTACTGGCGAAAATTAGTGACGGAATTGGACTTTCGGTGACGAATAAAACTTTCAGTGAGAAAATTTTGTAACAAAATTTTGTTATTAGTGACAATTTTTTGTGTTCCAAAAAAATTATTATGCACAAAATACGTCATTCAGAAGGACGTTTTTGTGCACAATACGTCGTTCAAAAGTGAGTATTTCTTTATTTTAATTTTTTTAAAAACCGGTGGATCATTTAATATGTCTTTTCCGATGAATGTTTTAGTTCTCAAAATACAATTTATGCAAACTTTATGTTCTGAAAGCAATATTAATAAACTTTGATGCTAAAGATGCAATTTTCTACTCTATGGAGTATTTTTAGTGAGCAAAAAACTTGTATCAAAAGATTGTTGGGAAAAGATTATACAGTACATAGACGGATTTCTTCTCGATCCTTTTGTGTTTGTCCATCTCGTTTCCTTTATGCTATAACTTTTTTATGGATACATCTCTTGAGTTTTGACCTTCTTTAGTTTTCGTCTTTACTAAAAAAATTATGTTAGCAAAACACACACACACACACACACACACACACACACACACACACACAGATATATATATATATATATATATATATATATATATATATATATATATATATATATATATATATATATATATATATATATATATATATATATGTGTGTGTGTGATTGGGATCTCCAAATTAAGAACAAAATTAGTTAATGGAACTCTTATGACTGGAATTAAGCCAGAATAATATAGTTTGAATGTTAAAAATGGATATGATCTTGTTACTTTATATTGGACATCGCCCTTAACGTAATAAGATATTAAAAAAATAATTAAACAGTTGAACAGTCCGAATTGAAAAAATATCGATCTTTTCGAATATGTGTATATATTATTTAAATAATATTACAATATGTAAATAAATTTTATATTATATAAATGACAAATAATTTTACAAATATACTTATCAAAATGCGGGACCATCTGTCATAGTATGCCGATTAGTCTAATATAATTGAGTAATAGAATCTCATATAATATTTAAAATTAGAATTTGGATCTCTATAATATTCAATATTAGTGTTTGAATTACCATGTCTCCAAATTTAACAGATTTGGACATTTGGACGTTAATAGTGAATATGAGATCAAAATTTTAATGTTGATCGTTATGGATATCCAAATTCTCAAATTCAAATATCATACGTTATATGAAAAATCTACTACTAAATAACTCTAAGGCCTCGTATGGTTCGTGGAAAGGAAAGAAATTGATTTATTGATTTTTTTCTTGAAAAAAAAATAATTTCAATCAATTTTTTTCGGTGTTTGAAAAAAAAACAAGACAATTGAAAGGAAAATTGAATCCTTAGAGGAAAAAAAATATATTTGGATTAGTGGGTTGAATCATTTTTCTTCATTTTTTTTTTCTCTTAAAATTCAAATTTATTTTCTCATAATTTCCTTTCGTATCTAAAGAAAAAAAAAAATTCCAAGACTCTCATTCCGCAAAACAAACGTGGCCTAAACGTAAATTCTGCCTGTGCATAAAGAATCTTACTTGAATTATCAAATTTTGCCGTGATTTGCGGATTTCTCAGGGAGTTGGAAGTGAAAAGGAAGAAAAAGTTGTTCCCTGTCAGCATGAATTGAGGATGGACAAGAAAGATTTGATGGTAGTGGTACGTACATCCCGATAAGTAGTAAGTACTACTATTATTATTGAGGGGACCCATCCAATAAAGGCTTTCATCATCTCTCCATAACGTGCTTGTATAATAAATGAACAGAGACGTGGTGAAATTAATAATCAGAAGATTTTGAATTTCGAGCATATTTATAAAAAGGACTATTTAATTTTAGGATCATATATAATATTTGTTGTAAATCATCTCATCATGGTGAATCATGGTGACTCTTCATTTTGTAACTCATGAAGAGCCCAACCTCTCTCTTCCTATATAAAGAGAGGTTGGGATAGCTTGTAGAGATAATTGAGACACATATATTGATATACATGTGAGGTTGAGCTAATTGTCCACAACACGTTATCAGCACGATGCTCGTGCAACGTCGGAGACCCGACGTATCGCTCGCCTCGACGTCCGCCTACCGTTGTCCCGCGCGCACCCCGTCGCTCGTCGCCGATCCCGCGTATCCGCAATTGTTTTCCCACTTTCTTCCACCGTACGGTAAGAAAGGTAAAAAAAAATTATAAATTTCTATCATATGATCAATCTATGTATGTTTTCATGTGGGTTTGTAGCAAATTGATAAGATTACATATCTTGGACTGTTACTATCTTAAAGTATCAGAATGCATATGTGGTGTCGATATTAGGCTATGAAGACAGCCAAATTATCAAGTTTTTTATCATTGATTTGATGTTGGATTTACAATTATTTATACCAGTAGTTTGGTCCCGGACCACTCCATTTGGGTTTAGGTTTATACCAAACTGACCAAGATCTGATTTTCTTCATGTTACCTGTTTGTGAGTCTAATAATGGAGTATAATTATTATACTCTCATGGGTCCTTGGTTCACTTTTCAGTTTGATCCCGGACCAATACATATCTTTTTTTTCTTCTTTTCTCTATTAGTCCCCATCATACCAGTAATTTTGTTCGGGTATTGGCAGACTGATAGAATAGTTTAATGAAAGGCATGATTTGGAGAGAATACTAAGAACATGCCTGGATATTAGGAATGCCTATATGATCTTTCTTTAAAAATATCACTGTCCTCGTTGAGTTTACTTCTTCGATTCAGTCTTCTGCTATTTCAGAGTTTTATTTTGGTTTTGTTACGAAAATATACTTTACTAAACACAATATTTTGTTCAAAATTTTTTTTATCAAAATATACTTTTGAGTGTTTATCAAATAGTCTGTTGTATATATTTTGGTAAAAGATATTTTTCTGAAATTTTTTAAACTGACAATTTCAGAAATTTTTTTGTTTAAATAGTATTTATCCCAACAAAATATGTCACGCCCCAGAACCAGAATACTGGAGAGCGGAGGAGTGACTCAGCCAGCTACGTATTACGGGTAGATGAATATCGTATAATACGATCAATGCTGTCTAACCAGACGAGGGGGTGTATACTACATGAAAGTCTTACTATGGTCACTTCACATCTATTGTCTCAATCATTCAAAACAAGAAACAGAAATAAAGAACATGTAAGATAAAGCAGTAAGGCGTCCCAAACGCTTAGTCAAAATGTTCTTGAGATCTGGCTTTACAAAACATAGCCAGATGGTATAGTAACATATACACAATTGTTATCAGCTGCAGTCTGACTTTAGTTACAATTATGCAAAAGTAAGTGCAAGACAATCCGACTAACATGTCGGTGCCAAACGGCCAAGTATGAAGTAAATAACAAAACGAGCGATGAAGTAAGGAAACCCACTCGAGTCCTCCTGCGATCATCCCTCTAGTATTGACCATCTTAGAGGTAGAAGTAAGCTGGATCCTCGGGGACTGGCTCTAAATCTGGCCATGCAAAACCAGAGAGGTTAGACCTCTAATAGCAAGTACCACAAGGGAGCACGATATGAAGGATTAAACCAGTAAGTAAGAGAATATAATAATAGATCTCTGCTTTCCACTAGGATTCACATAACATCACGACACTTCGAACCAACCTCCCAACCAAACAAGGACAGAAGTTAGCACGTCATGTCCTGACATTCTGATCATCTCAGTTAGGCAACAGAGTAGGTACAGTACACAAACAAATCATCTTGAACGGCCAATCAACTACTACGGCTTGCTATTGTGAGTCCCAAATTATCCTGGAATTATGCAAATAGGGATTCCTCAGTTCTTACTATGTGCAAGCAAGGCTAGTCTATCCAATCAATCAATTGCGCCAATCATGTATTTAGACGAGTCCCAGCGGGACGTCCGCCGTTAATATATCATGTACAATAATATAAGCAGATACCGTTCCCTGCCAGTGTGACAGATTTACAGTATCTGTAGGAACCAGCCGGCCTGTCGGGCACTTAATAGTCCCAAGAGGGCTGCCATGTAAGAACTCGAAAATCCATTCTCTCCATGCCATCATTATTTTATTTAACTTAATAGTCCCTACGTTGAGTGAAGTTCCATGCCGTGGATCATGGTCATTCAAATGAGTACTTTCGTACGGGGTACGATATGCGCAACTCTATAACGATACCCGTGCGGCTAGGTTGTAGGTTTTACATAGCGTGATACAACAATCAAATCTAACCACGGAGTAATCATGCCTTGACCATAAAGTACACATGCTATTTTTTTTGTAAGATAAATAAATAAATAAATAATTTGAAGTCTGCATGTGCCTGTATGCCAATATTCGGGATCGGCTAATCGAGTACAATAGTTCATTACATGAACGTGTCTCATTCATTCAATTCAATAAGACGACTAGCCAGTTTCTTAGTTCCAACTAGGAACGCATGATCAATTTAGTCAAGATAACCATTATTATCAATGGTAACAAGGCATGAAAGTCAATTAGTATTACATGGGGTCGAGTCTATAACTCTCAGGGTTAAGTTCCAGTCATACTGGATATTCATGGATCAATCAGGACACAAGGCGCATTCCACATAACAATCTGTGTTAATAATATTAACATATCATGATTTTATCAAGTTCATGCCAAAAGGCGTAAGGATATAATAGAAGAATTATCATGCCATCATTAACTGAATAAATTATAGAGCAAATAGAAACACCCAGGTCAGAAAGTCACGCCAAAAAGTCTATGCTAAGGCCAACAAGTCACGCCAACAAGTCTAGTAGGAGTGAGCGTGAAAAAGTAATTCACGCACTCATAAGTGAGCGTGAAAAAGCGTGAGAAGCGTGACAAGAAATTCACGCACGCACAGCGTGAAAAGTGATAAGAAATTCACGCACAGCGTGAAAAGTGATAAGAAATTCACGCACGCACGCAAGACGTGTGCGTAACTCAAATGTCACGCTGGCACATAAAGGCGTGAGCATGACTAAAAATTCACGCAGACATGTAAGAACGTGTGCATGACTAAAAATTTACGCAGACACGAAAGAACGTGTGCGTGACTAAAAATTCACGCAGACACGTAAGAACGTGTGCGTGACTAAAAATTCACGCACGCTCATGAGAACGTGAGCGTGACTAAAAATTCACGCAGACACGTAAGAACGTGTGCGTGACTAAAAATTCACGCACGCACGTAAGAACGTGAGCGTGACTGAAAATTCACGCTAACATGTAAGAACATGAGCGTGACTCAAAATTCACGCTAACACGTAAAGACGTGTGCGTGACTAAAAATCCACGCTAAGTTGGAAGATCAAAACCCATGAACAACCGAGAACACAGCAACTTAGATCTGTAAGAACGAGCCAAGGAAATCGAAAATGCTAAGAACTAAACTCTCTTAGAATGACAAGAGGAAGACAAATGAACCATAAAAATGGTTCTCCAAGTGGAAGCAAGAAGCAAGATTGTACTTGCCTGCTGTTGGGTTGGTGGAGAGAGTGATGAGGAAGAAGAAGAAGTAATGGTGAAGAATGAGAGTTATGAGGAGAGAGAAGGAGATGGGGGCTTAAATAGGAAGGGTGGTGGTAGGTGGGGTTTGTGGGTCGGGTTCATTCGGATCCACCATGAACCCGAGAAGAACCACTATGAACCCGAACCTAAAAGCAAGAATAACAGCAGGAAATAAAATGCAGAAAATAAAATGCAGGAATAAAATTGCAGAAAATAAAATACAGATAATTAATTAACATGAAATTAAAGGAATTTTAAATACAGGATAATACTAAATAAATATTAAATAAATATACATGAGTTGCACATGTATAAAAATATGCATTCTGGGAACGGGGAGTGACAAAATATTTCTTAGTTTTTTTTCTGAAAAAATAATTTTTTTTTTGAAAATTTTAGTTTCCCTGCTGACGAAGAAAATTTGGAGTGCTAACATTTTTTTTGGTAATGATGGATTTGGAGCACCCCGGCGAGCACCACAGTGTCATCTGCGTCCCGACGAGCGCCTCAGTAGCAATTTCTTTATGTTACTCAGTGAATTATTGTAACAGATGTGCAGTAAAAATTGTATTCTTTTTCTCGCTATTTTTTTGGCGTCGCTTCAATAGACGTCGGAAAAATAGTTGATATTTTTTTTGGTGCCGCTTGCTTAGGCACCAATTCTTTTGTGTGCTGTTGTTTGCTTATGTTGTACATTTTTTTTGCGTAATACGAAAAAAAACAAACTTAAAAATTTTGAAAAATGGTTTTGGCTACATAAATAATAAATTCTGGCACCGCCAAATTTGGGCCTCCCAAAAATAACCTTTTTGGTTAATAATTTTTCAAAGGCAACGCTCATTTTGAGCAAGCACTAAATTGTCACATATTTTGCACAGTTCACAAATAGCGTGAATTTCTTGAAAAATCTTATTTATTCTTACATTTGACAAAATTTTTACGAAGTCTCTCCGAATAGGCTCACCTACTTGGGTATGATGTCAGAAAGAACTTGGGGCTTGGTTCTTAAGAAGTTCCCGGTGACCCTCCTCCCTCATTTTCCCGCCTGGTCATATTCACGTAGAGCTACTGAAAGGGGTTGACCGAATATTATTTTTTTGCTCAAATTGTATTTATAATTATGCATTTTTGCAAGAAACTTATTGACCTCTCTATATCGGCCTGTCGATCGATATAAGATAATTTTTAAACAAAAATCATTTTTTCAAAACCGTTGTTTTTTTATTTACGATTGTTTGTTGTTGCTTATACAAACCAAATCCATATAAACCTGTCGTTTTATATGTTGACTGATCAAGATTTTTTCTCCTGTTGTAGAAAAATATCTATCAAGATTGATTTTCCTATCCTTGAAGCCTCTGGCAAGAACTACTTGGACTGGACGCAAGACATCCAGAACCATCTAGATGCGCAGGGCCTCTTGGACGTCATCTATAACGAGGAAGAGCGTGAAGTGGAAGTCACTCGCTCAATGAACGCCAAAGCGATGATTCTATTCCGTAGGCATTTATCTGACGCCATGAAGTCGGAGTTCATTGAAATCTCCTCGCCGAAGACGCTATGGGACTCTCTGAAAGAGCGCTTCGACCACCAGAAGACCATATGGCTACCTGAAGCACGCCATGACTGGTTGAACCTGCGCTTCCAAGACTTCAAGAGTGTAACTGATTACAACAATGAAGTCTGCAGGATTCGATCACTTCTCCAATACTGTGGTGAGATATTAACCGACAGTGATCTATTGGAGAAAACATACACCACATTTCCTTCCACTGACAACTTGCTCCAGAAGCAATACCGTCAGTCTAAGTTCACCAAGTTTTCCGAGCTCATCACTCAGCTTTTACTAGACGAGAAGAACAGTCTCATTTTAATGAGAAACAACAATTCTCGTCCTGCTGGAACAAAGACAATTCCAATGCCTGATGCAAACGCTCTCCGTGGACCAAATCCACGGTGAAAACGAGACAAGGGCCAGTCGTCCCAGATAAGGAACAGAGGCGAGTTTAAGTCTCGCCATCCAAAGCGAGGTTCTAACAAGAACCAAGGACCTTTGACTCCTAGGCAGTCTCATGGTAAGAACCAACGGGCCAGTCGTCCCAAAGCGAGAGTGGAAGGCCAAGCGCCTACTCTCTGCTACAAATATGGTGCTTATGGTCATATGTAACGGACTTGCAGGGCGACCCCCCAAGAAGTTAATAACTATCACAAGGGGCGCCGAGCCGAAGCAAATCTGGTCAACGAGTGCGAAAATCTAAATCTTGAGACCCCCGATTTTGTAGCAGAAATGGAAGAATGAATCTCCATTATCTCTCTATATTTGATTTAAGTCATGAAACTTTTGGTGGTTTGTATTTTCTGTTTTTTCGATAAATTAAAGTTCTATTTCGAGCACTTTCCTCAAACGTGTGACAAACTTTAATTTTCTTTACTTATAGGCATGGACCACGGGGCAGTGGATTGTCTGGTTGATAGTGTAACGACTCACACTATCTTGAGAGATAAATCATACTTTATCTCCTATACGCCTAAAGTAACCTCAGTGACAACCATTTCGGGACCCTCAACCCTTGTTCAAGGTTTTGGCAAAGCCCGTTTTTCGTTGTCCAATGGTACTCCCGTTGAAGTATCAGAGGCCTTATATTCTCCAAGGTCCAGTCGTACCTTACTGAGTTTTAAGAATATTCGAGAAAACGGATTTCATGTTGAAACTGTTCGAGAACATGGCTTCGAGTATCTTTTCATTACCTACACTCAGTACGGCCAAAAGCGTATCTTGGAGAAGTTGAAATATCTTTCAAGTGGTTTGTATCTCACTACGATACAACACATCAAGAGTAATCTCATCATTCACCGAGCGCCAGTTGATGAGAGGACTTTTATGCTATGGCATGACCGGCTGGGTCATCCGGGTCAAAATACGATGCTTCGCACTATGAATGCATCACATGGGCATCCTCTTGGAGGAAAGAATTTCGTTATAAATCCAAAAAGCCTATGCCAAGCTTGCTCGATTGGGAAGACGAATCCCAAGCCACTCCATGTGAAACCTACGAGATTGGTTTCCCAATTCCTTGAGAGAATTTATGGAAATATTTGTGGACCAATCCAACCAACATGCGGACCATTTAAATACTTCATGGTTTTGGTTGATGCATCGACTAGATGGTCACACGTAGTGTTGTTGTCCACCCGAAATGCAGCGTTTCCTAAACTCCTCGCCCAGATCATTAAGTTAAGGGCTCACCATCCGGATTATCCGATAAAGTCTATTAGACTTGATAATGCCACGGAGTTTACATCGAAAACTTTCGATGATTATTGCATGACTTTGGGAATAAATCTTGAACATCCTGTTGCGTACGTTCATACCCAAAATGGCCTAGCAGAAGCTTTTATAAAGCGACTGCAAGTGATAGCGCGGACCTTGGTTATGCGCAACAAACTCCCACTATCTGTATGGGGCTATGCAATTTTGCACGCTGCAAATTTGGTCCGTCTGAGGCCCATGGCCACCCAACCACTTTCCGCGTACCAGCTGGTCACTGGATGTGAGCCTGACATCTCACATTTACGCATGTTTGGGTGCCTAGTCAATGTTCCAATTGAGCCGATAAGGCGTTCAAAATTTGGACCTCAGAAGCGACGAAAAATATATGTCGGTTATAACTCCCCGTCCATTATTCGCTATTTAGAGCCCTTGACAGGCGATCTCTTTACCGCGAGACACGCGGATTGTGACTTTGATGAGGTAATCTTTCCGTCGTTAGGGGAAGAAATGCACGCTAACGTTGATGAGGAACGACGTGAATTAGCGTGGTATGTGCCCGCTTTTGCTCATCATGATCCACCCTCTGCACATAGTGATAAGGAAGTGCAGAGGATTCTAGGTCTGCAAGATATTGCAAATCAAATGCCAGATGCATTTAGCGACCTAGCAAAAGTCACGAGATCAATTATACCTGCTGTAAATGTGCCTGCAAGGATAGACGTCCCTGAGAGACGCCATGTTCCTGTGAAACATGTTGCTCCGGTCGAACCCGCCGAGCAAAGGATGCTGCCATCGGCCGTCCAGTCTGCCGCTATTCCCAAGAAGAAGGGAAGACCGGTTGGTTCCAAAGATGTTCTGCCCCGGAAGCGGAGAAATCTTGTTAAAAACATTTTGCCACATGAGATCATTAAGGATCACGGCGATGTATTAGAAGAGCGCGTTCCAGATGAAACGCCTATTCCTAATCATGCCGATAACCTCGAAATATCTGTCGAGTATGCTAGCTTAGACGATATTTTGAAGCGAAATGAAACTGTCATCGATGATGTGTTCATATACTCAGTGGCCACTGACATTATGAACAATGATGACATGGAACCTCGTAGTGTTGCCGAGTGTCAACGACGAACGGACTGGTCACAATGGAAACAAGCAATCCAGGCTGAACTAGACTCCTTAGCAAAAAGAAGTGTGTTTGGACCCGTTGCTCCAATATCACGCCCCGATTCGATAGAATCGATAGTCGTCCCCCGGGCGTGATGCCGTGCAAGCCTAAGTTGCGCTTGCACAAGGCGGTTCATAAGGTTATCCGAAACAACAGCATATTTAAGAGTACGCAGAGAAATTGAACACATTGATTTATAAAAAGAAACTTGTATTTTCATTGATAATATGTTAGATTACAAACTCGGTTACAAAAGAGGCCTCGCGGGCTTACAACCGACATCGATGAGATAGTCATTCCATACATTTACATCTCTTTTTACAAACATCAAAATGACTCTCTAAGACCTGGGATCGGCGAGAGTTTGTGACTCATGATGCAGTTGGGTCGGAGTCTTCAAAATGTTGCAGAGCTAGCCTTCGCTCTAGCAAGGCTTCAAAAGAAAGGAGCGTCGCCTTCAGTTCCTTGGCACGCTATCCTGGTCCCGAGTACCTGTTAAGAGCGAGGGTCAACACTTTACACTTTGTGCTGGTGCGTAGCAATTTAAATCCCGTGCTCTCATTTGTTGAAGAATTCAAGTGAGCGTGCATGCAAATATTTAATGAAGTTGCTAGCCATCCTACTCAATTCAAACTTATATTTGAAAGCACAACCGATTAATAACGAATGATCTTACCCCCGACAGAGTGCGCCGTCGTAGCGTAAACTTACCATGTTCTTCCCTGTCATGTTGATAATAATAATACGTAATTGAGTGCGTTCGTGAAGGTCACTGGCATGACAAGCCATCCTGGACATATAGCTTGGTAGACAGAGGTCCTTCAGCGCGGGTAGCGAGCCCCATTGAAAGCCACTGCCTACCGTGGCATGCATCCGGCATAGCTATCCGTGTTTCTTCCTAGGCCGGAACGATCCCGTGGCCTCGGGATACCGTCCGAAGAAACAATCGCCCTTGTCGACAAGTTGTCCATGACCGTGCTAAGTTAATTTGTTATTTCAAGGCACATCTTATAGTATCGTTGCGACATTCATTTAATCGATTCATCCATCCTTAGCACGGTTCCATATGATTTGATAATTGCAAGCACGATAATATTTTATGACAAGCATCTGTATAGTTCGAGTTCGTGGGACATCGTGTGACCGTTCATCGGAATATCATTCATGTCGTTGCATTACATCTAGCATAGCACATGTCTAGTATTGATAATGTATTAGAGAAGAGGGTCGAGGGAAGAAGGGTCAGCCACTCACCTTAGTATTTACTTATGGCGAGAAACTGGTTGGCCGCGCTAGACGTTGCCTACGCGATCACCTGATATCGCACAAGCAACCGATTAGAACACTGTGTTATTCAAGGAAATTCGATACGAATGCGAAGTTCGAAATGTAAGCCATGAAAACCATCGAAAACATTCACGAAAACGTATTCAGAAAACAAAGCCAAAACCAACGCAAGCGGCGTGAAAAGCAGAGCAACGGGAGGTCTCTTCCGACTCAGCCGCAGAGTCAATCCTTGAGGCGCAGCCCGCTGAATATGGGACTTGGTTCCGAAGAAGCCATTCCATAACGGGGAATAGATCTTAATTCAACCGTTCCCGTTCGATCGATTCGATTGATCCCGACCTATCGGTCCCGACCGAGTCGATAGCGACAGTGTTCCTTTCTCGCGTACCCCGTGGATGAACAACGGGGCACGATGTAGGGACGGGGCACTACACCATAACCAACTAAGAAAAGTTTCGTCCTCGAAACTTAAGAACAGAACCTACCTCTATGAAAACAATGAAGGAAACTTCTCCTTCATCTCTGACTCGAGTTTCCATGTCGACTCTTATGCCGCATGGTTCCTCCAGAGTATACGGACGAGAGGGATCGCCCTATTCCGCAACAGCTTATCCTTGCGTTCTAAGATTTGAACGGGCTCTTCAACGTAGGATAAGTCGGACTTTAGCTCCAGCTGGCCAAAATCCACCACGTGGCTAGGGTCGTGCACGTACTTCCGCAGTTGGAAGACGTGGAAGACATTGTGTACACCTTCAAGCGCCGGCGGTAGGGCAATTTTATAGGCCACTGGGGCGACCCGCTCGAGTATTTCGAACGGCCCAACGAATCTCGGACTCAGCTTTCCCTTCGCGCCGAACCGAGTAACTCCTCGCATGGGCGACACCTTCAGGAACACATGATCACCCACCAGGAACTCAAGCGGTCTTCGATGGGTGTCGGCGTAGCTCTTTTGCCGACTCTGTGCAATCTTCAGTCTTTTCCGAATTATCTTGACCTTTTTCACAGTCTGTTCCACCAGCTCCGGGCCGAGTATCTGCCGTTCCCCGACTTCATCCCAGCAAATGGGCGATCTGCACTTCCGGCCGTACAAAGCTTCATACGGTACCATTTGGATGCTGGACTGATAGCTATTGTTGTATGCAAATTCTGCCAGCGGTAGATGGACGTCACAGCTTGATTTGAAGTTAATTGCGCAGAGCCGTAGCATGTCTTCGGGAATCTGATTAACGCGCTCCGTTTGGCCGTCGGTCTGAGGATGGTAAGCTGAACTGAACTGCAACTTGGTATCCAGCGCCGACTGAAGGCTACTCCAGAACCGCGACATGAATCGTGAATCCCGATCAGAGACGATGGATACTGGAACTCCGTGCAGCCATACTATCTCGTCAAGATAAATCTGCGCCAGGCGATCAATGCTCCAAGTAACTTTGATGGCAATAAAGTGCGCTGACTTGGTTAGTCGATCGACGATGACCCAGATGGTGTCGCTCTCCCGTGGTGTCTTTGGCAGGCCAACAATAAAGTCCATCGTGACATGATCCCACTTCCACTCTGGAATAACAAGGTTCTGCATCTCCCCGCCCGGTCGCTGATGCTCAGCTTTCACCTGCTGACAGGCCATGCATTGCGACACGAAGAGCGCCACATCTCTCTTCATCCTGTGCCACCAGAAGGTCGTACGGAGGTCCTTATACATCTTGGTACTGCCTGGATGCAAGGTATATTTCGCATAATGCACCTCCGACATTATCTGATCCTTTCGTAGTTCTGAATCATCCGGAACACAAAGTCGGCCATTCATTCTCAGCACGCCGGTCTTATCTTCCGCAAAGTCGGTCGCACTACCTGTCGAAATTCGCTCGCGCACTTTCTTCAGGTACGGATCATCCTTCTGAGCGGCCATGATCCTTTCCAGCAAACCCGGCTCTAACTGCAGCTGCGCCAGCCGTATATCCCTGAATCGAACCCAGAGATCGATGCCCATTTCTTCTAGATCTTGTAGTAGTCTGCGGTTGATGGATAGCGAGGCAAGATATTTCCGACTCAGAGCGTCCGCCACAACATTTCCTTTGCCCGGAGTGTAGTCGATCGTCAAGTCATAGTCTTTGATCAGTTCGAGCCAGCGCCTCTGTCGCAAGTTCAATTCCTTCTGAGTGAAGAGATACTTGAGGCTCTTGTGGTCGGTATAGATCGCGCACGCTACACCATATAGATAGTGATGCCACAATTTTAACGCGAACAGAATCGCCGCTAACTCCAAGTCGTACGTAGGATAGTTCTTCTCGTGCGGCTTTAACTGTCTGGAGGCGAAGGATATCACATTGTTTTGCTGCATGAGCACACATCCCAAGCCCTGGCCTGAAGCATCGCTGAATATCTGAAAACCCTCTGGCCCATCCGGAAGTGAGAGTATAGGTGCCAAAATTAGTCGCTGCTTCAGCTCCTGGAATGAAGCTTCACAGTCATCCGAACACTCATACGCGACTCCCTTTTGAGTGAGGCGAGTCAGTGGCGATGCAATCTTTGCGAAGTCTTTCACGAAGCGTCGATAGTATCCCGCCAAACCAAGAAAGCTTTGAATCTCACTAGCAGACGCAGGCCGCTTCCAATCAGCAACAGCTTCCACTTTCTTCAGGTCGACTGCAATACCTTCGGATGAAATAACGTGACCAAGAAAGGATACGCTGCTGAGCCAAAATTTGCACTTACTCTGCTTCGCGTACAACTCATGTTCTCGAAGTGTCTGGAGCACGGCCCGTAGATGTTCTGCATGCTGCGCCCTCTCCTTCGAGTAGACGAGAATATCATCAATGAGAATATCATCAATAAAGACTACCACGAATTTATCAAGGAAGGGTCGAAATACCCAATTCATCAGATCCATGAAGGCGGCAGGAGCATTCGTCAGGCCGAATGGCATCACCAGGAACTCGTAGTGGCCGTATCGAGTGCGAAAGGCGGACTTTTGCACGTCGTCTGACTTGATCTTGAGTTGATGATAGCCTGAGCGGAGATCAATCTTCGAAAATACCGAGGCGCCTTGCAGTTGATCGAATAGGTCGTCTATGCGGGGCAATGGGTACTTGTTCCGGATTGTGGCCTTGTTCAGCTCTCGGTAATCGACGTACAGACGCATGGACCCATCCTTCTTCTTCACGAACAATACGGGCGCTCCCCACGGCGAAACACTAGGCCGAATAAACCCTTTATCGAGTAACTCTTGTAGCTGGACCTTGAGTTCCTTCAGTTCGGCGGGAGCCATTCTGTACGGGGCCTTGGAAATCGGTCGAGTGTCGGGAAATGTATCGATGCTGAACTCAATTTCTCGATCGGGGGGCATGCCGGGTAGCTCGTCCGGGAACACATCGGGCAATTCTGCCACAACGTCGGTCTGACCCGCGTTTGCACCATCATATCGCATGTCTCGGACGGACGCCAAATAGCCTTCGCACCCAGAATACAGCATCCTCCGAGCAGAAATTACCGAAATTAGCATGCAGGTCGACGACGCCTCACCACACGAAAAGCATAATTCAGGCACCCCTGGAATGCGGAAGGTGACCGTCTTTCTGACGCAGTCTATGGTTGCATTGCACGGCCCGAGCCAATCCATTCCCAGAATGATATCGAAGTCCTTCATGTCTAGGACTATCACGTCAAGACCGATCTTTTGACCGCCGATACAGATAATCCCGTCGGCGCAGGCTAAATTAGTGAGTATCGGTGTGCCCGAAGGTGTGCTTACGCTAAGGTCGAGATCTAAAGATATCATCGGGAATTTGTGCTCGGCGGTAAAGTCCGCCGATATAAAACGATGTGAAGCACCTGAATCAAATAATACACGAGCAGGCACATTATTGAAACTAAGTATACCTGTCACGACCGTATCTGATGCAAGCACTTCATCTCGGGTCATGGCGTAGACGCGGCCCTGGGCATTCGGGCGACGGTCTTGGCCATTTTGTAGTGCAGGTTGAGGTGCTCGAGGTGCCGGAACTTGATTCCCTGGACGGTGCTGTGGATACTGAGGCGCGTCTAAGTTGTTTCTTCTACGCTTCGGGCAATCTCCATGAAAGTGACCCCTTTTTCCGCAAATGAAACATCCGCCATTTTAAACATCACAGTCGACGGCGAGATGTCCGTTCCGGTTGCATTTTATGCAGTGAGGTCCCTGGTTCCGCGCCTGGTGTCCGCCCTGGGGTCCGTTGTTCGGATGCTTGGTCACGTTGTTTCCTCCCGCGTGGCTAGGGCGTTTGTGATTGTAGGTATGCACAGCGCCGGCAGCACCTGGAGGATATTGGCGTTCAAGGCGGAGGGCGTGGTTGAGAGACTCCCCCATCGTTTTGTATTATGGAACGGACACATGGGCGTAGATGGATTGTCGTAGACCCACTTTGAACCGTCGAGTACGACTTGCCAGGGAGGGCAGGAATTCTCCAGCAAACTTGGCTAACTTATTGAACTCCGCCGCAAACTGCTGCACCGTCATGTTCCCTTGCTTTAGCTGCATGAATTCATTTTCCTTCTCTTGTCGAATGGCTATGGGGAGGTACTCGATCTCGAACGCCTCACGGAAGGTGGCCCAAGAAATTGCCGCTGTCTCGTCGTCGCGTCCGATCGCTCGCTTTTGCACGGCCTACCAGTCGTGCACGTTTGACCGGAGTAGAAGTTGAGCGCATGCGACTTTCTTGGACTCCTCGATGCCCAGAAGCTCGAACTTGTCTTCAAGTTCCTCTAACCAATCGATCGCCAAGGAGGGGTCTTCCGTTCCGTTGAAGGAAGTACGACAACTCTTTGTGAATTTCGACACGTCGAAGTTGGAACTTCTCGGTGCTGCAGGTGTAAGCTCGGGTGCCTCCGGATCGACTTCACTTTGTCTGACCGCAGGCTCGGTTATGGCAGGAGTTGTCGTGGAGTTGTTGTTGTTGTTGGCCACCACCGTCTGAACGATCTGTTGGAGAGTATCAAGCTGCTTCTGCTGCAACTTGAATTGTGCTTCGAATCGGGCCTCGAACTGAGTTTGACGTGCCTCCGCCTGCCATCGATGTTGCTCATTCTGGCGTTGACTCTCCTCAGCTTGTCGTTGTTGCGATTCCAGCATGCGCAACATCCGCTCCATGGCATCGTTTGAGGGTCCGGGTCTCGAGCTACTCGAGCCGCTCGAAGCACTTTCTTTGTTCGCCGCCACGTTCACCGACGTGCCTTCTAGGATTTTTGAAGGCAAAATATATTAGTCACAAAACTTATTACGGGCTCACTCGTATGGAACGACATATCTCATCGACACGGGACCAACGATTTTGAGACTAAAAACTCGACACTGGAGGCCAAGGACGTAAAGCCGTGCTCTGATACCATTATGTCACTCCCCGATTCGATAGAATCGATAGTCGTCCCCCGGACGTGATGTTGTGCAAGCCTAAGTTGCGCTTGCACAAGGCGGTTCATAAGGTTATCCAAAACAACAGCATATTTAAGAGTACGCAGAGAAATTGAACACATTGATTTATAAAAGGAAACTTGTATTTTCATTGATAATATGTTAGATTACAAACTCGGTTACAAAAGAGGCCTCGCGGGCTTACAACCGACATCGATGAGATAGTCATTCCATACATTTACATTCATTTTTACAAACATCAAAATGACTCTCTAAGACCTGGGATCGGCGAGAGTTTGTGACTCATGATGCAGTTGGGTCGGAGTCTTCAAAATGTTGCAGAGCTAGCCTTCGCTCTAGCAAGGCTTCAAAAGAAAGGAGCATCGCCTTCAGTTCCTTGGCACGCTATCCTGGTCCCGAGTACCTGTTGAGAGCGAGGGTCGGCACTTTACACTTTGTGCTGGTGCGTGGAAATTTAAATCCCGTGCTCTCATTTGTTGAAGAATTCAAGTGAGCGTGCATGCAAATATTTAATGAAGTTGCTAGCCATCCTACTCAATTCAAACTTATATTTGAAAGCACAACTGATTAATAACGAATGATCTTACCCCCGGCAGAGCGCGCCGTCGTAGCATAAACTTACCATGTTCTTCCCTGTCATGTTGATAATAATAATACGTAATTGAGTGCGTTCGTGAAGGTCACTGGCATGACAAGCCATCCTGGACATATAGCTTGGTAGACAGAGGTCCTTCAGCGCGGGTAGCGAGCCCCGTTGAAAGCCACTGCCTACCGTGGCATGCATCCGGCATAGCTATCCGTGTTTCTTCCTAGGCCAGAACGGTCCCGTGGCCTCGGGATACCGTCCGAAGAAACAATCGCCCTTGTCGACAAGTTGTCCATGACCGTGCTAAGTTAATTTGTTATTTCAAGGCACATCTTATAGTATCGTTGCGACATTCATTTAATCGATTCATCCATCCTTAGCACGGTTCCATATGATTTGATAATTGCAAGCACGATAATATTTTATGACAAGCATTTGTATAGTTCGAGTTCGTGGGACATCGTGTGACCGTTCATCGGAATATCATTCATGTCGTTGCATTACATCTAGCATAGCACATGTCTAGTATTGATAATGTATTAGAGAAGAGGGTCGAGGGAAGAAGGGTCAGCCACTCACCTTAGTATTTACTTGAGGCGAGAAACTGGTTGGCCGCGCTAGACGTTGCCTACGCGATCACCTGAAATCGCACAAGCAACCGATTAGAACACTGTATTATTCAAGGAAATTCGATACGAATGCGAAGTTCGAAACGTAAGCCATGAAAACCATCGAAAATATTCACGAAAACGCATTCAAAAAACAAAGCCAAAACCAACGCAAGCGGCGTAAAAAGCAGAGCAACGGGAGGTCTCTTCCGACTCAGCCGCAGAGTCAATCCTTGAGCCGCAGCCCGCTGAATATGGGACTTGGTTCCGAAGAAGCCATTCCATAACGGAGAATAGATCTTAATTCAACCGTTCCCGTTCGATCGATTCGATCGATCCCGACCGAGTCGATAGCGACAGTGTTCCTTTCTCGCGCACCCCGTAGACGAACAACGGGGCACGATGTAGGGACGGGGCACTACATCCAACACCACCCAATGTTAAACCAGTTGGTCACAAATGGGTTTTCCTAAGGAAGCGTAATGAGAGAAATGAGATTGTGCGATACAAGGCTCGCCTTGTGGCGCAAGGCTTCTCACAACGTCCTGGAATTGATTACGAGGAGACGTATTCTCCCGTAATGGACGTCATAACGTTCCGCTACTTAATCAGTTTAGTAGTTTCCGAAAAACTGAATATGCAGCTCATGGATGTGGTCACAGCCTATCTCTACGGGGATCTAGACACAAAGATATATATGAAAGTCCCTGAAGGACTAAAGATGCCTGAATCAAGTAGTTCCCGACCACGGAACGCGTTCTCGATTAGACTGAGGCGTTCGCTATATGGATTAAAACAATCCGGGCGAATGTGGTATAACCGCCTAAGCGAATACTTGATTGGTTTGGGATACGTTAATAACGAACTTTGCCCATGCGTGTTCATAAAGAAATCCACTTCAGGATACGCAATCATTGCGGTCTATGTAGATGACATGAATCTCAAAGGAACCGAAAAAGACTTGTCAGAAACTGCTGATATCCTGAAGAGGGAATTCGAGATGAAGGTCTTGGGAAGACACAGTTTTGCCTCGGCCTGCAGATCGAGCACCGTAAAGATGAAATTCTTGTCCATCAAGCGAACTACACCCAAAAGGTGTTGAGACACTTTAGTCATTTTGACGTTAAGCCGTCCGCTACTCCCATGGTCGTCCGCTCTCTAGACATTACTAAGGACCCATTTCGTCCAAAGGAGGACGACGAAGAGATATTGAGTCCTGAGTGCTCTTATCTGGGTGCAATAGGCACTTTATTGTACTTGGCCTAATGTACTAGACCGGATATCTCGTTTGCTGTGAATTATCTAGCTCGACACAGCACCGCGCCAACACGCCGCCATTGGAATGGCATAAAAGACATTTTCCGCTACCTTAAGGGTACTACGGACTTGGGCTTGTTCTATCCCTATGCGGTTTTGAGTGAGTCCAACGCTCTTGGCACTCGAAGCAACGCGACCCTTGTTGGCTACGCCGATGCGGGATACTTATCTAATCCGCACAAGGGGCGTTCCCAATCTGGTTATGTCTTTACCATTGGAAACACGGCGATTTCTTGGAGGTCTCGCAAACAGACCTTAGTGGCTACTTCAACGAACCACTCTGAGCTACTCGCACTTTATGAGGCGACTAGAGAGTGTGTATGGCTTCGAGCTGTTATTGGCCTTATTCGAAGTACATGTGATCTTCCATATGACCCAGATGAACCTGTTGTCGTCTATGAGGATAATACCGCTGTTATTGATCAAGCGAAACATGGTTACATCAAAGGGGATGCTACCAAGCACATATCGCCCAAGTTGTTCTTTACACATGAACAACAAGCGCTTTAGAAGATTGAAGTGCAACATATTGGATCGGAGAATAACCGTGCAGACTTGTTCACCAAGTCACTACCAAAACACTCGTTCCAGAAACATGTCAGAGCGATGGGACTTAGGAAGCTTTCAGAGCTAGCCTAAGTGAAATATGTTTCTCGCACCCTGTTGTGTGCATGTGAGGGGGAGCGCCCCAACGAGCGCCTCAAAAGGCCCTGTTGTGCGTATATCCTGCGCCCTGTCGAGTGCGAGTGAAAAGGGAAGCATCCTGATGTATGCTTGTGTACTCTTTTTCCCTTAGACCAAGTTTTTTCCCATTGGGTTTTCCTTGGCAAGGTTTTTAACGAGACACATTTCAAATCTCTTATTCACTAAGGACTATTGTGATCAGGAGAAGTATCCAGTGTACACTTCTAAACCATCGTGTACTCTTTTGTCCTTCGATCAGCGGTTTTTCCCACTGGGTTTTCCCTGACAAGGTTTTGACGAGGCACCTTTGCAATGGTTAAGTTTACCCCTATCACACTAACCTGTGTGTACTCTTTTGTCCTTCGACCAAAGTTTTTTCCTACTGGGTTTTCTTTGGCAAGGTTTTAACGAGGCACAAGTAGGTGGTCATTTTTGAATCTGCAAGCTACAGACAGACAAAGAAGCTCAGAGGTGTTTACAAGCAGAGTTTGTGAAGAGCCAAGGGGGAGTGTTGTAAATCATCTCATCATGGTGAATCATGGTGACTCTTCATTTTGTAACTCATGACTCTTCACTTTGTAACTCCTAAGTGACCTTTCATTATGTAACTCCCAACCTCTCTCTTCCTATATAAAGAGAGGTTGGGATAGCTTGTAGAGATAATTGAGACACATATATTGATATACATGTAAGGTTGAGCTAATTGTCCACAACAATATTAAAATTAAGTTTAGGTTTCTATATGGTTCATAAGAGGATTTTGATTCCATTCAAATACTTGACTTGGTTGACCGTCGAAAACGAAGATCTAAAATAAAATTTAAATATTATACAAAATTTTAAAACTAATCGAAAATTTAGGATTTTATGGCTCTTGGATTTTTTAGTTTTGACATGAACAATCGAGAATGAGACTTGTGATATTGTTGTTGTTTGTGCCTCCAATTTGGACTTCTTATCCTTCGGTACTTGCAGCGAATATATTTGCATCCAAATACACGCATGTGATCGTATAACGATTCCTTGTCGTATATATACATATTTTATGAGAACTTCGTCATGCAACAAAATACTAGAAGAAATATTTATAACATAAGCAATTGTTTAAAAAGCCTCGTCTAGTAACTAGCCGACAACATAATTTGCTTCGGATAGCAAACATCGCACCCTTTTCTTCAATGTTCGTTTCATCATCTCTTTTACGTCATTGGGGTGAGGTTATCTTTAGCGGAGTCTTTTGACATTGAATTTCTTCTTCTTTGCAGTTTGAATCAAATAGACCAATGCACTCATTTTCATTGTCAGTGTACAAACTACCTTTTTTGTGAGTTTTCCTTTCAAGTAAGGTCTAAAACTCCTTGAAAGTAAGTATTTAACACATGATCATTGGTCTTTATAACATGACCCAAATCTTTCTAGAATAATCATTAGTATGTTTTACACAATAAGAAACACCTCTCTAACTTTGTAAACTTTAAACCTGAAATCACCTTTCTATCCTCTAAGTAGGTCATCATATTATCACTTGTATTACTAAACCTCATGTGCCACAATTCAGTAGATGCATTGTCTCTGACTAAATTGACCCGTTGTGCACTTCTTGCACTCCCCCTCCATATAGTAAAGGCCGATTTTTTTTTCCTTCCTTTGACAGTAACCATGGAACCCTTGTTTTGCTTTTACTGATCATTTTCGAAATGGTTGAAGAATCCTTCATCATCTGGCTAGTCCGACTGAGATAAGATTGAAGCGGATGTCTGGAGTACGACGAACTCTCCTAAGAACTAATACCAATGGTGCTAATATGGTTATTTTTTAATTATTTGTTCTTTGCTTCTTCTTTTTTAGTTACATTTTATTAAAATAAATCCGTTGTTTGAAAATATCCGAAAATTTGGAAGAAATTGAATAATGGGGGATGGGAAAATGACTGCCTGAGATAAGTGGGGAATCATTTTTCGTTGTATTTTTTTCTCGTTCCTTTGCTATCCAATAATTTTGAAAAAAGATAACTTTTTTTTCTCCTACGGTTCTGATTCTGCGAACCAAACGTGACACTGTTGGGGTCTGCTAAATTTCTCTTCATTCTTCAATTTTGGGACTACACATATATGAACAACAACAGCCTAAGGTACTGTTTGGGAAGGGTGGAAAGTGGGAGGAAAGAAAAAGTTGAGGAAAAAGTGAGAGGAAAATTTTAAATGATGGTGTTTGGAAAGGGGGAGAGAACATGGGGAGGAAAATTTGAGAGGAAAAAGTAGGTGGGTCCCACCAAAAAAATTTCCTCCCAAATGTGGGAGGAAAATGGAGAGAGATGAGAGGAATTTGAGTGAATTTACCCCACCACCCCTCAAAAAGTTAATATTAAAGCATCATTTGAGAATACCAAGGAGAAAATAGTAATTATACCTATATCGAGAAAATAGTAATTATACCTATATCCATAAACAAATAAAAAATTATTTTTAAACTTTTCCTTCTCCTACTTTTTGTCCATCCAAACATAGGAAGGAAAAATTAACTTTCTTTCATTTTACTCTCCTCCATTTTCCTTCCCCTCAAATTTTTCTCTCCCTCCCCACAAATGTTCCCAAACACAGTGTAAGAGAACACTTGTTGGACTTCGCGAAGAGCCACAATTTTAGGGTGCGGCTATCCGCACCCCATCAGTTGCTAAGAACACCCCAGCCCAAAAAAAAAATATTGACTTTCCTATTCTACCCCCGGGACCCCGACTCCGACTTCCCTCCTCCTCCTCCGACCGCCTCCACTCCGACGACGACCCCCCCCCCCCCCCCCCCCCTCCTCCCCTGACCTCCCTCCTCCTCCTCCGACCCCCCTCCCCTCCTCCTCCCTCCTCCTCCGACCCCCCTCCCCTCGGGGTCGGAGTCGGAGTCGGTGGAGAAAGGGGGGGAGGGGAGGGGGGTCGGAGGAGGAGAGAGGAGAGAGGGGAGGGGGTTCGCAGGAGGACGGGAGGGAGGTCGGGTGAGGAGGAGGGGTGAGGGGGTCGGAGGAGGAGGGGAGGGAGGTTGGGGGAGGAGGGTCGTCGGAGGGGAGTCGGGGTCCTGGGGGAGGGGTGTCGTCGGAGGGAGGGAGGAGGAGGGGTGAGGGGGTCGGAGGAGGAGGGAGGGAGGTCGGGGGAGGGGGGTCGTCGGAGGGGAGTCGGGGTCCGGGGGGAGGGGAGGGGAGCAGGTGCAGGCGGGGGAGGGGGGGTAGAACCGGATTTTTTTTTTTTTTTTTTTGGGACTGGAGTGTCCTTAGCAACTATGGGGTGCGGATAGCCGCACCCTATATATAAACAAGCAAGTCATGCTCATATCAACTGTGATACCAAAGATTATGTGAGGGAATAATTGGTCGACAACACATTCAAACGGGAGTTGACGAGGAAGACATATATCCCTGCGAATGGCAAATGGAGGAGAGACGGATAGAGAATGATTAGCGACACATTTGGAGCTTTAAAAAATGCTTTTTATTTGGTTGATAAAGAACAGCTAGAGATCTTCAATTTTTTTATTGTATGGGCGAATTAATATAGCTATCACCGGAGCTGATGTACTCTGTTGACAACTTGACAGCAAATAGGTCAACAAGAATTACAAAGTATGATTCTTTCAGCCGATTCCAGTCCATGCAAATTCAGCCAAATATATCAATTATCTATCAAACCTGCTATTTGGCCCGCGGGCCAGCCTGTCCGTCACGTGGCACTCCCCCATTGGCAGGTCGTCGACGTAGGCCTCACGTTAACCTGGTGAGACCAATGGAGAAGTGCCACGCAAGCGGACGGGCTGACCCGCCTACGAGCAAAATAGTTTTTTTCCATTATCTGTACTACTATATAATTATTATTATTTTGAAATTTTATCTCAAATTGTTTTCTCTCCAAAAATATTCTTCTCTATGTTTACTAATTTATTAAATTGTTCATTAAATTTAACATAGACAGTTTGGTAACTATGTATAAAAAAATTTAGGATATTGTTGTAAGTAGTATTAAATACTACCCTATGCGTTCGTATATACTAGTATTTCTTATTTACGTTTTGTGTTATAGCAACTACAGCTTTTGGGCCATTTCTGTTTGTCTATCATGACATTGACTCGCCCTAAACTTTATTATAATTAAATAAAAATTAAATGCAAAGAATTAACTAACAATCAGCATAAATAAAATATTTTTTTCCGTTATTTTATCGCGATAGTCATATAACTCATAAATTGCTAGAAGAATTCGAATGATGCTCTTCTATTATTCTTAGTATGTCAACATATAAATATAACCTTCATGCAATGGTATATTTCCTATGTAAATAACTAAATATACAATTCCTACACAAATAATAAGATTCCTAAAAATTTACCATTCACTCTAGTAACTTATTTTATAAGAGCTAAGCAAGATTTGGTATCCTTTAAGCAAAGGATTCCATCTTGTTTTGTTTAGAACATTACATTGTTATCAGAGAGCTCAACTAATTTTCGTCGAGGTATAAGCACTACGAGAATATTTATATTACCAACAAACGTATCCCGAAAAAAAAAACACCGGTATTGCCAGAATAAGTCATCTAGGGTTTCACCAGCAGAGAAGAACATGAGTAACACAACCACACATTTGAAAAGCAAAGAGTTCTATCATTACTCATTAGACCATTTCCAATGGTGATTTCTAAAATTGAGTTCTTATCCTACTTGACTTTGTACTTTAAGGAGATTTATATTTATATTTATATTACCAACAAACATATCCTACTTGGCTAATTTTCCTCAAGGTATAAGCACTACGAGAATATTTATATTACCAACAAACATATCCGGAAAAAATTGTTGAGGTTCCTTCCCAGGAACCCCAGTTGAGTTGGAGATCTCACTCCAGATGCCATGAATTGTTCTGCAGATGTATGAAATTGGAAAAGAAAGAGACAAATTGGAAGGAAAATTGAATTAGAGTTTGTATTAAAATTGGGGATCTAACAAGAGCTACAAGAACTATGAATTAAGTAGCTAAAGTTTGCAATTACCAATCTCCTGCTCTACTCCTCTCGACCTGGATATTTATAGATCATATTCGGGTCTGCTACAATCAAAGGACTGATACCAAAAAGTATTAGTCAGTTATTTACAGTTAAGCCTTATTGCTGAGCTAGCAATAGTAGGTGACTGTATTACTACTATGATGCAATCCCCTCTGAGCTGGCACTGAGCTGGCAATAATGACAAAGCATCCAGCAGATGGAATTGTAACAAAAAAACACCGGTATTGCCAGAATAAGTCATCTAGGGTTTCACCAGCAGAGAAGAACATTAGTTACACAACCACATATTCGAAACAATAATGCTAAGTCTACTACCAAATGCTTACAACCCTTTTACAACCACTCACCCATGTGCTGACATGTGGGCCATGGCCCACATGTCAGCAATAGATGAAGGTTGTAAAAGGGTTGTAAGCATTTGATTGTAACTGTAGCATTACTCTATTCGAAAAGCAAAGCGTTCTATCATTACTCATTAGAGCGCATGGATGCAAAAAGTTGCCCCATCATTGCCAAACAAACAAAATGATTTTAATTCCTACTTGTCATTCATTACATCAGTACACAGAACAAATAACTCAGCTGCTATAACCGGAATGCTGATCGATCAGGTAATTAGGGTTCAGTAAAAAAATACAGACATAAATATGTTAACATCTGGGTAGAAAATCTCCAAGATTTAGTTGGCTACATACATTTCTGAATAGAGCCCAACTGCAATCTCAGAGCAACTCCAAAAACAGAAAATTGTGGACTTCTTTAGGACCAAGAGGCCTGAAAATTATGAGATGCTCACCTCTGCAAAATACAATTACCTAATATACAATAACATACATTTCGTCATGGAATAAAGTAGCTTCTATTGTTCCAACCAGGGATCCTTGAGCACTGAAGGATATCTTCTGATCAGTAGGGCAGTGCTCAAGGATTTGCAGATAGTGCAATGCCCATGAGCAGTCAAACTGGAATTTAGTGCAGCTAATCTGAGGCAATTAGCCTTCACTTATGGGCACCTCTAAGGAATCATCAGATTGTTGCTCGAAAATTTTGACATGGCAAAGCAATCCACCAGCTTCATCCGCAAAAGTTATTTTCTTCCGTTGCTTCCTTGGACCATTGACAGGAGTGCCCACCTTGTTCTCTGTTGACTTCTGAGGTACAAAGACGCTGATTAGATTAGGACCATGAGCAATGACTAAACATACAGTTCAAGTTACTGAAGATTATTGTAGAATGATGTACGAACCATTATTTTACAGAAGCGATTGCAGTCCTTAGCCATCATGGATAGCCATTTCCTTGTGGTTGCTTCAAGGGCTGATACACTCTGTGTAGCTGTTCTGATCTGTAATGGTGAGGTGGTGTGAAGAAAAGGAATAAGTTGCATAAAATTTACTGAAAGAACACAAGATTTTGCAGATGAAACTAAATAAGGAAAGATGTATTGTACATTGGATAAATATTATAAAAAGACAGTATATTTCTTTAAGTGTAAAAGAAACAAATAGGAATATAGCTGAAAATAACTAAGTTAGGTTCTTAATAAGAATCAGCAGTAAGTTTCAAAACATAGTTTGTACCTCTTCAGGAGTATACTTTGGTGGTGCTAATGGACATTCTTCTGAAGATAGAGTACCCTCCACAATATTTTTCATAGACTTCAATTCTCTTAGAAGTTTGGTTGCAATATTTTCTACATCTTGCATCTGTCTCTGCGAGAATGTGATGGCTTTTTGGGCCTGTGTGTGGATCAATGTGCTCTCCGACTTGTCTGGAGATCTTAGAATCCCTCTGGTAACTGGAGGAAGGGAAACGTCCGCATCGCTCCTTGTCCTCTTCATCATTCTGTTGCTTCTCATCAACACTTCAGCTTCCCCGTAATCTAACAGATGGGTGCTCTTTTTCCTCTTCATCATTCTACTGCTGCTCAACATCACTTCGGTTTCCCCATAACCTAGCACCAATGAGAAAGTCTCAGTCTAATATCCAAGCAACGACTCATCCTACTGGCTGGAAAGTTTCTTAAGGGCCTTCAAATAATAAATTTACAATATTAAGACAGACATACCAAAAGTTTGTTTTGGATCGTACAAATCACTGCCATTTAGAGCCTGAAGAAGCATTTCCTTAGAAGTTGGAGATAAGTCCTACATCAAAATAATAATCAAATATTCCCAAATCATACAGATACAGGAGAATGAAGAACCAAGCAAGCACGAATTAAGTACCTTTCTATTTGATAACAGCTTTTTCGGATGAAGTTCTACCTTCGCATCCTGATCACATTCGATTTTTTTCTCCATGCTCTCTCCATCATAAATGGAATACGGTGTTTCAGTAGAAGGGTAGTTTTGGACTCCTGCAGCTGGTTGCAGCTTTTCCTCGGCGGCAGAAGGTAGAAGATGTTCTGCAGCTTTGCACAAACTGTCTTCCACATTGTGCAAGTCATTTATTTCACTTCGACATGGTGGAGAAACTGGAGGAGAATGGCCAAGTGTTTCAGTGGGCTCCTCTGGACTGCTTGAATAGTCAGTAAGTTCAGGGGGAGTTGCTTTCACTCTATAGCCATTCACCATTTGTTCAAGTGTGGAAGAGTAGACCTCATTTTTGGATGAGCTTTCATCAACGCTATGCAAATCATAGAAAGAACTGAAGTATGTGTGTGAATGCAGGGGAGAACATACATTATATGTCACCCCTGAGGAACACTCTTCTGCTTGGGAAACATTGTCATCTTTGTTGCCTTTTGACAAAGGATCTCCAGCAAAAGCTTCAAGAATTAATTTATCAAGGCAGTCACCATCTGATTTGGAATAAAAAACCATCTTCAAATCATTTTTTTCTCCACAAAGTAGGTTATGTTCAATCGTTACACTATCTTGAAGGCTGCAAGTTTGCATCTTTTCAGTAGCCTCATCAACTTGATTGCTAGGTTCATCGTTCATGTTTGATTCCCCAACATAATTTTCAGACAAGCTTTCTTGGCTATCTGTTGGAGCTGAAAACTTTTCCCCATTAGTTGCATTTTTGTCTTTAATTTCCTCCTGTGGAGTGGTTTGGTTTTCTATGGCATCACATGCATCAGAACTGAGAACCATGGTTGCTAAGACCAAGCCAGAACCATCGGCAAGAGAGAAGGGAATCTTAGGACCAGATGGTGAAGGTGAAAGTTTCAGAAAGGGTTGATGAGAAGACTCCTCACTAATTTCTCCAAAGTGTTCTTCGGTACATTCTGAAAGGTTGGTGTAGTTATCTTTCAATCCAGAAGAATCTTCGTGAACAGGACAAGGATGAGGTTCGGTTGTAGTTGTCATGTAATTTGATCCTCCAGCCATAGAACAACCTCCAACTTTCTCGACTAGCTGATTCGAAGAATTTCCAGAGTAGCTGAATTTTTTCTTAAAATCTGCAGTAGGAGAATCAGACACGGCAATTGTATTTTCAAACACCTGGGTTTCAGCTTCTGAAGCCTCACTTTGAACATAAGCTGGTTCAGATCTGTCAACTTGAATATTTGCCCCCACTACAGATAATGAATGAGAAGAGTTGCAGATAGCCATGTCTATACGGTCAATAACACCAGGGCTACGAACATCGCGTATGAAACATGGGTCACTGTTGGCTGACTTCCCCTCACTGACATTCTGAAGCAGTTCAGCAGATGATGAATTGTCGAGAACATTGCAGCTCTCATCATAAACCAATGTAGAACTGACTGCACCATCATCCATCCTTTGCATGTCAACCAAACAATTATCCACAATCTCATCGTAGACCAGTGTAGAACTAACTGCACCATCATCAATCTTTTGCATGTCGCACAAACAATTATCTCCAATCTCACTCTTTACATTGTAAATTAAGTGAGAGCTGCCAGCGTGAAGGGGGTCTTTCAGTGAAATCACTCCCGTATTCTTATCTGTGCTCGCTGAGAATAAGCAGTAATCACATTAGTACAATTTTTAGAAATGCTGAAAATATAGTTTTGTATCTATTTTCATTGTCACCTCCGTCAATTTTATCAGGGAATCCATAGAACGGATCTGTATATCGATTCTAAAGTAGAAAGTAGGGAATTCAGAAAGAGAGAACATTTGAAAGATAAACGATGTTCAAACTCTTACCTGATATGTTTGCACCGCTAAGCTCTTCTTTTATTGAAAACTTGTCAGTTTCTATAGATGAAGAACAGTGTGCCTTGAGTTCGGTAGATGGCTGGGCAGTTGTCTTTTCAACTGGGAAAAAGGACTCTGAAGGATGTGAACACTTCTTCCGCTTCTCAATAAGAGATTTATTTGACAGTTTTGACCTCAAGCTAATTAGAGGTTCATCAAGGTCAGGCTCCACTTCTTTTGGTTTCAAAAATCTATGGTCACTCCTAAGATCAGATGCTGAAGAAGCGATAGTTTTCAGCGTTTTACGCTTTCTAGCTTTACATCTTGTTTGTATATCCTTCAGAGTAATGTCAACAATGATAAGGTCATCGGGGTCCGTGATTCTTTCTTCCTCACCACAATTTTTTAAATGATTGTTGCCACTTTTGTGATCTTGTTCAAGAGTGGAATTTTCAAAATTCTGGTCGTCACCACTACTTTGCTGATGAAGATTTGAGTAACTAGCATCATCTGCCTTGTATACCGCATTGATAACCTTGAGCCTAGGTGACTGTCTTCTACTAAGGTTTAGGTGAGGAGATTTTAACACTGAGCTTCGGTCAGCCTGATTAGAATGTTTAGGGCTGCAAACGCTTGTACTGGATTTACTTGATACGCAGCCAGTATCCCCCCTTCTCTGTCTAGAGATTTTGATTGTCATGATTAATCCTGTAATCCTGTAACATATGGGGAAAAAACTATGATTACAATTAATTGAGATAAAAAAATGTAGCATATGGAATAATATTTATACTCCATTCTGGGTTTTCCTGTAGGGACACGTGAGTTCACCCGCACGCATGGAGGCTAATAGAATTCCTCAAGCTGGGAAAACCAGCAAGACTCTCAAGAGCATTATATTCCCTTTTCTTCTTTTATAAACAGAACTGGAACAAACAAGGCTCCACATTAAACCTCTTATTTACATACACTGTAATAGAAAGTTCCAAAATATTCCTTAGGAAATGACTCTATCTTGTGTATGCTCTGTCTGTTGGTGAGTGTCAAAACTCATGTTTGCCCAAATTGATGATGTTTGCTAACTGGGTGCTAGAAAAAGTTCTAGTATTGTATTTGTAGGTGCATCAGTTGTGGTCAGAATCGATAACATGGATCCGTATCTTCACAACATATTGAACACATGAAGATGAAGTTGCTTTTTTGTCAAATCAAAGTATTAAAGTCTTCGAAAAAGGTGCACTCATATTTGGTTAGGCAAGAATTTTGGTAAAGAAGACTCTTAAAGATGTATCTTTGTAGTCAGTTTCTAAATCCGTAAGTTAGGGGAGTGCTAGGAAAACCTTTAAGAACTAACCATTATCCCTATTCTAATTGTGTGAGTTTCTAAGTAGAAATTTGATCTAAGATGCAAATCTCATTTTCCAATGCCGAGCAATTTAGTTGAACTGACACCCATGCACTGTTCCAGTGATACCCTGAGGGGTGCGGAAGGTATCCTCTACGGTAGCGAAATTGGGGGATATTTGATCATGGCATCGGGTATAAATTAAATGGGTGACATAATTGTGATACAGAAACAATGTCAAAAGTTGAGAACTGAGAGATTCATTTGGGATGTCTCTAGACTCTCTAGTCCTTAAAACGCTATCCGATAATTTGTCTGGCACTAGCTGTGGACGTAGCAACAGAGCCATACCAAGTAATTTCTTGCGTACGTTGCTACCTCTTGGGTTACTGATACAACTTGACATGGAATAGTGCAGTACTGGAATAGTCAAAAACTTGACAACAAAAAGAGTTCAATTGCACATAATTTAGAGGATTGGATAATCTAACTGGATGATCTACACATGCTAGTATACTGCACATTTGCACTATATCTGACTAAATCAATACTGTGTAGCTCTCGGGAAATTCAAAGAAATGAGCATGGAGAAACTAGGATGTGCTCCTAATGAAAATAATAATAAAAAAAATAGTAACAATCCAAATGCCAAAAAAAAATAGGTGTGATCTTAAAAGAAGCGTAAAAACTAAAATTACAAGTCTTCTGCGCTCTCGTAAAAACAAATATCATGTTAATGCCAACCATTCCGTGCTTTGATAATAGAGAGAAAACAGGAATAATTTAAAAATTAATGAATTAACAAAATAGAGAAGATCTACTTTGGGGCAAAACTTAACACGGTCTAGGGATTCCATCAATTTCTAATAGTTTTGCAACCGAAGCCCTAAATCAACCAATTTGGGGGTTTCGAGTAACGGATCTAATCAAATATTCCGCACAATAAGAACAACAAAATCACAAACTTGATATAAATAGAAGCAATATAATCCACGGATCCAAAATAAATTTAACGATTTTGCGGATACTGACCTCGACAAAATAATTTGATGGCGTCGATTTGGGGGTGAATCAAAACCCTAGATCGAGACAGGAGCCGTCTCTGAGAGGGAAAGGAAGAGGAAGAGGCGGAGTATTAGGATTAAGGATGGTAATAAAGTAATGGGAAGAACAACCAAAAAGTTTCGCGCCAAAAAAATGGCGGGAAATATATTTTCCCATGTGCCTGCAGCGGCAAGGGTTTGTATCGCCGATAAACAATCTTACCGCCGATTAGTTGGGATTTTGAGGATACTCTAGTCTAAATAATTAACACACGGACTTTTAAATTTTTCAAAATTTGTTTTCGAATTTCTTTTTTATATTTTCATAATTTATATATAAGTTTATTTTCAATTTAATATTATCAATAAAAGCTCATATTATTCGTACGGATCTCAAATTGCGAAGACACATGTCGTTGGATTCGCAACTTTGCGAATCATGTGACGATATTTTCAACGAGTTAAGAAAAATATTTTACGGAGTAGCACTCACGATCCACGAATCCCACATGTGACACTAAAAAAAGTTACAAAACTCATCGAAACTATGGGCATAGTTGATGCTACGAATCCAATTTCGTTGGTCTCGTTGCAATTCGAGATCCGCATGAAATATGTGAGTACATGTCGATAGGTAAAATTAAAAAATATATATATGCAATACGTGCAAGAAATTCAAATATCTCATATTTACTAGTTTGTCTATCGAAATTTGTTCAAATTATGCTAGTCTATATGGTAGAATATGTGCAATTAAAAAGATGTAAAAATAATTGACGTATTATTTCATCATTAAGAATTTTCTCAAACTTATTTTTCTACCAACAAAATTTATTATTTTATACATTTTGTTTGCTTAATATCTATACTAATATAATTGAAATAGCAAGGGTATATATATATATATATATATATATATATATATATATATATATATATATATATATATATATATATATATATATATAGCAAATGACCTCTAGTCTAGTAGTTAAGAGAGATGCATGTGGCCCAAGTGGTCAGGAGTTCGAGCCTCAGTGGAGGCGAGTTCGCCACAAGTACCCATTGCTTCAATATATATATATATATATATATATATATATATATATATATATATATATATATATATATATATATATATATATATATATATAATTTTATTTTATTTTTTTTAAAACCAAGCGGCCGTGTCAAAGACACCCAGCCACCGTCTGGCCCGGGGGCCGTGGGCGAACCACCAAGCCGCCCCCGTGGGGACTCGAACTCCGTCCGATGCCCCGAGTGCCGGTGCACCTAGCCACTTGAGCTACAAGCGCCCGACATATATATATATATATATATATATATATATATATATATATATATATATATATATATATTTGCTTTGGTACTAACCTATTATTCATAATACTAATCTATTTTAAGTCAAAAAAGAATACTAGTCTATTTAGTAGAGCAATTTATTTTTGTTACTTTCTTAGCTAACTAAACGTATTTTAAGATTTGGAAAAAAGAATACATAAATTTCATAAATCTTTTGAAAGGAAATTCTAAAGTTCTTCCCATATACCGCTTATCCAAAAGTTAAAAGAAATTGGCTTTCGTCCCATTAGTTTGTTGAAAGCAATCTAGTAAGGATGTAATGTACTTGGCTCTCTTAAAAAAAAAAAAAAAAAATGCAACTTACAAGCGTTTAATTGTAGACTGTTTAGTAAAAGTCTCTTTGGAGTATGAAAACATTTTCTTTTCTACTTCTATATGTATGCTTTTATGTTGAAAATTGAACTTTGCATTTTCTCCTTTCCTCAGATTTATAACAGGCCGACCTTGAGCTCATGGTGGCCCAGAACAAACTTTCAAAATAAGACCCTCGTACATAATATTAAAAAAATAAATTTTTAAAAAATAGCTAAGATTTCAAATCAAAGATTATGGCAGAGAGGACCTTGAACTACGATTTCTTATTTTAGAAGTACTCCAGTCTGATATTGTCAACCTCGAGTTTGCACTCTGTTGGCTATAATTTCTAATTTTGATTTTAGGTTATTTCTTTTGAATTAAGACTGTTCAATTGTCTTTAGTGAACTGATAACTTGGCCAGTACAGCTTTGCAAATTATTATTTGTTAGTATGAATACTATATATATATATATCTGCGTTTGAAAAGTACCTTTATCATATTGACAACATATTAATTCTTTGGATGACGATTGAAAGTTGAAACATGCACAATCCATGAGTATGTGATAGCCCAAAATAAGTACATTATATTGAGAACTATAAGTTGTATTATCAATTTATAGTTTATGTATAAATCTAGATGATAGAGGCCATTGCCTTTCGCTAAAGTAAGACTCGTTGAGATGCAAGTTCTAGTCATGGAAAACTTCTCTGGGGTAATGTTGTATATATTTTCACTTTTTTCAGATCCTGTATAAGCGAAAGCCAATGGCACTATGCCACCTTTTAAAATTTCACATAATTCTCATTTTATGTTTTGGATGTCATTCTATGTACTGAATGGGCTCGACAAGGAAAGGACAACACTTATACGAGTTGAAAGCATGCAAAAAAAAAAATTTCTTGAGATGTCTCCGACGATATGCACGGGTCTTCGTGTCCGCTACATTACATAATTTTTGGGCTCATTGTCTCTAACTTTTACCATTATTATAAATGGAAGGAATATTACGTCTTTGTGGCTCGATCCACCGATGTTCCACACCCCACCATTATTATAAATGGACATTTTTAAGCCCTGTTTGATTTTGTAGAACTTCTAGAAACAGGTGGGATGTGCCTTTTTTTGCTGGGCCATTGATAAGTTGCATAAGCAATCGCCAACTGAGCCTTCCATTTAAAGTTCTTTCTTCTTCTGCTTTTTTTTTTTTTTTTTTGGTCTCTCTTGTTTGTCTACTCGGTGTCACTTTGGAAGGGCTGTTTGATAAACATGAAGTGAATTTAGATTTGGATTTGGATTTGGACTTTCATGAAGGAAAGAAGGATAGGAATCCATGCATTTTCTTGTCACCCTTGTAGGGGACAAATGAGTTTGGTTGGGATAGTAAGTAAGAAGTAGGAAGTGAAAAATCAGAAAAATGTGTTTGGTTGACATAGGAAAGTAAAAATTGGAAAGTGAAAAATTATAATTAATTCACATAATAGTTTAGTAAATTAAATAATTAGTTTGATAACTTAAGATAATTAATTATTAACTAATTAAAAATTACAAATTTATCAACTCAAAATTAATTACAAATTACGAGTTACTATGTAAATTAATTAATAAATTACTTTATTACCTAATACATACATTAATATATTGATTAATAGATTAAATAGCTAATAACTAATAATGATCCTTTTTTTTTTTAGATAAACCTCATTAATAACCAACATCTATCTTCTCTCTCTCTCTCCACTGACTGACTCTTTCATCACCTATCCCAAAAAAAAAAAAAAATCTAAGCCTTCTCTCCTCCGACCCCAAGCCCTTCGGCCACCCACCGCCACTGCTACGGCTCCGTCCCCCAACCCTCCTTCTCCTCCTCTGCTTGCTCCGGATCCCGACCTCCGTTCTCTCTCCACCTCCTCCTCCTCCTCCGACAACGACGACGAGCAGACCTCCTACGGCTAGGCAGCGGCGACGGCATAGCGGAGACTGGAGCGTGACCACCGTGGAGGAGGAGGAGGTCAGGATCCGGAGTCATCGACGGTTCCTCGAGCTTGGCCTCGCCGGAAACTCGTCGACAGCTCCTGCGTACAATTTTACTATAATTAATTAGTAAAGAAGAGTTTGATTAACGAAAAAAAATTTCTTACCCGTCCACATCCAAGTCAACGAAGAGGAAGTGGAAAGGTGAGGAAGCCAGGGGACATGAACTGCAAATCACTGTGCTCTTCCAAAATCCATTCAAAATTCGGTTACAACCAAACAAAGGAAATTAACTTCCAAACCCACCTTTCCCAAAAAAATTCACTTCCAACCCAAAATTCATGTTACCAAACAGACCCAACGGAAGTTCAGCAATGAAACAAAAATAAAAAAGGAAACGGTAATGAAGCATCTCGTCAAGGTTACTAACTTACTCAATGTTTTAAAAACCGGACCGATATTCGAACTGAAATTTTTTGGTATAGGTCGGACCGGGGTTCAACTGGGGTTCAATTGGAGTTCAATAGACTTAGTTTAGTTTGGTTCAAATAGGTAAAATATCCATATTTACTTCTTGGTTTAGTTTGGTTTGGTCATAAGTATGTTAGTTCGGTTTAATTTTACAACTATAAGGTCGATTAAAACCAAATAAAGAATCAAATGGTCCAAATTTCACATAATAATTTATTTTGAATTTTTTTACAATAAAAAATAGCCAAAATTGGCCGGTTCAATTGTGAACCGGTTCGGCCGGTTCACCGGTTGAACCCGGTTTTGACAAAAAACCGACGGTTCTTTAAAAGACCCGATTTTAGTCGAACTGGACCGATTTTTTGGTTTAAACCGGTTGGACCCGGTCCAACCGCCGGTCCGGTCCGGTTTTTACAACATTGGAACCAAATTATGAATTTGCATGAAACCTGGAATTTGGAGCTACTCCACCTACTATTCTAGCATTATATTAGAAAACTCAAATGGTCGGTTTGAGTTTCTAACGTTTTGGATTATAGCTCGGAGGCTTACATCAGTTGGAAGAACAAAAAATATATGGTTATTGAAATGCCAATAGACTACGTAAGATCAACATGTTGGTTGTTTGTACCTATTTTACACCGATTAAGTAAGAGGATGGCAAGGCTTGCTTTGGAATTGTAGTTGTTTTTCAAAAGCTGACATTAGAAATTATTTTTAACAAAAGATAAGAAACTAGTAACTACTGTCAAAAATAGTTTACAAATAAACTGACTTATCAATTTTTTTAATAAGTTATTGTTATCAAACAATTTGTAATACTTTTTCCAAAAACACAACCGGGGAAAAAAATTCCCAAAACCAGCTTAATAGACACTAATATCATGACGCTAGTGAAGGACTATCCGATGGGAGATGGATGTAGGGATGAGCATTATTCGGTTTTGAACCGAAAACCAAACCGAATAAGAGATTCGTTTTGGTTTTGAAAAAAATGGGTTCGGTTTTGGTTTTGAAAATACTAAATTTTTTTATTCGGTTTCGATTTCAGTTTTGGGTTTCGGTTTCGGTCCAAAATCAAAATCGAAAACCGAATAAGAAATTTTAGTTTATATATATATATATATATATATATATATATATATATATATATATATATATATATATATAAGAGAGAGAGAGAGAGAGAGAGATAATAAATATATCTAGGTATATTTAGTTATTATATATATTAAAAAAAAACGCAAATAAATAAAAAAAATCGAATAAACCGAAAATCGAATCGATTTAATTCGGTTCGGTTATTGACCAGTTTGGTTCGATTTCGGTTTTGTTTATTTGGCTTCGGTCGAATTCGGTTTTCGATTATTCGATTCGGTTGGAACTGAATAAACCGAATACTCACCCCTAAATGGATGTGCATGGAATGAAAAAAAGTGGACACAAAAACTAAAGACTGAGAAAAATGAGGGTGACGGAGTAGGTCATATCGACCCAAGAAGCGACCCAATAATGTAAAGATGCACGTATAAGTCAATTTCTTTTAGGATTTCTCAAACGTCTCAAGACACACTGTTAAGAAACATGTAACGTTCGTGTACTTATTTTGGTATTTGATGCAAGGCACAAATGTATTTGAGATAAAAATTGGTAGGCGACACCGAAAATAAAAACATAAAGAATAATAAAAGTAAAAAGTAATTCGGGGAAATTAAATGTTTCTCTAACATGTCCCTAATTAGAAAAACTTCATTATCTATTTTAATTAGTGATATTTTCATGTAAGTTAGAAATAGTATATAATAAATTTGAGCATCCACTAATTTATAATTTTAAGTAATTATTAAATTGGTAGAACTTAACTTAGGAGGTTCTAGGTTTAAAATTTGTCCACCAAATAATAGCTATTTTTCTTTTACAATTTTTTTTTTTTTTTATCTTCAACTTCCCATTTCTTTTCCATATACTTTACAAAGCCACTTAACTAAAAGAGCAATGTTAGGATTACAACAAAATACCTTACAGTCTATTTACAACCGCCTACACGGTCTCCTTTCTCCACATGGGATACGAGGGAGAGAGTCAATTGTCAACCGCCACGTAAGTGATTGTAAATAGATTACAATCCATTTAATTGTAAATTTAACATTTTTGTAACTAAATTTCACAACTCTGATCCTTGCCTCCTAGGTCATGTTTTCAATGATATCATTTTTCATGTTATGCTAATGCATTTATCATTAGTTTATGAAAATATAGCTAATACAATATTAATTGCAATGTTTATACAAATTTTAATGTTTATATTTTATTTCAAATGATGTTACTCATGTATCTAGACACATTTTTTATATATCATTTGTTGTAGTCTAAATTATTGTAATTGTAATATCATTTCTAACAACAAAAGTTGAAGAAGAAAAAAAATTTCGCTTTGCGCTTTAGGGACAACAAAAAGCCTCTAAAGGATGGTCCAAAGTTTTAAATTTTTTAATTTTCAGTTGATCTAAATAGAGAAGGCCAATTCTAAAGTCACTATACATTTTGGATGGTGCTATTAACACTTCTAAAATGTCATCATGCACTCCTCTTTAATTTTCTATAATTCAAATTCTAAATCTACCCATGTATCAAGTATGTCATTAATTTGTGCATGCATAGAGGAAGAAGTGCATTATGATATTTTAGGAGTGCCGATAATGTTTATGCAAAGGTAAATTTGAAATTTGAATAATAATAAATTAAAGAGGAGTGCATGATGACATTTTATGAGTGTTAATAGAACCACCCTACATTTTACTCCAAGATAGCCCCTTAGGTACTGTTTGGGAAGGGAGGAAAATGGAAGGAAGGAAAAAGTTGAGGAAAAAGTGAGAAAAATTAAGGCCTCGTTTGGTTCACGGATTCAAGGAAGTAGGAAAGGAAAGTTGTTCTTTTCCTTTGTTTGGTAACCACAAACTTGGGAATCAATTTCCTCACAAGGGAGAAAATTGGAGGGAATATGGTTCCACTCATGACCCATGGAATTGATTTTTTCTCGTCCTTTCCCAACATTTATTACAAAAGTTATGACAAAAGTAACCATGTGTTATTGCTTATTTTACCATTAATGTTATTTTTCATAATGTTATTTTTATTTTATATGTAAGGATATTATTGGAACATTGCTATATTTTTGCTTTCCTTTCCTACACCAACCAAACAACGGAAAGAAAATGTGACAGGAATCCTACTTTTCCATTTCCATGGAAAATACAAAGGAATGCATTTCCTTTCCGTGAACCAAACGAGGCCTGGGAAGGAGGAAAGTAAATGGGGGAGGGAAAAAAGTAGGTGGGTCCCACTAAAAAATTTCTCTCAAAAGTGGAAAAAAAAATGGAAAGAGATGACAAAAATTTGAGTGAATTTACCCCACAACCCCTCATAAAGGTAATGATAAATTATCATTTGAGAATACCAATGACCAAATAGTAATTATATTTCTATCCATAAACAAAAAAAAAATATATAGTTTAACTTTTCCTTCCCTTACTTTTTGTCCATCCAAACAAAGGAAGGAAAAATTAACTTTCCTTTCATTTTACTCTTCTCCATTTCCCTTCCCCTCAATTTTTCCTTTCCCTCCCTACAAAAGTTTCCAAACAAAGTGTTAGGAAGTTGGCAGTTCAAAAAAATTTGAATATTAAAATATTTGTTGACAGTCCTACTTTATATTAGGATTGCCAACAAGTTGGTAGTCCTAGCTGTTCTAGAGTAAAATGTGAAGCGTCTTCAGAATTAGCAGAAAGGTAGGAAGTATTTTTATAAAAAAAAAACTAGAAAAAATAATCATGATCCTGTAATTATGTTAGCATCATACCTAATGGTACCTAGGGCTGCAAATGAGCCAAGCCGTTCGTGAGCTGCTTGAAGCTCAGCTCGATAAAAGCTCGTTTGAGCTCGGTTCGTTTAGTAAACAAGCTGAGCTCAAGCTTTATTTTTTAGCTCGTTTAATAAACGAGCCAAGCTCAAGCTTGGAAGTACTCGGCTCGATTGAGCTTGCGAGCTGGCTCATTTAAAAGTTCGTTTAGGAGCTCGTTTAGGAGCTCGTTTAGAAGCTCGTTTGTTCTTTGTTGAATTCTAATTATATATATATTTGTATAACAATATGGTTGTGTGTATTATATATTTATGTGCTTAATAAGTGATATTAAGGAACATTTTTAATCAAATTTTATAAATAAATTGTTAATATTTCAGATAGGGGTGGGCACGGGCCGGGCCGGGCCCAAATTATATAGATCCGAACCGGACCCGTTTTTTGACGGGGCAGGGCGGGGCGGGCCTAAAATTCTTTGGAACCGAATTGGATCCGGCCCGTTTGAAACGGGTCCAATCCGAGACAACCCGCGGGTCCAAACGGGTCATGTACATTTGTTTAACATGTACATCAGTAAAAAAATCCAACTGAAATGTTATAACTTACATGAAACAAGAATCAATTTATACAAGAATCACTTTATTCCATTCTCCAGTATTAGTATATTACATATGAGCAGCAGTAAAATCCAACTGAAATGTAACAAGAATCACTATAATCCAACTGAAATGTTATATGAAACATTAAAATAATAGATTTTCACATATCATAATATATTAATATATGACAAGAATCAAGTGGAGAAGAAGTTACATATGAGCTGCAGTAAAATCCGGGTGTCGGCGACTCGGCGTGTCGCGGCCTCGCGGGTCAGATCTCGTGGACTGGGTTGGCAGCCGCTGCAAGCAGCAAAGTGAGAAGAAGTGAACACTGAACAGAGAAGAGGCTCAGAAGAGAAATGTTTGGGTGCCGTGGCGTGGGAAATGGGAATGGGATTTTATTTTTTTTGGGGCGGCTGAGCTCTTCCCTCTTTACTCTTTAGTCTTTTAGTTTCACTTTCAACTTTCTGTGACTGGTGGTGAGTTAGTACTGCTGCTAGTTTTTTTTTTTAAGTTTAGAAATTTAAGTACAATTACCATTTACCCCTTCAAACGGGCCGGGGCGGGGCCCCGTTTGCTTGCAAATGATGACCCGTCCCGGCCCGTTAATATAACAGGATCCGCCCCGCCCCGCCCCGTTTATATTTAAAAATTTCAGAACCGGCCCGTTTGGCAATTATACGGTTCGGGTCGGGTCGGAACCGCGGTTCCTCGAACCGTATGCCCACCCCTAATTTCAGATACTTGAATTAAAATATAACTAGCTTGAAATCAAGCTCGTTAAGTTTGAAATCAAGCTTAATGAGTTTGAATTAAAGTTGAGCGACAAGCTTGATTTCAAGCTTATCGAGCTTGTTTATCAAGCTTGAATCAAGCTTTCTTATCAAGCCAAACTCGAGCTCAAACCAAGCAAAACTCAAGCTTAATATAAACAAGCTCAAGCTTCAAAATAAAAAATTTGTCAAATTTGAACTCGAATAATTATAGTCAAACCAAGCTCAAGCTCAAAAAACTTGACTCGGCTCGGCTCGGCTCGTTTGCAGCCCTAGCAACAGTCTCCTCAACTAACCTCCTCACTTTCCACAAATATATAAAGTACGGGTAAAGTGCATTTAAACCCTCCTTAGATTTGTCTCGTTCGCAAAATAAGACCTTTTAGAAAACTTATGCAGTTTGCACCCCCCGCAAACCCGGTTTTGAGCAGAATACCCCTTTCCGTCAAAATAACGTCAGAAGTAGCCGTTAGCACCAAAATTTAGGAGAGAGAAATTATTCTACTCCCCAAAATACCCCTCCAAGTGACCGTTGGGGACAGCAGCCTATTCCATTCCTTCTCTATATATAGGATAGTGGAAACTTGTTTGAAACATTACACTTAAAACACCACACTTTCTATTTTCTATATATTAATCCGGTAGGTTGTAGGAAAAATAATGTTTTCTTTTTTATTCCTTTTTATTTACTTATTTGCTATAAATTTTTTCTTACCTACAGATCTCCAATCCAATTGCAAATTATGGCCAGTAGCTCTCAATATTCATTCTCAAGACGTCCAAATAGGAATTACGGAAGAACAATTTGTTGCTATTGTGGATTAATTAGTCCACTGAAGACTTCATGGACGCCAACCAATCCTGGAAGAAGATTTTACGGGTGTGCAAATTTTCCAACAAATTTTTGTGGTTTTCTACTATGGGAGGATGAGAAACTTTCAGAACACTATCAAATTCTAATGTGGAATTTAATGAAAGAAGTAAAGGAGCATCGAGGCCCATTGAAAATAATTTTAATATTAGTAACAGTAATATTACGTCCAAATAGAAATTATGGAAGAACAATTTATTGCTATTGCGGATTAATTAGTCCATTGAAAATAAATTTAATATTAGTTACAGTAATATTACGTCCAAATAGAAATTATGGAAGAACAATTTATTTTTGGATTTTTGATACGTTTATTAATATTTAAGTTATTTGTTTAAGTAATACATGTGATGAAAATAAATTTGTACCAAGATTTGCAATTTCAGTTAGAATTAATAAATAAATAATTACGATAATAGTCATGACTAATAAATTATTAAGTAAGACTATAATGATGATAATAATGATGATTACTAAATTATTAATTAAAATTATTATAATATATAAATTATTAACTATAATTATAATATGATTAAATTATTATTAATTAATATTATAATAAAATTGTAATTAATAAATTATTAAGTACGATTATAATTATTAATTAAGATTGTAATTATTATAAAATATTAAATAATATAATATTAGTTACAGTTATCTAGCTCCAAATACGGTTTACAAAACATGCCCTAAGTTAAATGGCTGGATAGTTCAGGACTAACCGGACATTTGTTAAAAGATTTTTTTTTTCCAGAAAAAATTTAAAATGAAAACCTACTATTTAGATTATAAACATTTATTTTCGAAAATGACGTCAAGCATGAGAATTGATTTTTGTTTAATAAACTTTTTAATATTTTGTTTTTTGTTTCCATTTTTTTTGTTCTTATTTCATTTTTTTTTTCATTTTTTTAATAATCTTTTCTAGAATTAATAAATAAATAATTACGATAATAGTCATGACTAATAAATAATTACGATACAAGTTCAGGACTAACCGGACATTTGTTAAAAGATTTTTTTTTCCAGAAAAAATTTAAGATGAAAACCTACTATTTAGATTATAAACATTTATTTTCGAAAATGACGTCAAGCATGAGAATTGAATAATTTTACTAGCAAAGACCATTTTCCACTTTTTTGACGGAACTAACCGTTTTTAACAAGTAATATTAATTAAAATAATTTTAATAAATAATTTTACTAGCAAAGACCATTTTTCCTTTGTTAATATTTATCCACTTTTTAACAAGTATTTGTGCGTAACCGTTTTTAACAAAATAATTTTAGAACTAACCGTTTTTAACAAGTTAATATTAGATAGCCCAGGGGTAAAATGGTCAAAACAATCCCATTTTAACACCCGTTAACAGAAAAGTTAGCGGAGGGGGTAATTTGAGCATTTTCGTATCTTGTTGGATTTTTTCGGATCAGCAAGTCTTTATTTGCATTTTCGTGCATCTAAGGAGGGTTTAAATGCACTTTACCCTATAAAGTACCGATGAACTATTTCCAAAAGGATAAAAAAGGAAAAAAAAAATGACATCACCTACGAGACACTGAAGCCATTACACCATTCAACGGCCCAAACGGTATGACAGTTACAGCCCAGCCACGTGTCGCCCACCCCATTTTCCTCACGTGCAGCTCGTGCCCCTCCTTCGTCATCATCACTCTTCTTTCTCCTCCTCTCAACTCTGTCTCTTTCTAAGCAATACAATAATATTAATTTCTTTTCTCTTACGTGTGCGTACTTCCGAGTCCACTCCCTCCCCCCTCCAAAATTGAACATTCAAAATGTCCCCCAAAAAACAAAACCCTAAACCTAACCCTAATTCTAGGGTTTCGTTTTCTTCTTATTCTTCTCGAGAGGAGGATTAGGGTTTGGGGAAGGGGAAGGGGAGGAGGAGATGGCTGATTCTGATCGAGGGATCCCTACAGGGCTGAATCGGATCCGGGCGCACCGTGTCCCGCCGGAGGACCAGTCCAGCTCCGGCGGGGACGATCCGCCGGCGGTCGCCCATGGGACCGGGAAAGGTGCGTTCTCCTCCGATTCTGTAGGTTTTGTACGGACACGAACGAGACAGGATATACGGATACCGCGAGATGTATCCTATTGTATAATTTAGAGTGTCTCTGTCGTGTCCGACAGGCGTTTGGTGCGATGCGACACGGAAATGGCACCATTTTTTGAGGACCTGTATTTTCTGGATAATAGAGGAGAGTTATGGTGATACTGAAGGTCTATGTTACACGGACATGAATATGACACGATACACGGACACGGATATCGTGATGTGTGGATTTTGGCATACCCTAGTGTATTTGGAGTTCCGGTGTCTTGTCCGACAAGTGTCCTCTGTTACTTGACACGAAAACGGAAATTTTTTTTGCACGGTCGTAATTCCTAGATAATAGTAGAGAGTTACGGGTGATATGACATGGCGATTTTGGTTATGTGAACAATTATATTTTTGGCAACAAACCTTTTACGTTTTAGTGATAGCATGGGGAGTGAAAATTTTGGAGTTTTGCTCTAGTTCTTTTCTTAGTGTTTTTTTCCCTTATAATTTCTTTTGATTAAAAGATATTTTTGTCTTTTCGAGATATGTTATTTTGCGGAACCTGCAGTTGTCAGTAGTAGCGGTAAATAATTGGGACTAACGTAGCTTGAAGAAGTATTGCACATTATAAGTTCTTCCTGTGATGACGGTTTCTTGTTGATTACAGAAGGTTTAAACTACTGGATCTGTCACCTTTTTGTCTTATTATGGGGTTTTGGGACTAAGGCGTGACCTATGTTTGACGAAGATGAATGACATAATGACACAAGAAAATACGGACACGGAAACGAACATGACACATGTTTTGGTATGTCCTAGTACAAATTGAGTGTCTATGTCATGTCCAACACAACGCAAACACAACATCGATCTTTGGAGTGCCCATGCTTCCTAGGGAGTGACAAATTGGAAGTGAAGGGACAATTTAGGATCTGGTGTATGAGTTTCACAAATTCTTGTACTTCCTAGTTTACATAAAACAACAATGCAGTTTGCTTTAGTTTTTCTTGTATTGTATGAGTATGAATGTGAATATCATCTATAGATCAGGAAGGAGGGTCTAGGTGCGTTAAAATAGCAAAGTTCTGACCAACGACGAGCTGCAGATTTTCGAGATCAGTCACAAGTTATGCAAGGACATACTCCTTTTATCAAATCTTTAATTGTGTTTGGCAACACTTTATGGAACTTGGATTATTTAGCAAGCAACATGAGCCTGTAACGGTAAGCTTATACGGAGAATTAAGAGGGCTTAGTTAAAAGAAAACAAATTTTGGCAATATTTTGTGATTAAGTTTAGTTTTGTTCATCCTATTGTTTACCTAATGTCTTACGGAAATTGGACGATTGAATGGTTGCCTAGTTGGTAAATGGATGTGTTCTTAGCCAAGAGGTCTTGAGATCAGTTCTCTCTGGCCACATGCATTATTTATAGTTATTTTGTAAACTTTTTATTTATAAATTTTATATAACGTCCCTGTAAATTCTAAATTAAGCTTCTGGGTTGAAGGTATTTCCGCCTCCACCCAAATAACAACATAAATAAATAAGTGAAATAAAAATAAATTCTAGGTCTGCCCCTCATCATATACGGGTTGTGCTCCAGAACCTATGAATTGGTGCTAGACATAGTATAAACACTTATTTTATTATTGACTAGATATTTCTTTATTTATTCTTTAATCATTAATTGTTCTTGTAGTTTTAATCAACATAGCGCTATTTGAGAAACCCACGTCTGGATGCTCTTATTCAATGTTACCTTTCAGAAAAAATAAAAAAAAAATAAACAGAAAACTGGCCTTCTCATGGTAGGTCCATGGTACCAGAACTATCCCTATTATAAACACAGGATTTTGTTAACCTTTGTTCATACAGGACTTCGCAAAGGGAAGAAGATTGCTCGTTGGTTCAGTTCACATCTCAGCCCCAAGGATTCTTATAAAGCTTCTGACAAAGTTCCTCCAAACGCTGAGGTACAATATTGTTTTATATGCATTACTAGTCACATTTTCATGTTGTGATCTTTATTTAATCACGGTACTCTACCTGCATCAAACATGTGATATACTTCACAGAGCAGGATGTCTGAAGTCAAGTTAGCGAGTAAGAAGGACCGTTGGGGAGCCATGGGTCTAAAACCTCTCCAAGGAACCAAATCAATGCCAGAAAGCAGCTTAATTAAAAGGAAAACAATAGAACAGAAAAGCTTTTCACATGAATTAGGACCTAGAGGTGGCATTCGACCTTTGAGTATCCGAGCCCGTAGTTACAGCGACTTAAAGGTACTTTAATATTCACTTCCCTTCCTATTAAACTATCTTATGTAAGCTAAGGCTATCTCCAATGGGGATTTCTAAAATTGAGTTTCTATCCTACTTGACATTGTACTATAAGACAATTCCTATCCTAGTCGGCAGAGTTTCTACATAGAAGTTGCACCAAAAGAATACACTATCCAATGGTTCTCAATTTCTATCCTACGTGGCAGAAAATAAGAGGGTCAATTTAATGATTTAGTTTGAAAGTAGGGCCAAATGTTAATTTCTATCGGAGATGGACAATTTCTATGAGAGTTAATTCTCCATCCTACATCAGCACCACGTAGGATGGAAATTGGGATAGAAACCACTTTTGGGAGAAGTTTTTTTTAAAAAAAGGTTTCTACCATAGAAATAGGAGAGATAGAAACCCCCATTGGAGATGGCCTAAGGCACATGAAACTTCCCCAGCTACATTAGTTTCCTTTGTGGTCTAATTGAACATAACATTTTTTTGCTATATTTTTGTATCTTTCGTTCGGCTGCTATTTTTAACTGTGAAGATTGACTTGAGTTGGTACTCAGGAACTTTTGGGGTCATTACACTCGAAATTTGATGCTGTGAAAGAAGCAGTGAATACAGAACTTGCTGCTTTTGCAGGGGATGTTATAGATGGCCAAGAGAATGGTTCACTATCAAAAGCTACCGAAACATCTGAGTATCTTCTTTATCTTTCCCAGCAGTGTATAGAGATGACATCTTCCCAATTCCGGGAAAACTGTGAAGGTATTGTTCAGAAGCTTGCTGAGAGGAGGCAGCAATGTCAAGTAGGACTAGTGAAGCAGCTATCCACTCGAATGCTTTTCATCTTGACACGTTGTACCAGGCTATTGCAGTTCCAGAAAGATAGCGGAACAATTAGTGAGGACTCGCTCGTTCGGTTTAAGCAATGTCTTGAAAATGTTCCGGATGTTGATATGAATTGGATTCACAGGATTAAAAAGGATGACTTAAGTAGTAACAGTACTGTGGAGAAGAATAGTGTTGCCGTATCTTCATTAGAAGGGGACGAGGTATGACTAAAACGAAGATTTGATGCACTCTTACTTTCCTGGATGTAGTTAGTTGTTAGATTTTTCTTATGAGCTCTGTTTCTTTTCTTCCCCCCCCTTTTTTTTCCAGATTAATCAATCCACAGAAAACATCCTACGATCTGATGTTTGCATATCAAGTTCTCCTGGAAATAAGGGATTTCTCCCTTCCAAAAACGAGGATGCTTTGCCGTATATCCATCAAATTGATTTTGGTATACCTAAAGATTTGTTCCGTGAATCTAGTTTTGATTCACTTTATGAACAAGAGGACTTGCTCGATGGGGTTGATTCAGTTATCTGCAGGATATGTGAGGAAAATGTTCCAACTTCTCATCTAGAATCCCATTCCTACATATGTGCTTATGCTGACAAGTGTGACTTGGAAGGCCTAGATTTGGATGAACGGCTGTTGAATATTGCAGAAATACTAGAGCAAATTGTAGAGTCATACAATCAAAGTTTTCAGGCATCAACTAGCAGCCCTGAGAATTCAAGAATGCATAGTACTAATTCTGTTCACGGGTCTGAAGGTCATTCACCCAGATTACAAGAGTGGCACAATAAAGGTATGGAAGGGATGTTTGAAGATATCCATGAGATGGACACGGCTTGCATAGACGACCCTCAAGTTGCAGCCTCTAATAATTTGAAATGTCTTCTGGCTATGAAGATTGCGGCTAGTCATCCAGCTTCTTCTAATGGGAGCATGACCCCAACTTCTACCCCCAGGTCAAACAACTTTGACTTATTCTGGTTAGAGCATAACAACCCTTCCGAACCTGAGGACATGAGTCAGGTGACTTAGTTTTATCATTACAAGTATGTTTTCGTTTGAACTGTGATTTGCAAAATCTTAACTATTGAACTCTTTTGTGAGAATCTCACTTCTATCTAAGTTTGAAACCTGATGTATGGAATTCATCAGATGCTTACATTGCCAATTATTTTGGAAAAGTTACTGTCATTAAATGGATCTTTACCCTTATCAGTTTTTTTTCTTGGAAACTTCTTTGTGTTCTCCTACCATTATAGCCAGTCCTTATCTAGCCTCCTCTTTGTCATATGATGCTGTTTGTTTGGGAATTCTCCTTGGATCTTACTTATGATTTACTTATTCATATTTGTTTCCTTCTCAAACCTGTTACACAGTCTAAGGATGAGGTCAATTATTGTTGAGAAACTCATCCTAAGGTTGTTATTGGAGAAACTCGCCTCTGGTATAGATAAAATTATACTTGGAAATAGACATAATAAAAGCATTTATATACTCAACGAAAGTTGAGTTTTTGTTACGAACCCTTGGTAGCAAACATCATTGTAGATTTTATCATATATCTTATTGGATTAGGAATCTTTCTACTTAAACATCTTTGTTGTGTTTCTAACACTTAATTTTACTTAAATTTCACAATTTGCATCTCTTAACTCCCTGTTCTTTGAATACCTCAACTATTGCTTTCAAGTACTATTACCATTTTTCTTTTCCCTCTTTCTGGCCGTGCTCTCTTTACAGTTCCTACTGTTTCCTACCTATCAGTGTTATGAATGGCGGTTGAGGCGGCGCCCAGGCGGTAGGCGGTCTCTCTCCGCACCGCTTTTGTGGTAGGCGGTGGAGTAGCCAGCCATCGAAGGTTTGGTGGCCGGGCGTCTAGGTGGAGCAATACCTAACAAGATGTTTCGGCCAAAAGGTTTTACAAGCATTATGGGCCTATGGTTCACTTTTACAAAACTAAAAGTTCATAAATCTTCGTCTACAACTTAGTTATGCACGGAACACCCTTAAATATGCATATTATGCAAAAAAATAATGGTAAAATAGTAAAAAAGTTCCAAAATGTATCAACTGCCTAGGTGGTAGGCGGCCTCTATCCACCGCGCACCCGTCTACTGCCGTTTAGAACCTTGCTACCTATCACAACGGACAAAGGAAACACAATCTTGGCGTAGGAACACTAGTATCATATATGGTTAAGAAAGAGGGAGGCGAAAATATGCAAAAGAGGGGGGAAGAGGGAGAAGAATTAGGGGTGGACGATGTTGCATGTATCCTCTCTAAACAAAAGAGTATGGTGAAAGGAGTGGGGGTTGCACGCGTTCTGCTTGTTCGTTGTGGGGGTAAAGAAAAGGGGAAGAGGGACAAGAAACAGGTGGTGGCACTCAACGGTTGTAGTAGAGTGACCGAAGAAGAGGGGGAGAGGGATAATGGTTAGAGAGGGGAATTGAAGTGAGAATAAGGAGGAGAAATGATGGATGTAGGATCTACCTCTCTCCGCTTTGACATAATGAAGGGAAAATGGATAGGGGTATGATGAAGTGTGTGAGGAGAAAAGGGGAAGAGGGGAAGAAGGGCGGAGAAATGGGTTGTGACGATCTGAAATTTAGAAAGAACCTTGGAATCATGTGGAGGATTAATCCAAGTATACCTAGAGAGGAATAAGCATTTAAAAATCCTTCTATCCACGACATTGATGCTTGTATTAATTGAACATATATACCATCCTAGTAAGCAAATAACGAATAATTCAGTTTTTCTCTTCTTATTTTGGCTAAAGTCATTAATTATGTAACAAATTCTAGTACACCTACTTTTGGAGTTCTTTAGTGCCATTTTAAAAGAAAAGGTTCATTGACTGAAGAAAAGGGGAAGAGGGACAAGAAACAGGTGGTGGCACTCAACGGTTTTAGTAGAGTGACCGAAGAATAGAGGGAGAGGGATAATAATGGTTAGAGAGAGGAACCGAAGTGAGAATAGGGAGGAGAAATGGTGGATGCACAATCTACCTCTCTCCCCTTTGACATAATGAAGGGAAAATGGATAGGGGTATGATGAAGTGTGGGAGGAGAAGAGGGGAAGAAGGGAGGAGAAATGGGTGGTGACGATCTAAAATTTAGAAAGAACCTTGGAATCATGTGGAGGATTTATCCAAGTATACCTAGAGAAGAATAAGCATTTAAAAATCCTTCTATCCACGACATTGATGCTTGTATTAATTGAACATATATACCATCCTAGTAAGCAAATAACGAATAATTCAGTTTTTCTCTTCTTATTTTGGCTAAAGTCATTAATTATGTAACAAATTCTAGTACACCTACTTTTGGAGTTCTCTAGTGCCATTTTAAAAGAAAAGGTTCATCGACTAAGTATAGTTCCTTCAAAACCAGTTAGGCTTCATTCTGCTTTTGCATCTTATTGATGGAAATTAAGAATGATTTTATTTTAATTATAGTGGATTTTCTTCTGCAGATGAATGAATTATCTGATCTAGCTCGTAGGGTTGCAAACACTGAACTTTCAGATGTGGGGACCTCAGATTATTTGGGGACATGTTTGCATGATTTGATAGACATTCTACAGCGTAGCCAGCAAAAGGCTTTAGTAATAGACACGTTTGGAAGCCGGATAAAATATTTGTTAAAGTAAGTTCTTTTTAAGGTTGAAATTACATTATATAATTGCTTTATTTATAAGTTTGACCTTTTAGTATTCATTGAACTAATATGCATTTACATTAGTGGAAAGGACATTTTTGAATATTAATGAACAAAATTTTGTTGATTATCTTTCAAATCCATGGTGGGAATTCCCAGGGAGAAATATCTACTGGCTGTTGAATCAGAACACAAAAGCAGATCAAAGGACATGGGTGAATTTGATAAAAAAGGAAATGCTGTGGCTAATCCATCACAATCTACATCATTAGCTCCAGGGCGTACCTCACTTAAGGAGAAGACAAGTATTGATGATTTTGACATAATTAAGCCAATCAGTAGAGGTGCCTTTGGCAAAGTTTTTCTTGCAAGGAAGCGAACAACAGGAGATCTATTTGCTATAAAGGTAAAAGTAATTTTCTCTTTCTGATCTTGTTTCACTTTAGTGATGCAAAGTTAGTTGTAAAAGGCAAATCTGGACACTTTAAACTTACTACTTTGTTCTCAGTACCTTGCTCTTCCATGTCCCATTATTGATGGTTCATTATTAGTAATGCAGACTTAAACTACACAACTCCAAATCCTTTACATGAAAACTTTATATGAGCTACATATATCTTTTTTTCCATTCCACTTCATTAAGAGACATCTCTCACATTAGGAAAAAATGTTGTATCCTTTTTCAATGACTCAAGTGAAGTTTGTTCTATGCAGACTAAGTTCTAGCAACTCCTTTAACTAATATCTTATAACTCCCACATGGTGCATCTATTGGTCTCCTTTGCATATGTGCAGACCTGCTCCGATGATTCTCTCTCATTGTATCCTTAATTGAGATCATGTTGTGACAGCTGTCAGTTTCAAATGAATAACATGACGAGGGCCGGCCCTGAGCTTATGGAGGCCCAGGACGAACTTCAAAATAAGGCCCTCATACATAATGTAAAACATATTAAAACAAACTTTTAAAAAAATAGCTACAACCAAGGATTGAACTTAGGACCTTTAATATAAGAGTTTAAAGTACTAACCACTACACCACAATACCTTTATGTCTAAGAGGGCCCATGGTATATACTTGTTCTATTTGAGATACAAAATTATTAACATATTTATTTTTAAACTATTATTTGTGGGCCCCTCATTATCCGTGGGCCCTGGGCGGTCGCCCAGGCCGCCCTGGGCCAGGGCCGGCCCTGTTACGTGACACGGTCTTGTTTTCCATGTTCTGACTAACTTACCATTTTTTTAAACGTTCCTAGTCCAACTGCAACCAAAGAACATAAATTTTGTTCAAAGTAGTACAAGTAATCTTACTCCAGTCTTGTGTTCAATCTGTATTTTTTTAAACTATTTGTAGGTCAAAATGTATGAGGCAACAAGTAAATTCAGAAATCATGTGTACGCCTCATCTTTATTGTTCTTTGCCTTTTAATAACTATACTGTACAGTGAAGTCATCAAGCTCAGGTAATATTACCTGAAAGTTCTTGTCATGGCAAATTATTGGACTTCTTGAAGGAAACATGGGACTCTCTGGCTGTAATCAATGAGCTATTGGTACTTAAGGACTGGTGGAAGTTCATTACACTCATGAATCCACATATCTATGATATTCACAACAACACATCAAGTGGTGCATACGTTGTAACACTAGACAATGATCACAGGGCATTATATCAAGGGGCTTGCAAGAGGAGGGAGGCTTGACGAATTAAGTTGAACTTTCTTGGAGGTTTGCTCTTGTTTTGGTTGTATGCCTTTGGTTTTCAGCTAAACAAGAGTAGAGTTTCTGTGTAATTCGTGTCCTGTTACAAAGGCCTTCATGATCAGGTTGCAAGTATAAAGGTTGTGGGTCAATGGTCATGATTCACCGACAATCTGAAGAAAACTAGAAATAAACATCTTTTTAAAGCCTTTCTAATTGGTGAATAATATATGATCTGTGGAACAAGGTCTTACTTGATTTGAGATTTGCTTTTATACTCGCAATAAGACATACATTTTACAGCAGAACAAGGAATGATATCGACAAAGACAACAGTACAAGGAGAATATTCAAGGTCAAATCTCCTAGATATGTGAACCCTAAACAGTATTTGAAATATAGATAGAGTAGCCTGCTACTGCATTACTGTCTTTAACAATTTTGCCTTTTTAGCAAACTTTCTTTTTACTGTAAAATTAGTGGTTCATTATAAAAAGTTTATTGCAAAATTATACATTTTCATCCATTTTGTCTATAAATATGTCTTTCATATTTCTCAAAGCTGATATTGTAGCTGTGATGGTTGCAATGCAGGTACTGAAGAAATTGGGTATGATACGTAAAAATGACATTGAACGCATATTGGCTGAGCGTAACATTTTGATTACAGTCAGAAATCCATTTGTGGTATATTTCAAACCTGATTTTGTTTTACCTTTACAGAACTAAGCTTCCTGCAGGAACTGATGTAGTGATATGTTTATGGTTCTATGATGTTACACTAATGAAAAGTACTAGCATGCTTTTGGATTGTTTACGGATTTCCTTTTGTGGTTGACCTTGATAACCTTAATAATTTTTATTTAATCTATTTCTTTATACATTAGAGGCTAATTTGCAACTAGATACCATGAACTTTCACACTTTTGCAAATTGCTCCCACGAAGTCTCTCCTATCTTGCAAGTAAATTACATGAACTATTATCTTATTTGCAAGTTAATATCATGAAGGATCACTTATTAACTAGTATAACTTGCAAAATAAGTGGTTCTTCGTGGTATTAACTTGCAAAATTAACGATAGTTCATGATATTAACTTGCAAACATGGAAATTTACGGTAGCAAGTTGCAAACGTGTGATCGTTCTGACACTTAGTTGCAAGTTAGCCCATATTAGAAGGAACAACTTGGTCTCTTCTCATCATTCAAATTGTATGTTAGATTTAGTGAGTATTATGTTTGCGGAAGGTTTTAAATATATATATATATATAGAGAGAGAGGCACTCACACGCACACACATACAAAACGGTGTAGCTAGGATTTCACCTAGAGGGCACGACGCTTACTATTAAAAATAAATAAATTATAGCAACACATTTATAATCCCAAAAAATTATATTCCTTAATATTCTAAATAAGCAAATAAAGCATATATTATACTATTTCTAACTCAGTAAACTATCTTAGACCCTAACTATAACAGGTAAAGTATATAATATTGCTCCACGTCCCGATCTCAAACTCAATAAATTCCATAAAAGTCTTAATTATTATAATTTAGTCTTATACAAAATAGTTTCTTATGGAAAATAAGTCAATTGATGTTTTATTAGTAGACAATTATGTTTGGAAGACTTTGCTATTGTAATAGGATCTATGCAAAGGCCCAACTTCACACTCCCAGGTGAGTCAAAGATTAAATGCAGTCGGCAAGACTCAAACACTCGAACTCTTGTAAAGGAGGGAGTTGGCTTAACGAACTACACCAACCTTGGAGATGGGGTCTTCAATCTTGTTATAATTCAAATTCAAACTCTCCCATATTATATTTTTATTTCTTTATTTTTTGCGAAATATCTACCTTTGAATAAATAACCGAGTATAGTACAAATCTAGAAAAAACGTACCACATTTGGATTACAGATTGAAGGCCTAACAATTAAAACTAAAACCTTTGTCCAAAAATAATAATAAAATTAAAACTAAAACACATATAATATAATGCTCTCATTGTTAAGTTGGTTTCCTTTAGATTTAGTTATGTTTTATTATTGAAAGTAAAACATGTTGGCTGCTTTTTGGCATATCAAACAGTTTGACATATCGACCTTTTGTCATAAATTATTATGCTAAATTAAAATGAATAACAAGAGCACTAATATAGGAAAAGGGGTAGCTGCATATAGTGTTCGAGGGATCTAATTGGGGACCATTGCCACTATTAATGCCGCTTTTGCTATTGCCGTTGTCATGGTGTGCGAGCTCGCGTCGAGGACGACGGCTGGACTGCTGTCTTTTCTCTGCCTACTCTTGTTGTTGGTGCTGACGTTGCTTCTGGCGGGAACTTCGTCGACGACGAGATGATGGTGATGAGGAAGAAGTCTGGAGGAGGTGGTCCTTGACAGTGAAGAGGAGAGTTTTTTTTTTTAAAGAGAATGAGAGAGAGAGGGAATGACTGCCATTGTAGGGGCATGGCATGGTACAGGTACTATATATATATATATATATATATATATATATATATATACTTTGTTACCTGGACTTGGGTACGGGTGTCGGGTATGGGTACATATCCAAGAGTCGGACCCTTCAAACTCATAATTGAAGGACACACGGACTCGGCTAAAAAGGATCCAAATTTTGGGTATGGGTACGGGGATATGACTAAGGTTTCGTAAAAAGACAAACATGTAATTATAAATTACTAGTAAACTTTACTCAACTAGTTGAATAAGTCCCTAAGGACCGTCCCTTCAGCTCCCCTACTACTTAACTACCAGTCTACCATATTAAAATAATCTATCTACATCATTACCACATTAAAATAAACTATCTACCAGTCTACCATATTAAAATAAACTATCTACATCATTACCACATTAAAATAAACTATCTACATCACTACTACATTAAAATAAACTATCTACTTCACTACCAGTCTTTCGATTGTCACCATGAAGGATCCGATTGTCACCATGGAGGATCGGATACGGATTCCATACCCATACCCATGTCCTAAAGGGTCGACACGGGTACTTCTCCTTAAAGTGAAGAGTCCGGATAACATAGTATATATATATATATATATATATATATATATATATATAAACCAAATGCCCGTGGACTAAAGTCCTCGGGCTAGAGCCACCCAGCCAGCATTTGGCCCGGGAGCTGTGGCCACTGCCACCCAGCCGCTCCCGTGGGGATCGATCTCGCGACCTCACACCCCGGTGCCAACGGTCTTACCGTTACACTAACGCGCCATTGGCATATATATATATATATATATATATATATATATATATATATATATATATATATATGCACACACACACACACACCATTCAGTGAAAGGTATCCTATTGGTCACAATGTAGCTTTGTACATGGATCTACCTCTCTCCTTCCACCAAAATAAAATTTCTCGTCCAAAATAAAATCTTCTGATAGCCCCCGCCAACATAAAACTCTTAGCCATCTGTCTCATTGTAAACCTAATCCTAGCATCCATCCATCCTAAAAATCACTAGCTCCTCCTTCGTCACAAAACCAAGTCTCCTCTAAACTTTTCCTATCCCCATGCCATCGTTTTTTCTCAATCTCTCCTTTTTTGGGGATAAATATTTGCTTTCGTGGATCTATATATCAATTTTATTCTCCTAGAAAGAGAAACAATCGAATAAAAGAAAACCACCTCTTCCTTGCTATCAAAACCTCAGGTACCACTCTTTAATAACAAGAATATCTCATAATCATTCTTCAAAATTAAAATTTGACAAAAACTCATTTGAGAAATTCTAATATCCTATTCATTCCCATAATTCAGTTGTTTTCTTTTTTCACCAAAACCAAAATTTGTGAAATCGTATTAGTCATAGAACAAAGAATAAATTTTTTGCTGCCAACCGATTCAAATCTAACATAGAGGTCCAAAACACTATTTCTATTGCTGCTCCACCACATAGCCACTACCTAACCTCTTCCCAATGCTTCAGATCGGACCCTTCGTTGGCCGTATTGGGTGGGGGAGACATCATTAGCTGAGTCAAGTTTCGGTAGAGCCATTTTCGGGTTTAAGTTGAGTTTTGGTCTGGGTTGGGTCGAGTGAGGTATCAATCTAGTTGGGTTTTGGCCAAGTCGGATCTCGATCAGGTTTTGGATGAGTCAAGTTTCGGTTCAAGGTGAGTTCAAGGTGAGTTCAGGACAAGATCAAGCTAGGTGAGCTTCACGTCTGGTCTGGATATGGTCGGGTTTCCGTCGTGTTGGACAAGGTAAGTTTTGGGTGTGGATAAGGTTAGATTGGTCCCATCCGTATTACCATAGTTTGCAGTATTGGTCGATACGGCCGATACCAATACGGATGCATGTCCCAACCCGATACTGACAGACACCGACCCACCGACATTTGGGATATCTTTTCCCGTCAAATCGACAAAAAAATTGAACGAAAAAGACCGATCAATATGTTTGTAAAAGCATAGTAAAGTTGATAAGGTATGTAAAAGAAGAAAACATATATGCTACTATTTTATTCAATTTCAAAACTACTAAGAAACAACACTGGAAATACTTAAAATTATGCCTAATTGTGCAATTTTTTTTTTCTTCCTAAAATGTTAACAATTTATTAATAATTATTTCTTTTCCGATTCCAAAAAATTCGACACTCCGATCCGAAACCGCCGATATTGTCGCTATCGTCGATCCCGATACTCACAGGAATGGTCCGATAACGATTCCGATATCGATATTGCGAACCTTGGTATTACCACGTACCAAAAAACCCCTAAATAAAACTAGTTAATGTATTATGAATTTATTTTTTGAGAAATACACATAACGCTCAGTTCAAATTGACTCAATAAAAGACAAACCCTTAGTAGTTTTTTGTGATTACATTCCTTATTCAACTTTCATTATGCATGCATTTAGCTGTATAACAGCAACAACATCAAGGTTCTAAACGGCGGTAGGCGGGTGTGCGGCGCCTACCGCCTAGGCTGCCTAGGCACCGTCTAGGCGGTCGATACATTTTGAATATCTTTTACTATTTTACTACTGTTTTTTTGGCATAATATGCATATTTTAAGGGTGGTCCATGCATAACTAAGTTGTAGAACGAAGATTTATAAAGTTTTAGTTTTGTAAAAGTGAACCATAGGCCCATAATACTTACACAACCTTTTTGGCCAAAATATCTTGTTAGGTATTGGTCCGCCTAGACGCCCGCCTACGCTGCCTCACCTCCACCCCTATACCGCCAACCTCCGTTGGCCGCCTACTCCACCGTCTATCGAAAAGCGGTGCGGAGAGAGACCGCCTACCGCCTAGGCGGCTGCCATTTAGAACACTGAACAACATTAACAAAGCCTTTATCCCAAATTGTAGGTTCGTCTTTCTGAATCCTTCTTCCATTCAGATCTGTCAAGGGCCATCTCCTCTGTACGCTAACAAATACCAATTAGACACATAAACAGCTGGACTTTATGACTAGCCATGCAAAAGCTGATTATGTGTATGGGGAGGCTGCATACGTAGTTTTGTCGTTTCAATTGACATTGTACTTTAAATATGTGATTTTCCAGATAATTTTAGTCATTCATGTGCAAATATTGGAGCTAATAGTTTCTTTCAATTTTGCAGGTTCGATTTTTTTACTCATTTACCTGCAGAGATAATCTTTATTTGGTAATGGAATATCTTAATGGCGGTGATTTGTATTCTATGCTCAGAAAAGTTGGTTGCTTGGAGGAAGATGTTGCCCGCATTTATATCGCTGAATTGGTTTGGTCAAAACTTAATGCATACTAGCTATATTATGAAGCGTCCTTCTCTTATTATTATTTTACAATGTATCAGGTTCTTGCTTTAGAGTATCTTCATTCACTTGGAATAACACATCGCGACCTGAAGCCAGACAACATACTGATTGCTCGTGATGGGCACATAAAGGTACAAAGGTTTAATTATTTTATTGACTTATTTTTGTGCTCTTGACTTATCTTTGAGATGCCTATCCTCCTTCTGGTTGTGGGCATGTCAGAAATTTTGAAAGATGGCTTGCAAAAGTTAAGATGGTCCCTTAGTTAGGTTCTGTTTGTAACTTCGGAATTTTCCGTATACCAATATCTGCCCTATTTATTATCAGCTTACAGATTTTGGGCTATCAAAGATTGGTCTTATCGATAGTGCAATTGACTTGTCCGGATCTGATTCAGCTGGTTCTATTCTATTGAACACGCAAAACCAACATGTTGTCAGTGAACATGCTCATCAAAGAGAAACGAGAAGTCGAGATTCGGCCGTCGGAACTCCTGACTATTTGGCACCCGAAATTCTCCTTGGAAATGCACATGGTTTTTGCTAAATCCATATCTAGATTCTCAAGCTTCTTCGAGTTTCCTAACTAATTGAAGCTACCTTCCTGGCCATTCTTACAGGTTTTGCCGCCGACTGGTGGTCAGTGGGGATTATATTGTTTGAATTCATAACAGGGATTCCACCTTTCACTGCTAGGCTTCCTGAGGTACGACATAGGTACTTGAGTACTCTCTAATTTCTGTTTTCCTTTGTACCCTTTAAGGCTTTAACACAATGTTACATAAGAATGATGATAGTGACGATGGTGCATTAGTGATTCCTGATACTAGAATAAAATATAGGGTTATTCACAAAAAGGAATCTCCCTTTGGCCCATGCATGTCATCATCCTCCAACCCTTCTCCCATAAGAATGGGTTAGGCTATAGGAGAATGCTCCATAAACCAATTGATAAGGTTTATGATACCAACCCACGTTGTTATTGCTAAATTCCAAGCAAGGTATGAGCAAAAGTTCTTGAGTTAGAATCTAGAAGCCTAGTTAGCAGTAGGTAGACCTACCTTTTAATCATGTAGTTTAAGGTGATGCAACCAAGAAGGTTCCTCCAACTTCACCTGAACAAGGAAAAACTCTAGACATTGAGATAATATCCAAATTCGTTGTCATCAAATCAACGCAGGCCTCTTCCTTTAATCTGTTTCTCCCTTATCCACTACCCTCATTACTTCTTTGTCCTGACAGCAACCCTGCTTGACCATCGAAAGTCTTGGCTAGTATCTATCACTTCTCTTTTACCCTACCATACATAGTCTGGCTGCTTCCAAATATCGATTGCATCTATCTAAAGTAAGATTCCAGAACAAATGTGCCAATTAGAATAATGGTTATTCAAGAGTCCAACTCGCATCTTCAGTAGGATGAAAGTGCTGAGATGGGGTTGCTGGCTGAAAATAGTTGTTCACTGTATTTATTTTTAGCAAAATTATGTAATGACTAGAAGATGTGGCAACGCAACCTGGAACATATAATGTGGAAAATGATGATCCATTGAAATTGCGTGACCCTTTGATGTGGACCCTTGGGATATATGGATACACACCTCCATATTCCCCTTAGCAAGTTGCAGAACTCCATGATGTGTTTCAGTAACAGCAAGTGGCAACCCGATGGACCAACTCTAGAATATTCAAATAATTACTTTAATAACTTTTATAGGTATTATTAATAAAAATGTATGAATTTAATTAGGACCTTGTATACTAAAAATGTGAAGTCATAAATTGTATAATTAGGAGTTAACCAATGCTAATAGGAATTCAGGACTTAGCCCGAAATGGATTTTGGAATCCAAAGAACAATCCTTGGAATTCCAAATTATCACTAGGACAATGGTCATTTGGATTGTGTAATGTAAAATTCCGACTTAATTGTGAAATGTCTGTTCATTAACTCCATTAAGAGAATGCCATTCACCTTCCTGGTTGCCATCTTCATCTTCTTCTTTGTAACCCCTTAATTTTTCTGTCCAAATGCTTGCTTAAGATGACCCAAGTAGTGAAGGTGATGGGCAGCTGCAGAACAAGTGGTTGATGTTATGCGTGAGGTCTTCATTTATGACGGTCAATTTCTCTTCTTATCCTTTATTTTCTCGTTTCTTCCACTCTGTTTATGTTATCGATATCAAAGTGCTCCCTTAATATGATCCAAGCAGTGCACGTGCACACAGCTTTACTGCTGGTGATATACCCCAGGTCTTTCTAGGTTTGGGGCCTTTGGGAAAGTAGCCAATTTCTTCCGTGATAATTTTGCTTAGGCATACTAAGGAATAAGACCTACGATAAATATCTCAGGCCTCGGGAGGTTTACAATGTCAGTCATGAACTCTTTAGACAGAGAATCATCGAGGGTGCATTCTGTTCTGAATTTTCTTTTGGCTCCTAAATTGACCACCTCATGAAATAATGATTCCTTTACATGTGTGCTTTCAAGGACAATGAGGATCTGATCTGTTTTGAGGTTGCATACAATCTGGCTCTTTGCCAGGATACTTAAGAATTTGTATCCTATCATGTCTAGCGTTTGAGAACATCCTCATGTTGGATTCCTTTCTTTCCTTTTCATTGTCTGATCTTTTCTGTTTTTGTATTCCACTCCTATATGTCCATACTATGGTTGTTATGTTTGTATTACCCTTCTGTTTTATCACATACACATATATGTCACATAAAGACATACAAACACAGTAATAATTCCTCGAGACAATCTTCTACTGGAGTGTCTTTGGTTATTTTTTTCATGTATGAGGTGCATTTCATGTAAATTTTGTGTAAATGTTTGCTCTTTTAAGACAATACCTGGAAACTTGGAACCCATTTTATCGTACTTGGACTCCTGCCTTTTTTTGGGGGAGTTACATTATAGACTAGGATGATGAGAGGAAGTCTGGTTATAACAAAAAATTTCATTATTACATTTGGACAGATGATATTTGAGAACATTTTGAACAGAAAAATTCCTTGGCCTTGTGTTCCTGACGATATGTCATATGAGGCCAAAGACTTGATAGACAGGTCAGTCAGCAATTCCTAAATTCTTGATTTGTTTTTACATATCTTTGAAATATTTTTTTTATAGTAAGAATACATCATATACCAAGCTCAAGTAAGATACACTTACGAATTTAAGGAAGTTTATTTAGTTAATGTTGCTAATTATATGTTTTCCAACCAAAAATTTGGGATAAATTATCTTAAACAAAGAGGGATAAAAGCTTTGTTTTTGTTAGTGCTTACTGCTTAATATGCTAGTAATATAGTTTGCTGAGTATGTGAGAGTGTGCTATGTGGAATTTATGAAAAAGGTCACAATTGCCATTCCTTGTACTTTTGTGAGAGTGTGCTATGTGTAAATTTTGTTTTTGGCCATTTACATGCTAAATCATTTAGCTTGAGGGATTATGTATAGAAGCTGTACGATATGTTTGTTGTGACTGAGGGAATTTGCAGAATTATATATATATATATATATATATATATATATATATATATATATATATATATATATATATATATTGAAAGAAGGTAATTGTGGCGAATGCTCCCACCGGGAATCGATCTTCTATGGTGTTCACCGCCCAAAGGAAATCGACGGACACGGTGGCTGGAACGGAGGATGGACAGAGTGAGGAGGGGGCTTGGACTACGGTCCAAAATCGGAGGGTAAGGCGAGGAGGTGGGCAACGAACGCAAATCTCTGAGACTAGGAGGGGATCAGCTTCTACGCAGGGATCGGACAGGAGGTCAGGGATAGCCAGGAGAACAGGACCAACGGTGGGCCAGGCGCACGCAGGGGAACGAGAGGGACAACCGGACAAGCCAGGACTACGTGGAGGCCTCGAGCGAAGGGGTCAGCAGGGGCGGCTGGACCAGTTATCGGGGTGAGAGGGACTGCTGCGAATGTGAGTGCCCGGCCGGCCCCGACGACCCTGCCTCGAAGTTCGGGCCCGCGGCCTGTGTCCTGGGCAGATGCGTGCAAGGTGGGGGTTGCAAAGACTCCGGCATCGATGGAGTATGTTGCGCCTATGGCGGTTGGGGGTGAGCTCTGCGCCGACTTTCCGGCTGAGGAAGTGGCAAAGGTGACGGCATTTTGGGAGAATACTTTAGTGTTATATGTGTTGGGGAGCAACCCTTCTACGGGCAGATCCGAGGTTATGCGGATAGAGTCTGGCGGCCGAAGGGTAGCATGGAGTTCTTCTCCAAGGAGAACGGCTTCTACTTCGTTAAATTTGGGATGGCAGAAGATGTGGCTCGGATACTCCAGGGAGGGCCATGGACGTTTGATGGACGCCTCATCATACTGAAGCAATGGACCCCTGACTTGAGATGTGAGAAGGAGGTGCTGAATGCGGTGCCTGTGTGGGTTCGGTTTCCTGAATTCTCGGTTCGCTTCTGGAGTGTCCCCCTTCTTATGAGACTTGCCAGTCTCATTGGCAAGCCGATTAAGGCGGACGATGCCACCGCCTTCAGGACTAGATTGATGTATGCTCGGGTATTTGTGGAGATTGACGCCAGGTTGGACCTGCCAGAGCAGTTGAAGTACCGGACTCCTACTGGCCAGATCCTGATGCAGAAGGTGGAGTATGAGTAGGTTCCCCCCAGATGCCCGGCGTGTGTCTGCTTTGGGCATCTCTCGAATGCTTGTAGGCGAGGAGGAGCTTCTGAGGTGGTGACGGAGGAGGCAGTGTAGGAGACAGGTGGTGTAGTTGGTACCCCTGTAGTTGACAAGGCGGACTTGATGGAGGATGAGATGGAGGCAGACCCTTCCCCCGTCTCTGGGGAAAACGAGGAGTCTCCGACGGAGATTTTTGCCGGGGCAATGGTTGAGTATACGGGGACGAGGACTATGACCACCAGGAGTATGGGACAGGAGGACAGGCGAAAAGGAGAGGATAATACCTTAGCACTTCAGGTATACAGTCGGAAGCGCCAGGCTACGGAGTCGCATAGTGAGGACAGCGGACAAGGTGGGGCGGAGAGAGTGTGGAAGGTCAACCCTAAATGGGTAGCGGTCCTAGCTCAGCCTCCCCAACAGGGGGACCCTCAATGGGTAGCGGCCCTTGATCAGCCTCTACTTCAGGGGGATAGAGATGAGGAGTCCAGAGATATGGAGGTTGCACTCTCCCCGGGTGCACCTTCAGAGGATGTTCAGGTGACCCCACCCGCGGTTTAGATGTCGGTCCTTGCCTGGAATGTCCGGGGGAGGTGTTCTCTGGGGAGATGGAGGGAGATTAGTGAGGTGCTGAGGAAGGAGAAGTGTGAGATCTCGATCTTACTAGAGACTAAGATCAGGGGGGCGAAAACCCTGTCTCGTAGAACTCCTACGGACTGGGTCCAGCTCCACAACCTTGGTCTCTGTGATATGGCGAGAATCTGGGTTAGATGGAACGGAGCTAGTTGGGAGGGGGAGGAGGTTTTCATGACTGACCAGCTGGTGGCTATCTCCTTCGCCAACAAGGGTGGGTTCCGATTCTTACTTGGTGCTGTCTATGGGCACAATGACAGGAGGCTGCGGGAGGCCTTGTGGCAGGACATCATTAGGCTGAGTATATTGGCGGTGCACCGTCATCTCCCCCTGCTTATTATGGGAGACTTCAATGCCACGCTTTACAGGGGGGAGAAGCTGGGGGGGCGGCCGGTCCCGGACCAGATTCTATCAGACTTTCAGTCCTGTCTTCTCCAGTCCGGGCTCAGTGATCTGGAGAGGGTGGGGCACATATGGACGTGGCACAACAAGACGGTGGTTAGCAGGGTGGCATGCCAGCTTGATCGTGCTTTGGGGAACAGTGATTGGTTCCGCCTATTCCCCTCTGCTGTGGCTGAGGGGCTTCCTGCGGGGACCAGTGACCATTCGCCGATCCTGGTGCGCTTCGTGGAGAGTCCCAGATGGAGAGCCCGTCCATTCAGGTATGACAACAGTTGGTTCCTATCGCCTGGCTATGAGGAGACTGTGGCGGGGGGTCTTTGTCAGGATGTGGTCGGCACAGCTCAGTTCTGTATGGTTCACAGGCTGAAGAAGACCAAACGCGCCATCAGAGACTGGGTGAGGGCTCTCCCCCGGACCTCCTTACAGGAGAAGGAGGCGGAGCTGAGAGACCTGCAGTCAGACCTTCAGGGAGACATGATGAGTGGAGAGATGGCGGCTAGAGAGAAGAAGATGGCTGCAGAGGTCAACACCTTGCGACTCCAGCAGGAGATTAGTGCGGCCCAACGTGCCAAATGCTCCTGGCTCAAGGATGGGGACCGTTGTACCAAATTCTTCTATGATGTCATTCGGGCTCGCCAGCACCGAAACTGCATCCAGAGACTTCTAGGCAGGGATGGGCGTCTTGTGACCGACCAGGTTGCTATCCAGGAGGAGGCTGTCCGGTTCTACGCTGAGCTTTATCATCAGACGGACTATCCCACTGTATTCCCGCAGCTGACTACGAAGACGTTGATTACTGAGTATGGCAACAGTCTTCTTATGGCTCCTATCCGGATGGCGGAGGTGGAGGAGATTGTGATGCAGGCTGATGCTTCCAAGTCCCCTGGGCCGGACGGTTTCTCCAGCGGCTTCTACAAGCGACATTGGGGTGTCCTCAAGGCCCAGGTTCTAGAGGCTGTACAGGAGTTCTTTGAGACGGGCAAGCTCCTGAAGGAGCTGAACCACACCTTCCTGACGCTGGTGCCTAAGAAGGAGGGGGCGACTTCCCTTGCTGACTTCCGACCGATTGCTTGCTGTAATTATTTATATAAAATAATTACTCACCTTATGTGCAGGAGGATGGAGGACGCTATGCAGGGTCTGGTTTCTTGGAATCAGGCGACATTCATCAAGGGGCGGTCTATTGCTGAGCATAGCCTGCTGGCTCATGAGATGATTCGGGAGTTCCACAAGCCAGGAGGGATGAAGGCGTGTGTGCAGCTCGACCTGAGGAAAGCCTACGACACCGTCAACAGGGACTTCCTCTGTCATTTGATGGGTGCGGTGGACTTTTCTGAGACATGGGTGGACAGAGTCAGGGAGTGCATCACCTCCCCTACATTCTCGGTTCTCATTCAGGGTATACCATACGGGTTCTTCGGCAGCAGCAAGGGGCTTCGGCAGGGGGACCCGCTTTCTCCCTACCTATTCACCCTTGTGATGGAGTATTTTACCTGTCTGATGGACATCGCGGTGCATCGGGAGAGGATTGTACCGATATACAGCAGGGTCTCACCAGTGGTCTCACATCTCATATATGCGGATGATCTATTGGTTTTGATGAGGCCTTCCATGCGAGGGATGAGGGAGCTTACTCTGGTGATGGAGGAGTTCGGACAGTTATCGGGTCTTCGGTTGAACAGGGACAAGAGCAAAGTTTACTTCAACACCTCTTGCACTTTGAAGGAGGAACGGGCCCTGGAGCTTGGGGTGGAAAAGGGAGACCTCCCGGTGAAATATCTGGGGGTGCCCCTATCTGTCAACTACGCGAAGGACCGAGAATGCCAGAGTCTGGTGGACTTTGCGCAGAGGAGGGTAGAGGGCTGGCAGGCGGCTGGCCTATCTTTTGGAGGGCGTATTGAGCTGGTTCGATCGGTTATATCTGCTATTGCTTTGTTTTGGCTCCAATCTATTATGGTACCTTTGGCTACTATCAGAAAGATTGAGGGCATATGTGCCAAGTTCATATGGCATGGGGGGATTCATGCCATCTCTTGGGAGCAGCTCTGTCGTCCTAGGAAGGAGGGAGGTGTGGGTCTGCGTTCTCTAGTATCTGTCAGGGAGGCGGCGGGGATCAAGCTGGCGTGGAGGTTCCTTCAGGGCGGTTCTCTTTGGTCGGCTTGGATGTCTAGTCGGTATCTCCGGGGTAGGAACTTCTGGGTATGTGAAATTGACAACTTCTCTGTGTCTTTCAAGCATATCCTGAGGAACCGACCTGTACTTCGGAAGGCTATTCGGAGGAAGATGAGGGAGGGAGGGGAGACGGACCTATGGCTTGATCCGTGAATTTCAGGTCAGTCCCTTCTGGAGATTCTGGGTCCCCAGCCGGACGGTGTGGCGTACAGAGGTCTGACTTGTAGGCACATCATCAGTGGTGGGGTCTGGAGGCCAGAGGAGTATCGTTTCACTGCTCAGTTAGGAGGGGAGATCAGGCAGGTACAAATCACTCCTGCTGTACTGTCTGACGTCTGGGTTTGGGCCCCCCGGCTCCACGGAGGGTGCTGGGGAGTTCAGATTTAGCAGCTGCTACGATCTTGTTCGTTTCCACTTCGATAAGATCGAGGAGTACGACTTTATCTGGGGGAAGGGCCTTGCCAGGAAGATGCAACTGTCTGCATATAAACTGGTGCTGGGCCGGATGCTTACTAGGGACAGACTGCTTCGGTTCGGGGTCCCAGTCCCTGACCCTAAGTGTGTTTTGTGTGAGACAGAGAATGAATCCATAGGGCATCTGTTCTTTCAGTGCCATGTGGCGTGGAGCATCTGGGCAGAGCAGAGCAGGAGATACTTGGGAGGGGTTGGAAGGGAGCGTGACTTCAGAGAAATCCTTAAGTGGATTGGAGATTGCAGGGGCCAGGAGCAGAGCTGGGCCAGACGTGCAAGATTGAGGCTTGCTGCATCAGTTTGGCATGCCTGGAGGGAGAGGAACCGACGCATTTATGAGGGACTGTCCACCCCTCCGGTGGGCACCCTTCATAACATTGAGTCGGATGTACTAGTAATGTCCCCCTGAGTTGGGACTGTATCTCTATGCTGTAACCTTATTGCGCTGATAGTTGAATAAAATTTACCCTTTTTCCAAAATATATATATATATATATATATATATATATATATATATATATATATTTTGGAATAAGGGTGAATTTATTCCTCGTATATAGCGGAAAAGGTATTAAAGTACAACATCACAACTCTCCATGCCCCAAATAATAATATTATGGGGCCATTACAGATACATCGAATTCTATATTATGTAGAATTCCAATAGGGGGGGTAGTCAAGCCCTCAAAGATACGTCTGTTCCGCTCCTTCCAGATGTGCCAAACAGACGCAGCAAGACGAACTCTGGCTCTTCTAGCCCACCCCGGATCCCGGCCTCTGTGATCTCGGATCCAGCTGAGAATGCTCCGGATGTCTCGGTCCACCCCAACTCCTCCTCTCAGCTGTGCACACTGTTCAGTCCAAATGTGCCAGGTCACCGGACAAACAAAGAAGAGATGCCCCATAGATTCATCTTCCTCATTACATAGCACACATTTGGTATCCGGAATCTGCATCCCAAACCGGAGGAGTCTGTCTCTCGTCATCAGTCTACCCCGAAGAAGACGATATGCACATAGTTGCATTTTCCGTGCAACGCCTTTGCCCCAAATGAAATCCGCCTCCTCAGCCTGATCGTGGTGGGTCCGAACCAAATCGTAGCAGCTACGAAAGCAGAATAAACCTGACCCGCCCCCCGTACCTGGGCCGGCCCAGTTCCATGTATCCTCCGCCTGGCTAGCGTCGATAGTAATAAGGCGAATCTCCTCGGCTAGCTGAGCAGTATATGTATATCCCTCTGGCCTCCAAACTCCATCTCTGATGATCCGACTACATGTGAGCCCCCTGCCCGCTTCTCTGTCCAGCTGCCCCCCCAGAAGCTCGAGCAAGGATCTGGAACCCAACCAAGGGTCCAGCCAGAGATCGGTAGTCGTTCCATCCTTCATGTGCCTGCAGATAGCGGTCTGAAGCACCGGTCTACACCTTAGGATGGCCTTGAACGTGACCGAGAAATTGTTGTCTATCCTGCAAGCCCAGAAGTTGGTCCTCCTCAGGTATCTGTTCGCCATCCATTCTGCCCAGAACGACCCTCCCTTGATATATATATATATATATATATATATATATATATATATATATATAATGGATCTCGCAAAAAAAAAAGGATCTCGCAAGTGGTGATGGTGGTGGCGGCGGCGATCCTGTGATGGGATCTTCATCCTCTGGTAGGAGGAGACTGTCCGACCTATGGAGGAACTTGCTGTTGGTTGGATCACGGTCTCCCACCGACGAGTTTGTGGGAAGTCCAAGTTGGGAAAGGAAGGAGATAGATCTGCCTCTCGAATCCGTCGCGCCTCGGAGAAGGGGAGGGTGGGGCGCTTGAGAGAGTATGTTCAGAGTCAGAGTACTGGCTAGTGGTGTCCTCTTGGACCCCATTCTGATATGGGGACTTTGCCGAAGGAAGGGCGGCGTGATGGCCAGAAGACTTTGTGATGGGGCGGGTTCCAAGGCCGCGGTTGTGCATAGCCCTTTAGACAAGGGGAAGCTCGAGTTCACAGGCTCCACTCGTGGGAAGGGGGTATAAATGGAGGAGGGCAGGTCTTCTCTAAAACAAATCCTCGGAGCTTGGCATCCTTGTGCGCTCCGGCTGTGATTGGCGAAGATGTTCGCCTCCATAATGAAGAACATGTTTTTATGGTATTCTAACTGCTGACATTTTAGCAGCGGAAGTAGCCATTTCACTGACGGAATGGTGTAGGACTCTTGTCCTATAAGTGGTGCGCCCTCGGATATTGGCGTTCGTTTGGAGGGTTTGGCTCCCGTTGGGTGCTCCCGAGAGAATGAATACTTCTTCATTCGTTTTTCTCAGGAGGCAGATTTTGATAGAGTGATTGCTGGTGGTCCTTGGATGTTTGAAGATCGTCTTGTTGTAATCAAACGATGGACCCTTATATCTCCATGAACAAAGACTTGCTGGTGGCAGTTCCTGTCTGGATCCAGTTTCCAAAGTTGTCGCTGCAAGTGTGGAATGAGTCATGACCCGTCCCTTCGTAAGTTGGCTTGTGTCATAGGGGTTTCACTCAAAATAAACGTGCCAACTGTGCATTGTAGGAGACTTGCGATTGCTAATTGAAATGTCAGCGCTACTGTCTCTTTCGAAGGAGGTTCCAGTGAGGCCGTCAGATGGTCAGTGCCTTGTTCTTCCAGTCGTTTATGAATGGACTCCTCCGGCTTGTTCCACTTGTTGTTGTATTGGCCATGAGGAGGTCCATTGTCTAGATACTTCATGAGAGGTCGTACGCATTATAGGAGACTTGCGATTGCTAATTGAAATATCAACTCCACGATCTCTTTTGAAGGAGGATCCAGTGAGGTTGCCAGATGGTCAGTGCCTTGTTCTTTCAGTCGTTTATGGATGGACTCCTTCGGCTTGTTCTGCGTGTCGTTGTATTGGCCATGAAGAGGTCCATTGTCTAGATACTTCGGGAGAGGTCATACCCGAGGAATTGATGGAGATATTATGAGATCGTACAAAGGTGATTTCTGTTAAAAAAAGGTGCAGGGTTGCTCTTCCAGATATGTTGGAGTTGCATATCTAGAAACCATTCACCCAAATCACTTAGACGGAGGTAAATTGTTGACCCATGTAGTTCACCCAAATATGTTGCCTAATTCAGGCAATGAGGATGATGGGGGTAATCTGACTCTAGAATTGGAGGACTCCAGTTATTCCTTTACCTGGACTACTCCGGATTCTGTGCAGACAGAGTGGTCCGGGTTGATGGAGGTAGTCGGGAGTTTGGACTATCTTCTCAGGAGTTTCCTTCAACGATTGTCATGGAGCCCATTCTAAAAAGTTTGTGCTTATATGATAGCTCAACGCACGTCTTAGTGGAAGAGGAGGTAACTTCTGGTCGGAAGGATTCAGATGTATACGACATTGATGGAGCTTATCAACTGACTAAGGCGAACGATGGTTGAGACTTCTCCAAGAAGCCTGTTAAGCAGAGACCTAGAAGCAAGAGACTGAGCTTCTCATGCTATTCGAGTCACTCAGTGCTTTGAATATGCTGATGTTGAGTTGTCAGGAATTTACCTTCTTCACACACACACACATATATGTATGATACAATTTTTTTTTTAGGGAATTGCATTCATCTCTATAACATTCAACTCAAAGAGCGAAAAGGAATGACAATCCGAATCTTTATAGAAAAACATAGAAACAAAAATTAATAAATGATATTCTTAAAAACAGGTAAATTTGTATCATAATTTCATCAGATATGAAATACAAATGCTATCCCCCCCCCCAAAAAAAAAAAAAAAGACACACACACAACACCCACCAAGCGAGGAAAAGGGAAATCTGTTTACGGGAAAGGAAAAAAGATCGACTAAAAATGCGTACTTCATACCTTTGAGGCATTGTTTTCTCAGTAGCATCATTATGTTCTTTTTCTCCTTTTGAATCATAAATACACTTATATTGGTACTTAACATTTTAAAGTCTAGGATACAGTAAAAACTATCTCAGAAATGTATCCTTGAAGTATCCCACTATCTGATACAATTGGATGCAACTTACCACAATGGCCCATCCATGGGCAGAGCCAAGCAAGGGCAAGGTGGGCACATTACACATACCCCCTCTGGATTGACGGACTTTTTCTATGTATAAGGTTTCATTTAGTTGGCTACAGGTCAGAAAAATAAGAATTCCAAGCTGCGCACCTAAATTAGATGTTCCTCTCCTAAACTTTCTCCAACATAATACAACTCATAGCAACTCATTGTTCTCTCTTAATTATTACACACATATTCCTTTTTTAGGTTAATAAACTTTGATGAGTAATCATTATTAGGATATTAGGAGTGGGTTTAACATGCAATTGAGAGAGTACATAGATGTAATACATAAGTTTTTAAAAAAATGCATTATGAGTGGAAAATAGTTAGCAGGATGAACTCAAAATTGCTTTATGGGAATATATAATTTTTGAACTTTTGAGTCCATCATAAATAACATGAGTAATATTATTTATAAGATTTTCGCCTAATGTTTAATGTGTCTTCTAAATTATAAGATACCAACTCACTATATATATATATATATATATATATATATATATATATATATATATATATATATATATATAACCTGACCTGAAACCCAATCCAAAAGAAATGTTTTGGGTTTTGGGTTTCTAAGTTACTCCAGGGGACACATAACTCAATTAGTAATCATTTGGGGGACTTTTAAGCAAATAACAAGGTTTGGGTGACTTAAAAATATAATAGATTTAATGATGACCAACTAGGTTAGTCATGTTGCTGAACCCTTTTGTGGACTGTTAGTGCAGGTTACAGGTGTTTTAACTGTCAAACTAAGAGTGTTTCCCTTAGACTAATCCAACGTATTATAATATTCCACTCACTGAACCCTATGACTTGATGTGGCCATGCTTGAACTTGATTTACCTTGCTTTTTCTCACTTGCTTGAGCACATCCTTTTTTTACTTGATCAAGTTGAACTTGTTTTTGAATACAGCTTTGATTCATTTCATATCATATACTTGGTTGGTGGATCTTTTGTAGCTTCAAATAGAGTGTTGTCTAGTACTCACTCTTAGTTTGACAGTTAAAGAACCTGTAACCTGCACTAACAGTCCACAAAAGGGTTCAGCAACATGACTAACGTAGTTGATCATCATCAAAATCATTGCAATTTAATGTAGGGCTAAAAACAGTAATGTGGATTGGTTGGGTTTCTATAAGACTAGAGTTTTGTCTCTCTGTTTTCCTGCATATTCATTTGATCATGAAATTATATTTATTCCAAAAATTCCATGTAAAAGTAGAGGAAATATGTGAGAATTTGCCAATGAACACTACCTGAATCCAATTTCTTTATCAGGTTAGGGTTGGATTCGATCATGTATTCCTTATATGGTTTGGGTTTTGGTGCGATTAACTATCAGGATAAAGGTTTTGCATAAATTGGACCTGAACCTGACCTGTTGACAATCCTACACATAATACAACAACAAACAATAACAAAGCCTTTATCCCAAATCGTTGGGGACAATCCTACACACAACACCAATCATAAACAATGTATATATATCTGGATCCATTTTCTTCGTATTGAAGTTCATCCACTACAAAAATGCATATGTGGAATTGTTTTCTTGCAGAAGTGCCAACTTCCCAAGATGACCATTTGCAACTTTTCCCGGAAAACGTCACTGTATAACCACTGTTCATAATGTGAAGTTTAGGCGCTGTGAGTAAAAACTAATTCGGTGTATTCAAAGTATCATTACATGACACGGGGAATATGTTTCAAGTTTCAACCCAGCTCGTTCGTTACATGAAGAACAGTCACGAAGGAGTGTGCTTCAGTCTGAATCCTTGGTCTTCTAAACCTAAAGTCTTAGATAAAAGCAAGTTGCAATATGTTGACCATCTCCCTTTCCTGGGTTTTATGTCCTTAATTGCATGACCAATGAGGTAGGTTTGAGATGCAAGATTCTAGGACCTCCTCTTCTGATAAAACAATAGTGATGGCAAATATAGAGTAATATAATAAGTCTCCACGCCCCCTGTTCATAGTTACCTACCCACAAATTCAGCCCCAAGATGGTTGGTCAAGTTGACAGCTAGTCACAAATTTTGAGCAATGTTTTCATGAGTTGGAACACCCATTTGATTGTAAATGACTTGGATGATTACAGTGGTATTGCAAAGAAGAAATCATGCTATTAAGAATTACATACTTTAAGCTTCAAAATTCTTCACCTTAAATCTGACATAAATTTCACTTGTAGGTGGGTTTCCTACCAAACACTTGAGATGCAAAATTCTAGGACCTCTTCTGAAAAGGCATTAGTGATGGCAAATATAGAGTAATATAATTAGTCTCCATTCCCCCTGTTACCTACCCACAAATTCAGCACCAAGATGGTTGGTCAAGTTGACAGCTAGTCACAAATTTTGAGTAATGCTTTCATGTAACATTTCAAGATAGAGTTAGAACACCCATTTGATTGTAAATGACTTGGATGATAACAGTGGTATTGCAAAGAAGAAAGCATGCTATTAAGAATTACATACTTTAAGCTTCAAAGCTCTTCACCTTAAATCTGACAAAGAATTTATTACACTTGTAGGGATAGATTGTACATATGCACCTTTCGTGTATCCCTTGTGTTTCATCTTAGATCTAAAATATTATGCTACATGATTATACTTCGGGTAGTCCTAGAATTTTCTAGATCCAGTTCATGTGGTCACCTTTTGCAGATTTCTCAATCAGGATCAAGATCTGCGGCTTGGTGCTAATGGGGCATCAGAGGTTGTTGTACTTGACATTTCTAAATCAAGAGTTTTGTTTTTTTGATAAACCCTCATAAATATTGCATTTGAGAACACGAGGATGAAGGTTCATTTAAATTTCGTGTTCCCTTTTCCTTTCTTAATTCATAGGTAAAAGCACATCCTTTCTTCAAGGAGATCAATTGGGACAACCTTGCGTTACAGAAGGTATGTTGAATGATGGTTTAAGTAGGATAGATTTGTTCTATTTTTTCATAGGGAGTTGGCATCATACATTTTATTAACAAAACTTCTGATTGATGAAAACAATAGACCTTGTCTGGTCGGTAAATTAGAGGAAATATTGGATGGCGATGTATTGGTTTGTAATATTTGTTAAAAGCAAGTTGTCCATTCTTACGAAGGTAGCCTTGGAAAGATTACCTAAAGCCCTACAAGGAATTGTAGACAAGTAGATACTAGATACCTATTCAACATATGTTTTGTTTGCTGGAAAGTAGATGGCTCCTTCCCTTCCGTGTTTGAAACGGCTTAAGATCGCCTCGCCTTGGTCGGCGAGAAGAAACATAGAAAAGAAAGAAGGTATGAAATCCTTAGCTCCACCACGTGTTAAGCATACGAGAATTGAGACTGCTACCAGCCCCGGGAATTCCATAGCTGTTAGCTCTGACCCCAAAACATCCAAGGTACCTTGAAATGACTAGGAGCTCGCATGAACCCATATCAACCCATCTTCAATCAAGAGAGCCGGAACTAGCTGGAAGAGAAAAAGAAGTAGATTAGGACTGCCTTTTAGCATTAGCTGGCGGGGAACTAAGAGAGAGTTCAGCAGGAAGGGAAGGAAATCTTCAACTTAAACTTCAACTCGCGTAAAGGGAGAAAGAAAAGAACTGGAAATGCATAGGATATACTCGATTAAATTATGAATTAAAATCGCAACTACTGGTACAATAGATACATACGGGTACTACTGGCCCACTATCGCTAGACAGAATGACACTCTTGTTATACGGAATCACACTAGCACTCTTAGCTCTTTAGCTATTATGATTGAAAATGAGGACGTTGAAGCATGTGTTCCTCAAACATGTGATTATATTATAGCATTCATGTGGAAAAGTGTTGCATAAATCAGGAGAAACATCTCACATGGTAATGCATTAAAAATGGAGTTGATCTATTTTTCATATGAATTGTCATTATCTGGTCTGTATCACGAAGGAAATATTGATTGCCGATGTCTAGTTGTACTGTATTTGCTAAAAGTAACTGCTACACCCTTATGTTGGTCGCCTTGAAGAAAAATTGCCTAGAGCGGTATATAAGGATATAAATAGATTAGTATAATAATCATATGATCCAAATAAAGGAGTTGTTTGCTCTAAACTTCAAGCATGTTATTACATTATAACCTTCATGTGGAAAGGTGTTGTATATGATGGGAGGCTAACGGTATGGGGAAAGGCCGCATGGTGCGTCAAAAATCTAGGTGATGTGAAATAAAGGAACAGGAGGATGTGGCAGATAATTGGACCATGAAGACCTTTGCGTCAGTGTTCTCCAAAAATCTGTGCTTTAATGAAAAAAAACATAAAGACCTTTGGGTCATGCTGCTTGAGAGATAGGATCATGGTGTTTTTTGCTGATTGGTAGAAATGTTATAGGTTGATCGGAGAAGCAACTACAATCTGTTGCCCCAGACGAGTACTGATTGGGAATTAGAAAGGACGGTTGATACATAGGATGACATACTCAAAATTGTCAGTTTTTGCTAGAACTGTCGTTTTGATAGTAGCAAGGGTCAAAAATCATTTGGTATCCGTGTGTATCACTTGTATTGATTTGGATTTCAACAATTGAATTAAACCGCATGTTAAATTTGGTTGCAGACTTTAACCTCCAGTATCGTGTAAAAATTGGCAAGTGGTGATTGTTTTTAAGAATGAACATACGATTGGAATCCTTGGATAATAACATCACATTTGGATATTAGTCTTCGTATATATAAGTATACATATACAATTACATACAAGGTCAAGGGCAGATTGAAGGGTGGGATGCCCCACCTGGAATTTGGGAAAAAATCTTAGACATTTTAATCTAGTTTTTCCATTTGAAAAAAATTGTCGTCCATCCTAGAAATATTAACAAGAGCATGGGTGTACACACTTCCTATCCCCAAATTTGAACAAGTATGATTATTGATCCCAGAAATTTTAGGTGCTACTAATATCCAATTTAGAATGTTCCAAATCTATGCTTATCTTGTAGCCCCACTCTAACTATCCACCAAGTATTTCAATATTTTTTTTTCAAATTCTTTATTTTTGACCACCAATATCTTTCTAGATAATATCTCAATATATCTTCTCATCATGTGTCCAATTTTCTCAGAGAAGAAAATGAAAAATTATTAACTGAGTATAGGTTAGTATAGTTTTATTCGTCGTCTAGCATGATTTTATTTCTCAATTTATGTATGTAATTTATTAGTTCTTGTAGAGTTCTTCCTTGCATTTCGATTCTCTAATTTAGATTACTATGAAATGATAAGAAACTTATTACTCACAATTTTTTTTTTCCTATAAATTTATATACTCACAATTTTTATTTGTTTTCTTAGAAATGTAGTTAGTTTAATTCTTTTATACCCTTAGAAGGTACAAAATGTGTGTCAAATTTTGATGGTATATAATAGATTATAATGTGCTACCCATTTTAAATTTAAAGTCCTTGCTCCGCCCCTGTACAAAGTCTCGGACTCCATATCACATGAGTAATATGGTCAAATTAATATATTGTTGTAGCACAGAAAAATAAAGGAAATTACCTCAAAAACTTTCTCGGTGTAACATTCATACTTTTTGAGCTTTCTCGCAACACAATTATTCGTCACAAATCCTGTTAAGTTTTATAATTTTTGCCATTTTCCTTAAACTTGAAATTGAAAAAAAGAAAGAACAGAATTGCAAAATTATCATGAAACCCATTCACTCTCTATCTGTATGAAGAACCCCATTCACTCACCCGCGGATATAATTGCTCCACCAATTTTTATCGGTTGTAGGGAGGGGGACCAGATTGGCCTGGGCAACTGGATCATCATTATGGCTTGCATTTACTATTTATTTCCATTTGTGATTTACCCTGAATTTGTTGATGTGTAAAACTCAAGACTATATGTAAGTGACTCTTGCTATCAAATAAATATGTGTTTGTGTGTAGATCCAGTTTGTTAGAGGTGGACGCCTAGGCATTTTGATGTTCTACGGGCCAGGCAACTAATATCTTGGCATTAAGGCCCTGAAGCGGCCACCTTGTCTCTGGAGGCGGCTGCCTGGGCACTTGGAGCCCAAACGCCTCAAGCCGCATCCGGTCGCCTAAGTGTCTAGACCTGCTTTGACTTAAATGTGACCCGACCTAGGTTAATCTTTTATTCCCAGGCCTAGTGACTTAAATTTTGTAGATATTGTTAATTGTTTGGTATAGATATTAGAGAATAGGAACAATGGCTTTTCCCTTCGGGTTTCCTTCTTTGTCTTCCCTAACTCACCGAAGTCCATTTTGGGCTTTGACATGCACTGTTATGCTCCAACTCGGTAGAAGTGTAGATAGGGAGACGGTCATAACATAATCGGGCTGATTGCCAATCAATTAGTTACCAGTTTGGTCTCAGTGAATATTCAGATATTATAGGCAGGGTCTAGATCAAGTTTCGGTTAAAAACCATAATTTTATGACGTTTATAGTGATTATGACGGTCTTGAATATTCTTACATCAAGATAACTTTTATTTCTTGGGTTGAAATTTGGCTGTTATGATACCATGCATATTAGTGTGATTTTTCTCATATATAATAAGATTTGAGTTGTGCATATCTAAACTATATACTTCTGCTAAAGAGTTGCACTATTTTTACAGGCTGCCTTTATCCCACAACCAGATAGTGCAGATGATACGAGTTATTTCATGTCACGACATTCATCAAATTCTTTGCAAATCTCTGTTGATGAGAATTCTAGCAGTTTTGCATCTGATGCAACCAAGTCTAGCTCACATGCTGGTACAGAGACAAAGGTATGTTGCTTCAATAGTTGTCATTCTATAATTTGATTTGATTTGATTTTTATCCAAACTTCTTACTTGTGAGCTTTTCCCAAACACTTTTCTCCACAGCTAAATCATTTTTTTCTAGAAATGGGGATAGCCACCATAGCTGCTTCCCTCTAAGTTCCGAACTTCATCTATTCATAAGTGATTAATCGCCTTAGAATCATCCTTTTGCAAAAATAATAGGACCATACCTCCTCTAGCCATTTTGGATTTGAATATGCTGAAACTATCAAAATCAACTGATTTGATACCACCGAAACCTCAAACTGTTGAAACTAGTACTCATAGGAAGGGTCTGAAACCGATGTTGTAACTTATTGTTTGAACCTTGATCCTAATATGAGATATAGTAGGAACTTTGTGCCATGATGCTGCATGTATTGCTTTATTGATCCAGCATGTCTGAGCTCATGGGTGCACATAGGACACATTCACTTCTCAATTAGTTAAACTATTCCGCATCAAATGAGAAACCAACGTATGTCCCATTATAATAGGAAGTTCCTGCTATCGATATGTATATATGGGATTGTTCTTGAACTTAGATAAGGATTTTAAGTCATATGTCCAAAGGCAGATCCGAGGGGCCAGGTAGGGCACGTACCCCACCTAAAATTTGGGATTTTCTTACGGACACTTTATAAGCCCCACCTAAATTATACCCATGTCTAACTTTTAATTAAGTAGAATTAGCTTTAGGATGCGTTTGGTACACAATTTTTTTTTCCCGAGAAAATTTAGGATGAGAAAAATAATTACCATGTTTGATTTTGGTTATCGCATGCTTGGAAAAAAAATTCCACAAATAATGGGAAAGCTATTCACATAAAAAAAAGGTGGGTATATTTACCATGGGAATACATAGTGCATGGTCATACTTTGGTCAGTTGGGTCTAGCTCAAGTTCGGGTCAGGTTCGAGTGGTGTCCAGGTTGAGTTCGGTCGTGTTAGATCCAAGTCGGGTCCAATCAGGTAAGGTCGGGTTACGGGTGGATTGAGTTCGGATCCAGTCGGGATCAGGTCCGGGGCGAGTGCGGTTCCCAATAAGGTTGGGTCCCGGTCCTAGTCGGTTCGGTTGGGTCACATCTGGGTCAAGTTGGGTTCAATTTGGGTACGGGTTCTGGTTAGGTTCAGGTCCGGACGAGCAGGTTGGTTGGTCATGGCGAGTAAAGATTAATTTATCATAATTAAAAAATTATGATGGTGGTGGAATTTGAACCTCGTTCTTTTGGATATTGATCTAGAATCCTAACCAACTAGGATATAACACGTTTTAGACAAAAAAAGGACAATTATTTGTTTTCCATAAATAAATTCACTTTATTTATTTTGTATCTGAGAAAATTACAACTGTAGGAATCTAATCTAGAAGACGATTACTTTATCCCTTGGACGATGCGATGAAGAAAACTCGAACTTTGAAGAACTTGGACAGCAACTGGGCAATCTCTCTGTTCTCTCTGAAATTGACTGTGTGTCTGATGAAGATGAAGAAACTCTCTTTTATAGAGTTCAGGATAACTGTCCTTAAGCATACGCTCAGGTAGTTACTTGACGTGTGCATAACTGCATGGACGCGTGGCAAATTCTGATGGAGACACATTAGCGTGCGGTTGAAAGTAGTGGAGCATATTCAGGAGAGATTGATGGCATGAATGCCACGTTGCATAACTTCTGAAGAAGTGGATAACTGAGTGCAGGACACGTGAGAACGTGTGTTAACTGCTCGTTGAAAATCATTCTGGACACAACTGCTGTGATACGCTGTCTTAGAAGAAGAGTCATACGCTAGCTTTTAAAGGCACATGTCTTGCATACGCTGACTTGGACAGCGTAGAACCATATAAAGCTGATACGCTCACATTATTGACAGGGAGTTGTATGGAAACTATACGCTCACTTGACAAGGAGTCGTATGGAATCCATACGCTCACTTGGTTGGGAAGGAGTCGTATGGGGTCCATACGCTCACTTAGTTGGAAGGAGTCGTATGGGGTCCATACGCTCACTTAGTTGGAAGGAGTCGTATGAGATCCATACGCTCACTTAGTTAGAAGGAGTCGTATGAGATCCATACGCTCACTTAATTGGGAAGGAGTCGTATGAGAAATAAGTAGACACGTGGCATGTTTGAATAAGTAGACACGTGGCCATCATCAATCTTCTTTGATACGCCATATCTTCCAATAACTGACAAAATCTTCTCGAACGTCGTGACTACGGATATGATGGCTGACAGACTGTCAAACTGACAGTAATGATGGCTTTTACATTTATGAGAGATGCTGAGCTGTCCTCGTAAAAGACAAAACCGACTCTTCGAAAACCTATACGACGGCTAGTCTCCATTGGACAGCTGTCTTTGCACGAAAGACGAAGTGTCAGATTCATCCTTCATGCTGTGTTGTCATCTCAGAAAATAATAAAATATTCACTGAGCGTATGGCTTTGAACGTATGGCTTGGACTGAGTCTCATGTCAGCGTGTCATAATTTTCACACCCTACAAGACCCCCTTCAAAGTTTTCGAACTTTATGAATTTCAAAAGTTCGAAATTACTTTGAACTTTAAAGTGAGAATAAGTCCTGACACGCTGGCATGAGTTTGTTATCTTCCTCAATATCAGTGCAAATCTTTAGGGATTTTGTTTAAAGAATATCCGCCGTTTGAACTTCTTTCTTTCTTCTATAAATAGGTCTTCCAAAACCTATTTTATTTCTTTACCACAGTTTTTGCCTTCGAGAGAGAAAAGAGCTTTCAGAAACTCAAGATCTTTCTTCTTCTTCTTCGTCTTCAACTCCATCTCCATTAATGGCACCCAAGGTTGATGCTGCTGCGAAGGGAAAGGGGAAAGCCCCTGAAGAGTCATCTCATCCTGCCGTCGACACTGCCACCACCAAGAAGACGGTCAGTCAGCGTGTTTCACGCAGTAAACGGCCATTGAAACCTCTTTATGGTGAGGACGAAGATGATGAACAAATAACTATTCCCTTTTTAGGGCTCTGGTTAGAACAAAACTCAGAAAACGTATCCCTCTTTAGGGTCAATACGTCAGCAAATACGCTTCCCTCTTTAGGGTTTAGCCGTATTCCATGTTTTTCGTTTTTACGAAAAATATGTTTGGAGCGTATATCTGTAAGATACGCGTATTTTTGATAGAGATACCAAAATACGCTATCTTAAAAGAATATGCTATGGCAATTTGTCTCATTGAGATACGCTAACTCCTGTGTTAGCATATTTTTGATGATCATCTTGTCAACCATACGCTGATATGCTCAAACTGATCATAAACTGAACTTTAAAAACCATTCACTTAAGATAAAATCTGTTATACGCTTAAAGAAAACTGAGCGTATACTGAACCTTGAGTCAACCATACGCTTAAGGAAAACTGAGCGTATGCTGAACCTTGAGTCTGCCATACGCTTTAAGGAAAACTGAGCGTATGCTGAACCTTGAGTCTGCCATACGCTTAAAGAAAACTGAGCGTATGCTGAACCTTGAGTCTGCCATACGCTTAAAGAAAACTGAGCGTATGCTGAACCTTGAGTCTGCCATACGCTTAGTAAGAATTGAGCGTAAATTGAGCTGTACGCTTAGTAAAACTAAGCGTATATTAAACTTTATACCCTTTCGATATTGAAGATTTTTAATACTTTATTCTTCATTTGCAGTGGATATTCTGGCTCAGGAAGCAGAATTTGAAGGAAGTATGGGAAATAATTATAGAAGTGATCTATCACATGTTCGTTTTCCCCAATTTGACGGACCTTCCACAAGGATAGCTCTGTTGACCAATCAGGAAGATGATACTTTGCTGAACCTGATGAGTGGACTGCCGTTACAGAGTGTAGATGGTGTTGCCCATTTGAAGCCAGCATTCCTTTTTGGAGATGCTATTGATATGAACTCCCAGCCTGCTCTGGACAAAGTATCATACAGTTACTATAGGGATGGTGATGTAAATCAGCCTATGTATTTGACTGGTTTGACAAAGAGTATCAACATAGTCCGTTTATTCCATTCGGGCCAGCAAAGACAGATGAAGTGGGATATTACTCCATCCCGACAAGCTAAGGCTGGGTGGATTGGATATCGTCAAGGAAGGTTCCGCAGTGGTACTGAACCACATGTCACATCTCTGCGAGGACTGTTACCTGCCACCATCCCTCCTGAGGACTCGGCACTGCTGAAGCCAGTCAGAGTCCCAATTTTTGCCAACGAATTTGTTCAATTAAAGAATGCCATCTACCCAAAACAGTCAATGAGGCTGACTGGTCTAGTAAATCCAGAGAACACTAGATGGACTGCTCTAGTGAGATGGATTTTGCAGAACTTCGGTGCACAGTTGAAGGCGATAGGTTTATATGATGCCATTAAGTGTACTGCTTATGGTTTCAAACCGAACCCGGATCTGTTTTTGGCATTAGCGGAGAGATATAACTATCGGACCGGCACCTTCATGACCCCAAAGGGCGAGATGGGATTCGTCCTTCATGAAATGGCAAATATATCTCAGCTACCAACGGCAGATTTGCCATATGAAGAATATATCCCTTTTGTTGACGAAATGAATAAGATTTCTGCAGCCAACCCACTAATTCTTTATGTATTTGAAGAATTAATGTGTCATTACAGCATTTGTAAAGCTTTTTATAAGGGACAAGGTGGAGAGGGGGACTCCAATTGCTATTCTTCGAAGTGGATGGCTTATTTGTTTCAAGGCCGCACTGACGAAGTTCAAAAGAAGAAAAAGACCGAGCAGTATGTCGGTAAATTCAAGCCCTTGAGTCAAGCCGAGATTAACAAATTAATCCGGGAGACTAATCATGATGACATTGTCGTCGAAGAAGACATCGACAGCTACAAGGCCGGTGATAGGTTAGAAACCTATATTAAGCAGGGTGGCCGAGAATTGTCCGTTGAAGGTCATCTGGCCGGATTCATATCTCTTTGGCTGAGGAAATTCGTAGTTCCAGGCACCTGTTCGGCAGACAGGATGCACAGAGGAGTCGTCTTCGCAGCAGTCCGTCTGGTTTTTGGGTATAAGATGGATCTATTAACGGCAATGACCTGCCGTCTGAATGTCGGATTAAGGGCATACACAGATAGGATGTTCGAATTGGCACGGAAGAGCCTGACGTCCTTTCCTCGGGTAGAAATGCCCTTTACATACTTGTTTGGATGGCTACTTCTACATTTCGAATCTCTGATGAGTGCTGGGATGGCTAGACCAGATGATACTTTCCTTGAAAGGTACAAGCACATACCGAAATGGAGATATGACACTTTAACCGATTGCAGAACCATCTTGAACAGGGGAGAACTATGGAGCTTCACCTGTGTTCCTCCACCTGTTGGTTATGAGACCATGCCCGGGAGATTGATTGACGGCGTTGGTGCTAATGAGTTGGATGATGTCCAACATGAATGGCTAAAGAGAATCAGGCCATCTCATTTAATTTGCCGCCGTGACAACATCACATATCTAGAGCCATATCTTCCGAGCAGATTTGCTCGTCAATTTGGTTACGATCAGTTGCATGTAGGCAATGCAACGACGTGTTTTGCTCATCAAGGCGGGTTGGTTGATGGTGCCAGAGCTTGGCTATATTACATTGCCAAAGGTACAGGGGCTACCTTTTCCATGCCAGATCCGGTCAACTATCGGAGAGGAGCTAAGATATTGGCGTCCTATGCCAGATTTTATGTATCAGCTAATACCTTTGATGAAAAATTTAGCATCTTAGGTAAAAGCTTTATTCATGTTGAAAAGAAATCAACCAAATCCGCCTTGCCTAGGGATTGTCACGACAAAGAAGATCCTCTGGCCACCGATGAAGTTGATGATGATGTTTTGGAAACTTTCTTCTCTGATGACCTTCATCAACCATTGCATGTGCCTATCGGGAGTGCTGAAGAGAGTATATCTGTTGATAATACACCGAAGAGGAAGAGGAGTAAATGTGCTGCGGGTCCTGCCGCAAAAAGAGCTACTCGAGCAGAGACTCGAAGTCGCGGAGGAATTACTATTCCCGGGAATTCTCCTGTTTCTGAACGAGTCAGAGATGTTGATGAAGCAGGCAGTGATCCAATAGACAATTATCCTACTGTTCCTTTAACCAAAAGAATAGGAAGGAAAGTAATAGTTTCAAAAACTAAATCCGTAATTTGTCTGGATGCAGAGAGTCCCACCGATCGTGCTATGCGATTGGCCGCAGAAAAGCAAGCTGCTTTTGATTTTTCTGTAAAGACAGAAGAAGAAGAGATTCCTGAAACTGCTGGGTCTTCTAGGCCTTTTGATATAGGCTCAGTTCCACCAATGGCCGATGATGCGCAGGAAATTAGTCAACCTGCGGTAGAGGCCGAGCATCAGACTGAAACGGCTAATGACTTACTGATTTCGGGAGAATCAGTGAAGGAAGCCACTCCTCTCAATCCAATTGTTGAAGCTTCAGAGAGCGAACAAGTTGACTATGAACCGTCGTCTCATTCTTCTGGAGAAGAAGACATGGAGATAGACGATGAATCACCGTCTAAAACACCAATCGATGCACTGAAGACCATTGGTCAACACTCAGGGTTAACACCAGAACCGGAGAGGCATCTGGAAATAGAAGTTCAAATTCCGAGTACTTCTGGGGCGGGAAGCAGTGAAATAAATCCCGTGTCAGAAAGTACCCTGAACAGACTAAGAGCCGGATTGAATGATCCGAAGGAGACTGAATATGAACCAACTCCAGGTAATATTTTATTCATCAAAGTTTTGTCTTGTCTTGGTTTTATTGTCTTTAAATTTCTGATCATGTTTCTTTGATTCCAACAGCTGTAGGAACTGCACCGGCTATGAGTTCTACTCAAGCCCCACTTATTCAAACTGAAGTGGGTGAGGGGAGTTCCCACCTGCCGAGTTCTCCAAAAGCACTAACTTCAGCTCCAAGAATAGAGGCTCCTCCTGCTCCTTCCCCTACTATTGCAGCGACTCCCGGTTTTGATACAGGGATAGCAAAGATCATGAGGATGTATTCATATATTATTTATACATATCTGGATACATATTCGAGGCGATTCATGAAAGATGAGACTATGCCCTTTTCGAGTCTTCGAGAGGCGACTAGTTTCCCACGTTCAGCCTTGAGACAATCTGGTTATGAGGCTCAATGTGTCTTCTTTGAACATCTCTTGAATGATTTAGAAGCCAACATCCAAAAATATTGGGAGATTAAAAAGGAAGATATTAATTCTCTGACTGCAGCTGAGATTGCTCAATTGGAGAATGAAGCTCAAGCTCAGCACATTGCTCTGACAGAATTCCTCGCTCAGTCTTCCAAAGAGCTAATGGCGAAAGACGAAGAAATAATAAGTACTCGTCAGAATATGGAACGCCTAGAGCAAAATGAAGCGTCAAAAGCTGAAGAACTTAGAAAGCTGAGGGAAGAGCTAGCTCGTATTCAGGAGCAAATTGCCTCTGTGGAAACAGAACAATCAAAGATTGCTACTGATCGAAAATCTGCAGCTAAACGCTGTCAAGTTTTACAGCAGGAGCGAGAATTGATGCAAACTAATCAGATTGAGGAGACCAATCGCCGTAGCTCTATTATTGTCGAATATGACCAACGGATGATTGGAGCAGAAACAGCAGAGCGAATCAAGAAAGCTCATGATGAAAAGATGAATAATGTAATCGTTCGTATTCAGGAGATCATTACTCCTCCTAAATAATTCTTTTACATTTATCATGTATTTAATTGTAATCAATATTTTGATTCTGATTAAAGAAATGAACATCTTGGCTTGATTTCAATTTTGTGGATGATATTTTTGTAGAAAACATGTTCAGAGGTAAATAATACATGACATATTTTAATAGAATAGAATATACAAATAAACTTTGCAACTCTATCATGATATTAAACCAAAGATTTTTAGTTTAATACTGATTAGAGAAAACAGAATTCAGATATAAAGATATCTTTAGATTCTATTTTCCATGATCTTTGGATTCGGAAATCAAAAGACGAGATAGAATACTGAGATAGAAAATTCAGAGGTAATATAGACATGATTTTCTATTCAAGATCTTTATTAAAACCCCTGGGGATCTAATAAAACGAAATATCAAATTCTCTGGGAAGATGATACATGGTGGAATATCAGTTTCCTCTGGGGATAACGATATCGAAATAACTTTTGTAAAGAAGAATTAACTTTGATTTCATATTTGCTGGGGAATGATGAAAATATTATACATAATATTTCTTTAAGAATTTGCCATTGATAGGCATCATCATTACTTTCCCATCCATAGAGGCAAGCTGGTATGCTCCGTTAGAGAAGACTTTGTTTACTACGAATGGGCCTTCCCATTTCGCATCAAATTTGTCTTTGCTCATATGTGTCATGGTCATGGGACGTCTGACAGTAAGGACCAGTTCTCCCTTCTGATATGCTCTGACTTTGACTTTCCGGTTAAAAGCTTTTGAGATTCGGGCCTGATAAAGCTCGATATTTTGTTGAGCATACAATCGTTTTTCATCTAAAGCTTCCAATTCTTGAAGTCGAAGACGATCATTGTTTTCTGTTGTAAGTTCATTGGAGATTGCAATTCTCAGAGAAGGAATCTGGATCTCGAGGGGAAGAACAGCTTCACACCCATATACTAAAGAGAAAGGTGTACATCCGGTCGCATTGCGAACTGTGGTGCGGTAGGCCCATAAACATTCACCAAGCTTCTCGCTCCAGTTGCGTTTGTTGGAAGAAACGAACTTTTTCAAGAGTTTGATGATTGTTTTATTAAAAGCTTCTGCCAATCCATTAGCTGCTGGATTATATGCTGTAGAAGCTAAATTATTAATCCGATGATCGTCGCAGAATCGAGTAAATTTCTGACTGACGAACTGCGGTCCGTTATCATGGATAATACGCCGAGGAACACCAAATCGATAGATGACATGATGTTTGACGAAGTTGATAACACTAGAAGTTTTAACTTCAGATAACGGGATTGCTTCGGCCCATTTGGAAAAGTAATCGGTTATTGCTAGAATAAACCGATGTCCTCTTGATGATGGTGGGTTGATGGGACCAATGACGTCCATGCCCCAAGCTTCAAAGGGCCATGATGCCGCTGTTGGGTGTAAGAACTCTGACGGTTGATGAATAAAGTCTGCATGAATTTGACAGGCTTTACATTTCCGAGCATATTGAATAGCGTCAGCCACCATTGTGGGCCAATAATAACCCATACGTCGGATACGATCTTGAAGTTTAGGACCTGGTTGATGAGCTCCGCAAACACCATCATGTGCTTCACGGATTATCTGTTGTGCTTCTTCACCAGCAATGCATCGGAGGAGAAGACCGTCGTAAGACCGACGATATAATGTTTTCGTCGTATGATTATAATAGAATCTGAGAGATCGACGTCGAATAGACGCTGCTTCACTCGAATTATCAGGAAGTATATCATACAAAACAAAGTCTAGAAACGGGCGTCTCCAGTCTTCAGTTATGGCTTCTGTTTCATTAGAAAAGACATATTCCATAGTAGAATCAGAGGAAGACGAGGACATTTTGTCAAACTTTAATCCAGCATCAAGGTTGAGAGAATCTTTGTCTGGTTTGTGAGGAAAAGCCAAAGCCAAATTATTCTCAACACAGAATAGTTCTCGGTTATAAACCACTATCACTTGCTGACGTCTGATTGGTATAGCTAATACAGCAGCAAGATTAGCTAAAGCATCAGCTTCTGCATTATAGGCTCGTCGAACATGTTCAATAAAGAAACCTTCAAAAGATGAGGCTATAGAAAGTGCTGCTCGATGATAAGGTATCAAATCCTGATGACGAACTTCATACGTTCCTCTGATCTGATTGACAATAAGCTTGGAGTCTCCATAAACTTCCAAATATTGAATATCTAGATGTTTAGCAAGTTGAAGACCAATGAGTAATGCATTGTATTCGGCTACATTGTTTGAACATGATTGATCTAGAGAATAAGCCCTCTGAATAGTTAGTCCTTCTGGAGATACAAGAACAATCCCAACTCCAGCGACAATATTGCCGTTAGGACCTATTCTAGATGCTCCATCAAAGAATAGACGCCAGGTAGGAATTTCTTCAGAAATCAGATTTGAATCCAAGACTTCATCAGGAATCTCATCATATAATTTAGAATCTTCTGGAATTGCATGAGCAGCCAGAAAATCAGCAAGAGCCTGTCCTTTAACTGACTTCTGAGGAATATAATGCATATCGTATTGAGCTAACAAGATTCCCCAATTAGCTAGTCTGGAGTTGAGAATACCAGGTTTCTTCATCATAATCCTGATGGGATTCACTCTGGAAATGACATGAATCGTTTGACCAATAATATAATGTCGCATTTTCTGAACAGCAAACATTAATGCTAAGCATTCTTTCTCGATTGGAGAATAACGCGGTTCAGCACCCGTCATTGTGCGACTGAGATAATAAATAGCCTGTTCATGGCCATCTTTATTTTTCTGGGCAAGTAATGCACCAAGAGAATGATCCATGGCTCGAACATATAGAAGGAATGGTATCCCCGAGACGGGAGGTACTAAAACTGGAGGGTTCATGAGATACTGTTTAATATCGTCAAATGCTTTTTGACATTCTTCGTTCCAAACGAAAGATACACCTTTCTTCAGAAGTTTGTTGAATGGTCTGCAGCGTCCTGATAAGTTAGAAATGAATCTCCTGATATAAGCAATTCTTCCTTGAAATCCTCGTAGCTCTTTTAAGGTGCGTGGAGGACGCATCTCTTGAATGGCTTTGATCTTCTCGGGATCCACGTGTATACCTTTAGCGGTAATGACGAAGCCGAGAAATTTACCACTAGAGACGCCCAGGAAGGACTTAGTAGGGTTCATTTTAAGTTGATGCTGACGCATTAAATCAAAGATAGTCTTCAAATCTTGGATATGATCCTCCTTTCGTCGACTTTTGACCGCAATATCATCAACATAGCATTCGACTATTTTTCGAAGATGTTCGCGGAATATAGTGCTCATTGCTCGCTGATATGTTGCCCCTGCATTCTTGAGACCAAACGGCATCACTGTATAACAGTATGTACCGATCGGCGTTCTGAAGGAAGTGTGTTTTTCATCATCTGGGAACATTTTGATTTGATTGTATCCCGAATACCCATCCATAAATGACATTCGTTCGAAACCACATGTATTATCGATCATGACATCAGTAATTGGAAGAGAAAACTCGTCTTTAGGACAAGCCGCATTGAGATCACGAAAGTCTATACAGACCCGGATCTTGCCAGTCTTTTTAAGGACATGAACGATGTTAGCCACCCATTCAGGATGTTGTTCCTCTCGAATAAATCCAGAAGCCATAAGCTTATTGACTTCAGCTTCAATTGCATCCATGATGTCTGGACGAAACCGTCGCTGTTGTTGTTTGACCGGTTTAGCATTTGACATGATATTGAGTTTGTGCATTGCAATCTTCGGATCTAGTCCTGGCATATCTTCGTAACTCCAGGCAAAGACATCGATATAATCACGAATAAGCTTGATCATGTCTTGCTTATCTGTTTCTGAAAGACTTTCGCTGATGAATATTGGTTTAGGAGACCCTTCTTCACCAACATCAATTTGGATCAGTTTATCTTCAGTAGGAGGTTCCCTCTGCTCGAACCTGAATTCCCATTGATTATCTAATCTTTGAGCCCATTGTTCCGATTCGGGTGATATTTCAAAATCATCCTCATCTTCATCATTTTCTTGCAGGCCATCAACAGAGATCATATTGATGGACAAAATAGAGCGATGAAGATCGCCAATACTCGTGTCAGAATCCCAAGAGAGGGAATCGGAAGACTCAGATCGTTCATCTTCATCGGATTTTGAATCTTCATGGACTATGTTGATAAAGGAGGTAGGAGCAATGTAACCTAAACCATATTTTGTCCTTCCGTATTTTAATGGAGGAATTCGAACAGGCATTCTTCTTCCTTTTCCATTATTAAGACTGGTTCTGAAGTCATAACCCATATTCTTAATGATATTTTTAGATTGCTGACTGTAGCGACGCAGTTGTAACCTTCCAGTATCGTCGTTTGTGTCATCTTCTTCCAAGTTAGGAGGATTCTGAGGTCCTTTATAAAAGAAGATTGGATTTTCTCCCTTCTTTCTAGCAGGGACCACGAAGTATGATTTTTGTATGGATTCCAATGATACGTCTGTATGAAGAGTTTGAACAACCCCTATAGTTAGTGACTCTAAGCTATCTAGCAATTGTAAATAACTTTGTACATGATTACATACATCAATATACTGCAAAGGAGATGCTTCATTAATATTAAATACTGTATTTACAACAGAAGGCTGAGCCTTATCAGACTTAGTCAAATTAATGACAAAAGGGGGAGAGGAAGAGCGATCAGAAGTTTTGTTTCGATTAAGATCGATAACAAAAGGCTCAGAAGAGGTGAGCTCCCTTGAAGAAGATCGTGGATAAGTAGTACGTCCACTGACTGGAATGACTAGAGTATCTGGTCTAGCCTGAGAAGGTGGAAGGGGAGTGGTACGTCCACTGACAGGAATTATCAGTGAACTTTGTGGAGCTTGGGCAGGTGATGAAGTAGTACGTCCACTGACAGGAATTATCAGTGAACCTTCTTCAGATAATTTAGCAGACTGCGGAGGAGTGATACGCCCTTTTACAGGAATAACAAAAGTGCCAACTTTTGCTATCTCATCATCATTATCCATAGCTTGCAAGACTTTTGAGTATTCATCTTTGTACATGCGAGCGTCATTGAAGTAAGCTTCAACTCCTTTGAAAGGATAGAGATCTGCAACCTCCTTTTGAACTTCTCCATTATCATCAACATATTTGAAACACTGATGAAGAGTCGAAGGAACGACATTATGTTCATGCAAGAATGGTCTCCCCAACAGAGCATTGTATGAGCAACCATGATTGTCGATGATGTAAAAAGTAACTTTAGTGCGAAGATCGCCTATTTGAAATTTGAGGCGAATCTTGCCCAAAGGCTCACTCTTTCCTTGATTGAATCCCAAGATGGTAGTGATAGTGCTGGAAAGACTACGCACAGGTATCTTCAGTGCGTCTAGCATAGCTTTTGGCATAATACTGAGAGTAGATCCTGGATCAATCAGGAGACGATCAACCTTCATAGAATCAATATATCCTGTATGATATAAAGGACGATCATGTCGATTATCCTCTAGCAGCATATTGTCCTGCGTAAAGGTAATGTTTGGAATAAATTCCAATACATTATGGCAATGAGAAACGGATTCTGTTTCCAACTTCTTGAGAAGAGTTAGGCAGGTTTCTGCTTGCAGCAGTGCTTCACTTAGAGTTTCTCGAGTCTCTTTAGAGAGGCGTAAGAGCTCGAAGATTGATAATTTAGCTGGGGTATTGGCTAGTTGAGCCAATATATCAAAATTATAAGGCTTTTCAAGTCCTGTAGGAGATGACTTCTTCAATGGTTTGTCGAAGCGGACTTGTTGTTTGCCTTTGTCAGCTGTTGTTGGTTTAGAAGGAACTGTCTCAACAGGAACATTTAAAGGCTCTTCAGTAGAGACTGGTGTTGAAGTTGTAACCGGAGGGACGTCAGAAGTTTCTTCAGAAATTTCAGCATAATCTTTCAGATATATTTTTTCTGACCGAGTTCCAGCATGAACTTCAACTTCAGATTCTGGTTCAGGGTCTATGGAAACCATGTTGTAATTCTTTATCTTGCTCTTGGTTCTTTTATGTTTGATGAGAGCTTTATTCCAGAAACCAAGGCCAACACGAGATTGATTATGTCTCATAGTGATGGCTAAAGGTGCTCGGAGTCCCTTGCCTGAGTTCAAACCAGGAGCAGTGGCTAGATCATAACCTATCTTCGCCATCAATTCACGAGATTGTAAACTGTATAGATGAAAAGCAGGCTTGTACCTATCTTCAAATTGAGGTACAGATTTTATCTCCGTAGGGAGTGAATTTCCTGCCGAGATGAAAGTAGAGGTTAGATAAAAATCGGGTGTGAAACTAGAAGTCACATTGCATGACTTAGTCTTCCCGAGCTTCTTTTTAGATGATGGAGTCTTCCGAGGAGAAGAGGAAGACGTCTCAAACTCCGTCATTAAATCCGGGTAAATCCACATGATCTCTCCCTTCTTAGTTGTGACAGGAACAAGTCCGTCATTCTGTGCTGGTGGGATGTTTACAACTTCGAGAGTTGCTTTGGGGATAGGAACAATCCCACTTTCTACCATTAAGGGAGGGAAGTCACCGAACTGCATTGAAATTATATTTGCTGTGACTGTTTTGTCTTTGGGTGTTAATGTCACAGCTCCTGATTTAATCATCTCTTGAATCTTCCCTTTTAATACATAGCAAGACCGGATTGTATGACCCAGCATTCTATGATATGGACAGTATTTTGGATGATCTGTCTTATTGGCTTCATCAGGCTTTTTAATTTCTGGCAATTGAATCTTATTACCTTTGAGCAAGCATTCAAAGATACCCTGAACATCATCATCGTCGAAAGAATATTCTTCCTTCGGCCGAGGAGGTCTCTGTTGTTGATTTGTTGGAGCTGGAGTAGCTTGGGTAGTCTTTACCTCTTGACTACTGCTTTGGAGATTGACTTCAAGAGCTTCTTTCCCTTTGCGATTGTTGGGTCGAGTACTATTGCTAGCACTCTGATTTGATTCCTTGGGAGCCATTTGTACCCCCAGACCCTTGAAGGTCTCAGCACTGACCTCGGCAGCCTTGGCACTGACAATGAATGAAGGCCAATCTTGGAACTGAGTGGACCCTGTCCACATGCTGATAATTGGTAAGAGATTCGACTTGCAAGTGTCGATGGTAACAGCATCGGGAGTTCCGAGAGGCATTTTGAGGGCTTCTCTTCTGAATCTTTCAAATGAAGTCCTCGGTGGTTTCGTTATTTTTCTGTTTAATTCTTATGAGGGCTGACATGGTCATGTCGTTGAGCCCTTCATAGAATCGTTCAAGAAACATTTGCTTGAAACCAGCAAATGAGGTAATGCACCCGTCAGGGAGACTTCTATACCATTCATAAGCCGTTCCTTTGAGACATCCAACGAACACCCGAGTAAGGAGGGCGTCACTTGGTTGCAGTTGATCAGTCATTACTTCAAAATGATTAATGAACTGACTTGGGGAGGTTGTCCCATCAAAGAAAGAGATGGTCGGAGGTTTGTATTTTGGTGGATACGATACCTGCTTCCATTCTATCGGGTAAGGTTGCTTGATACCTAACCTTTGCAAACCATCCTTCTGTTTAAATGCCTCGAATTGAGTTCGGAGATTCCTTAACTCTTCAGTAACAATTCCAGAAGATTGGGGAGTTGTAACTTGTTGAGTGTAATTGGGAGGAGGGACTGCAGCATATGTACCACCCCCAGCTCCAGACTGACTTGGAGTGGGTTGTACAGGAACATTAGATTGTACCCCCGGAATAGTAGAGGGTTCCGGGTTTGGAACAACAGGAGTATTTAATATAACTGGAGGAGCTGTCTGTTGGACTTGCTGAGTTTGATGCTGAGCTTGCATAAGAGTGTGCATAGCATTCAACGTATCTGCCATAGCTCGCAGCTGTTGTTCTAAGGAAGAAATCCTTTGTTCATGAGCTTCGGTGCTAGTTGAAGGTTCATGATTGCCCTCTGCCATGTAAGTGGTAATCATTCGAGGAATAGATGATGAAACAGTCTGTTCTGAATCATCACTGTGTGAATCAGTATCTTTTCCGGGGCTATTTACGGAAATCAATACTGGAAAGTTGGACTCTCCAAAGAAGTCCTCTGTGATCTCCGGATTACCACTTGGATGAGAAGAAGAAGAGACCCTGGCCAAGGCTCCGGTCCTGGATCGGGTGCCGAGATAAACACCATCTTCAGAATCTGATATAGCATCAGATCGTATGCTACCCCCAATATTTCTGGAGGTCATATTGACAGAAGCATAAAGAGGTTCATCTTCATCCAACATTGGTTCATATTGAATCCGTTCGAAAACAGATTGTCTTTTTGGTGAACAACAACATTGAATTACAACTCGAGGTTGGAAGTTGCAACCATACTTTTCATGGCAAATATGAGCAATATCATAGCCTGATGGAGTGTCAATTCTCCGTTTATTTTGCAAATACTCCCGGAGATCTGTAGGAACAGATTGGGAAGTACTTGAAGATAGTTTCTGTGTAGAAACTTGTCTTTTGTTCCTCTGTTTTCTCGGTTCTTGAGTGTATAAAGACTGATTAATTTGAGCCACATAGTTCCTGACATATTCTGCATCAGAGTCTAATATACTTGTCTCAGTAGAACCGAGACGATTCTGATTAAGCTTGTTACGAAGATCCGTAGGAGATCTGACTTTGGTATCAGTCTTGGATACTTGTAATTTGCCTTTCTCAGATCGAGAAATTTGGAGAGAAGGAAGATGGGTATTATTCCGACTGGGAGTCGGTAATAATCCATCTTTAGAGGAATTAGCCAAAAGGCATTTTCCTTTGTTTGATCTAGTAAGAGTACTAGTCAAATTAACTCCAGAGGTAAAGACCTTAGGAGTAGGGGAGTTGACTAAAGAGTCTTTCTCCTTGGTTGGCACAAGATGTGCAAGTTGAGGGGGAATCATTTGTATGTTCTGTGGAAGAGAACCCCCAGCTTGATTTTGAGAAACAGTCAAAGGACTGTTTCTGTTGGCATACGCTGACTTCAGTTTGGATTTCTGGTCATACGCTGCCTTTTTATTAGCATACGCTGGGTTTGGCTTAGCGTACGCTGCCTGATGTTGGCTTTTGTACGCTGCCTTTGCCGTACGTTGCCCTTTAAATGCCATACGCTCAGAGTCATCAATGGCTAAAGAGCCGACTGCTGTCGTAAGAGTAGAGGGAGAAGGGACTTTGACATGTCCAGAGATGGTTTTCCTTGTACACGCTGACTTGGTTAAAGAACCAACTTTGTCAGCGTGACTAGGAGAAGCCACTGTTGCCGTGTTCAGAGAAGCCGAAGTGTGCTCAGTTGAAGTTGAAGACGTGTTCTTGTCAACGTGAGAAGTGACAGAAGCGTCTCGGGCTGTTGAAGAAGACTTAGGGACATAGACAGAGCGTCCCTTCTTCTTGGCAGCAGGAAGAGCGGAGGAAGCAGTGCGGCCCTCCTTCGCCTTGAGCATTTCTTCATAAGCAGATTGGTCGAATTGTACAACCATCGTCTTCTTCGTCAAGCCGATCGACGAAGTATCGCATTGAGTTGTTGCTATCTCGTTGGAGGAGACAGCTTTCCCCAGCAGAGTCGCCAATTTGTTTTCCATAAATAAATTCACTTTATTTATTTTGTATCTGGGAAAATTACAACTGTAGGAATCTAATCTAGAAGACGATTACTTTATCCCTTGGACGATGCGATGAAGAAAACTCGAACTTTGAAGAACTTGGACAGCAACTGGGCAATCTCTCTGTTCTCTCTGAAATTGACTGTGTGTCTGATGAAGATGAAGAAACTCTCTTTTATAGAGTTCACGATAACTGTCCTTAAGCATAAGCTCAGGTAGTTACTTGACGTGTGCATAACTGCAGGGACGCGTGGCAAATTCTGATGGAGACACATTAGCGTGCGGTTGAAAGTAGTGGAGCATATTCAGGAGAGATTAATGGCATGAATGCCACGTTGCATAACTTCTGAAGAAGTGGATAACTGAGTGCAGGACACGTGAGAACGTGTGTTAACTGCTCGTTGAAAATCATTCTGGACACAACTGCTGTGATACGCTGTCTTAGAAGAAGAGTCATACGCTAGCTTTTGAAGGCACATGTCTTGCATACGCTGACTTGGACAGCGTAGAACCATATAAAGCTGATACGCTCACATTATTGACAGGGAGTTGTATGGAAACTATACGCTCACTTGACAAGGAGTCGTATGGAATCCATACGCTCACTTGGTTGGGAAGGAGTCGTATGGGGTCCATACGCTCACTTAGTTGGAAGGAGTCGTATGGGGTCCATACGCTCACTTAGTTGGAAGGAGTCGTATGAGATCCATACGCTCACTTAGTTAGAAGGAGTCGTATGAGATCCATACGCTCACTTAATTGGGAAGGAGTCGTATGAGAAATAAGTAGACACGTGGCATGTTTGAATAAGTAGACACGTGGCCATCATCAATCTTCTTTGATACGCCATATCTTTCAATAACTGACAAAATCTTCTCGAGCGTCGTGACTGCGGATATGATGGCTGACAGACTGTCAAAACTGACAGTAATGATGGCTTTTACATTTATGAGAGATGCTGAGCTGTCCTCGTAAAAGACAAAACCGATTCTTCGAAACCTATACGACGGCTAGTCTCCATTGGACAGCTGTCTTTGCACGAAAGACGAAGTGTCAGATTCATCCTTCATGCTGTGCTGTCATCTCAGAAAATAATAAAATATTCACTGAGCGTATGGCTTTGAACGTATGGCTTGGACTGAGTCTCATGTCAGCGTGTCATAATTTTCACACCCTACATTATTATTATTATTATAATATATATATATATATATATATATATATATATATATATATATATATATATATATAAATTAATTTTTTTGAAAGAAGGTAATTGTGGCGAACACTCCCACCGGGAATCGATCTCCTGACCACTCGGGCCGCAAGCCTCACCACTACCACTAGGCTAGAGGGTCATTGGCATATATATATATATATATATATATATATATATATATATATATATATATATATATATATATTGGAAAAGGGTAAATTTTATTCCAAAGAAACACAGTAATCGTACAACATACAATCGAAGTGGGGAATCCCACTCATCAAGACCTCATAACATTTACATCAAATTCGATGTTATGAAGCAAGCCCACAATAGGTGTAACCAGTCCCTCGAAGATCCGACAGTTTCGTTCCCGCCAGACATGCCAAACCGAAGCCGCCAGACGAACCCTGGCTGTCCGGAACCAGTCCTCCCCTCGACCTCTACTATTTCGGATCACCATAATGATGTCCCCAGTACTCTTACAGTACTCTTTCCGGAGTCACAACCTCCTAAAATTCTACTTTGCTCCTTCCAGATCTGCCATGTCAGGCCACACTCAAAGAAGATGTGGCTGATAGATTCTAGCTCCACCCCGCACAACACACACTTGGGATCCGGAACCGGCACTCCGAAAGAACACAGCCGATCTCGAGTAAGAAAGCGACCCAATAGGAGCTTGTAAAGACAGAGCTGCATCTTCCTAGCCAGGCCCTTGCACCAAACAAAATCGTAGTCAGGACTCTGAGGGAAAGTGCGCCTGATGAGATTGTAGCAACTCCTGTATTGGAACTCCCCAGTACCCGAGGACGCACCCGCCGGCTCCCAATCCACCGATCTGCAGGCAAGTCCGGATCAATGGCAACAGTGCGAATGATCTCTCCCAGCTCCATGGTAGAACGATAGGACTCCGGCCTCCACTCGCTATCACGAATGATCCGACTACACGTCAGTCCCCGCCTGTCCTCCTGGTGAGTCTGAGCCCCCCTAATGTCCAATAACGAGCTCCGGTCTATCCAGGGATCTTGCCAGAGGTCCGTTCCAGACCCATCCTTCATGACCTTCCTGATAGCAGACTTGAGAATCCCCCTGTGTTTCAGGACATTCTTGAACGTGACGGCATGATTGTTGTCAGAAGTACACGTCCAAAAGTTGCCCTGCTTCACATATCTGCTATGCATCCATGAAGCCCAGAGAGACCCTCCATTTAGGAATTTCCATGCCAGTTTAAGCGCGGAGGCCTCCCGAATCTCCAGCAGAGGCCGAAGCCCCACTCCTCCCTCCTTCCTGGGACGGCAGAGATGATCCCAAGAGATCGCATGCATACCCCCTCTCCAAATGAAATCTGCACAAAGTCGATCCACTTTCCTAATAGTAGCGATAGGGAGGAGGATGGATTGTAGCCAGAAATAAGCAACAGCTGTAATCACTGACCGAACCAGCTCAATGCGACCGCCAAAAGACAATCCCGAGGAATATTTATATATTCTGGGGAATATTTATATATTCACTCAACTAGGAATATAGAGTTCCCGATTATATAGCTTCCCACGTACCAAACTCAACCTAAAAGGCTAAAACATATGTTGGGTATCTTACTGAATTTTTAATTATTTGGGTCTAACTTATTTAACAATCCAAAGACTAACCCCAAAGTTTTTCACAAGATAAAAATTTACCTAGAAACGTACCAGTTTTTTCATTGTTTTCTTTTATATATTGTACTATTTGTTAGGATATTTTGATTGCGAATTTTTCCATATTTAACAAATTATATTTGTATTTATCTAAACAAAAGATATCTAATCCCATTAGAAATATTTTTCTAAATTATTTTTGTGGGTTTCTACGACATATATGTATAATATATATAGAATTATTTCTAAACCCCAAGAAAAGAAATATCTTTCTAGATTATGTTGTGATCCCAAATTTTAATTTACTTTAGTTGAAAAATCTAAAATTTATAGCTGCTTGCACTCCCTTCTATGATGCTTGTTTTGGCTCCTATCAAATCTGATCATGGAACACAAGGTCAGATACAACAGTAAAACGTAAATCGCCAGGTTGCTAGCATAGCATTCTGGCTTGCATATGATTAATCATGATTATTAGCTTGTTATGTATGGTCCTCTGGCCCAATAGTCAGCTTACTTAGGCCTTCAACATAAACTGTGACATAGGAAGAAAATGATAATCTACAATTTGTATCTGCATTTTCTTGACTATACTATGGGCTGCATTAAGTTAATGTATTTGTATTACTATTCATTTGATATGTGGTGTTGTTTTTTTTCATAATGAAAATCTATAAATATATACATGTGTGTACAAGTACACTTTAGTGCCAAATGTTTCCAGTGAGTACAAATCAACCAAGGCTTTGTTTTCTCCTATATGGTCAGATGGGTGAATATAGTGAGTTAAAGGAGTTCGACTCATGTGCTTCTTTAGATCTTTCCTCGCTCAATTTCTCTTTCAAGGTAAACTCATCTCTTCTTCATTTTTCTGATTTTTTCAATCCATTAAAATTTTCTACAACTTTATATATGACGGTGGCCCTTTTGACCCTTACACATATATGTCAGTACGAATAAACCAATTTTATTCGTGGATTTGGTGTCTGTCAAGAGCTAGTGTTCAAAATTAAGCGAGTCAAATGTGGGTATGACCCGCATGACTTATTGAAGAAGAAAAAAAAATAATCAAGTTATACATAAGCATTGCTTCTTTTATATAGAACTATTAACATTTCATGATTCTTGATGACATGCTTCAATCACTTCCACAAGTGATATTTTGATGTTTAATGACCTTGGGTTATAAGCCACATTGGAGCTTTAAAGTGATCAAAGGGGCTATGGCAGGTTCATGCAAAGTCAGATGTGGGTAATGGGATTGGCTCACTTGTATGGGTCAAAGAACATTGGTTTGCTAGAGGATTTGATGGGATATGGTCCAAGCCCATACAACCTAGTATATAAGCTTATCCTAAAATGAAATTCAACGTAATTGCAACCCTTTATTTGTGATACTCTAGTCTTATCAATTTTACTTAATAACATCCATGCCTATAATCATATCAATGCCTTGTCATAACTTTTGTCACGTCTATCCGCAAACTTATAAAAGGGATAGCTTTATATTATTGCAGAATTTATCTCAGTTGGCATCCATGAACTATGACGCTCTCTTGCAAAGTGGAAAAAGTTCAAAGTGTTCATCTCCATCGCAGCAAGATCGATCATCGTAGATCTTGTATTTCACACTCCCACACTACTATAGCAATAGTGTCATTTCTTTGTTTGTCCAATCTCATCATGTATATGGTCTTGTTTGTGAGCCACCAGTGAACATTAGTTGATTAGATAATGCTGAAGTTATTAGAAGCAGAGGTAGCGAAGAAGAGAAGTGTTCACAAAGAAGAAAGGTGTTTTTGCTACTTTCAACGGAAGTGATGGGATGGTGATTCAAATCCGGAAAGCAAAGAAAGGAGTCAACACAGTCTTATCTTATTTTCTTCAGTACAAACTGTACATATTATCAATTTGTGTTGCCATCACTTTCTTGTGCTGAATATACAAACTAGATACAGTTGATAGAATATATGAGACTTGTTTTGTTTTGATCCTCTGCTTCCTCTGGTAATGAAATCATTAAGAATGTTTTATAACTATGATACATTGAAATTTTATACAAGATTCGTGCAATATCCACTTCTGGCATATGTTGAGTATCATAATCATCCAAGCATTTTCTTATTAAAATGACGTCGGCTTATGGAGCTTCAAAAGGTTGATACAAGATTTGAGAGTTTTATGATTAGTTATCAATTTAACATGAGAAGACCATGGTAGCTAAGGTAGGCAATCATTTGTATAAAATTACTAGCCAAGGTAGCTATGACAATGAGAAGACCATGCCATATAATTCATGTTACAAGTTGACAAGTAGATAAAACTACCCTGTTGATCATAGTTTAAGTTCAAGTAACCAATGAGCATCCTCCAAAATTTTCTAGGCAATAACATGATATAATTTACAATAGGGATTTATTGAACTAAATTGCAATTTGACACAGGGTAGGGCGAGGAAAGGCTACTTCAATGACGGAAACGTCATAGGGTCGCCTTTGGAAGCTAAAGCGAAAGTTGTTGAAAGCCGGGAGAAAAAGCGAAAGCTTGCTCGAAACGGCCCAGGGTCAAGGGTAAGGCGAGCGAACCCACGGGGCGGTGACGGGAGCTAATAGAAGGAGCGATAAACCCGGAAACGAAACGAAGCGTCTCGTTCCCTTTCAGGGTAAGGTAGGCGAACCGCTTAAGGGCATTCAGCGCCTTAGACTGACGGAACAAAGAAGTAGGCTGAATGGAAAAAGGAAAGGGACAAGGGCGGTCGTTGCTTGGCGCGAAGGCTGCTGGTTCTGGGGTAGGGTACGGTACTAAAGGTCCTCGGACTTCCAGGCGGTTTTTCTTTTGGGCAGCTGTTTACCGTTGGATCTCGCCAATACAGCCTCCTATGGTTTTCGTTCCACTCGAGGTTTTCCGACTGAAAGGGCCAACATCGAGACCTACAATCAAGACTTCTGTCCGATGTCGCGCCTAGGATAGTTGACTTGTCTGTCTTGATATGGAAAATCATTCCCATATCATACGATGGAACGGGCAATAGAGAGCATCTTTAGTCTGTCTGACGTTAGAGTCATAAACAGACGAAGACATCCACATAGATTCCCATCGTAACCCCACATCCATGGGGATTTCAAACAGCTTAGAGACATACCGTTCAACTCAAAGTTTTTCAACTTGTTGCCCTCAATTTTGCTATGTATCAACTTGATATCCTAAAAAAATATAAATTACAAAACTACCCCTGTCTCTTCTCTCTCACTCCCTCCCACCTGACTGCACCACCCCACTCTCCCCTCCCCCCCACACCCAGCTGCCCAAACCCCCACCACCACCACCCCCCACCCAGTTGCCCAACCCCCCCCCCCCCCCCACCCACCACCACCACCACCACACACACACACATGTTGCACCACCCGACCCTCCCCAACCCCACCCCCCTCCACCCAGCTGCCCTCACCCCCCACCACCACCCCACACACACACACACCCCTATCGCACCACCCGACCCTCCCCACCCCCCCACCCCCCCCCCTCCCCCAAACAATCTGCGGCAACAGCAGCGTGCGGTGCAAGGGTGGGGGTGGGGGGTGCAGTCGGGGATTGGGGGAGGGCGGCTGGTGGGGAGAAGGAGAGTTGGGTGAGGAAGGGGACAGTTTCGTCATTCTTATTTTTTAGGGTATCAAGTTGATATCTATCAAAGTTGAAGGTATCAAGTTGAAAAATATGAATAGTTAAGGATATCAAGTTCAATGTATATATGATACATTGCGCTAAAGAGTAAATGAACGACAATCTCTATGACGTTTCGAATTGGAAGAAGTTTAGTTGAACCGCATTGTTCAAGAAATACGAGTTTTTATTACCTCCTAACCGGACAATGGAATCAAATCCCGTCTCACTTCATTGTACAAACGAGAAGCCACCGCCAGGCTATGAAGCAATTGATGGTACCAATGTACACCTCTCCTTATTTGTACAGTTCTTGAAAATAGTGTTCTCTTAATTATTTGAACAGTAATTGTCATATATCGAATATACATCTCTTCATTCACCACCATGAGCGAATATCTTAAGAAAGGAGCCTCCTACCGAACTCAGCTAGTCCTTGTGGTCTGATGGAAGGTAATAACCTCCTTAGTTATGCGAACTGTCTCGGAATCGAAATACGAAAAAGATGTGGATGTGCGTTACGTCTGGCATTGCAAAAAATTAGAAACAGTAGACCCAAATAGCATAAAATTTAGTGTGCACAAACTCTCGTGCGTTGCATCTGGCATCGCAAAAAAAGAAGGAAAAAAAAGAGAGCCAAACTTCTTCAATAACAAACATGACAACATTCTAACCGTGTGCATTGATGAGCAATAAAAACCAATCTGATTTGGTATGGCAACGGCAAGAACAGCAAAATAATAGCATCAACAACTCGCATCAATCTCAATAGGCAACTAGACAAAAGCATTTGCAGCGGATTAATGGCAATTTGCCATTTGAGGAACCAATTTACTAGAGAATTAACACAAACCTTCTAACAAACACCATTCAATAACATCCTACCATATACATAATTGGCCACTATTAAGCCATAACCACATTCACTTACGTATTACAAAAATATTGGATTGATTGCCCAAATATAACCAAAAGCTTTCAACTGTTTGTTGTTCGTCTCCTGTTGGTACCATGCAATGATAAAACCTATAAAATAATCATACCATATTCCTTGCTAGCAAGAAGCAGATGACTTGAGGGATAAAATACTATAACTAGCTTGCAATGGTTCTCCGATTAAGTGAGTTTCTATTCTACTTACTTGGCATCGTACTTTAAAAAAATTTCTATCCTAAGGGGTAGGTCGAATTTTTATACAAAAAATGTACAAAAAAAAAATAACTTCAATGATTTCCTAGCAAAAAATAAATGAATTAATTTAATGATATAGAATCCAATATCATATGGTATGAGATCTAGAAAATTTCTATGGGAGTTTCTACATATAAAAACTCTCACAGAAATTCTTCATTCTACATCACCATCACATAAGATAGAAATTGGAATAGAAAACATGGTTGGGAGGTGTTTTTTTTCTTCTCTTTTTCTAAAACGAGTTTCTATCATAGATTTAGTAGAGATTATATATCCCCATTGGATATGGCCTTAGGCCATCTCTGTTATGTGTATGGGCCGAGTCGGGCCGGTCTGTTGGCCGGGTCCATGTCGACCCATACCGACGTTGACCGGGCCGTGTCCGGACGGTGTTCCGGACCGCTCGGCTCATTATGCACTTTGAGAAGGAAGTCCCCGTCGAGGGGCGGACGGGGGTTGAAGCTATCGTCGGCCACGGCTACATGTTGGAGAGAGAAATATTAGATCTTTTTATTTGGGTTGGGTGGGAGTGGTGATGGCCAAAAGACTGGTAGGAATAGTTCGAATTACAACATGATGTCTCATCCAAACATTGAAAGTACACATGTTTGAACCTTTTCACTTGTTGGGTTGGGGGGGTGGGGGGTGGGGGGTGGGAGGGGGGGGGTTACAAAATTTATATATCCAAACATATTCTAAAAAGTGATAATGTATTACAACATGTTGAAAATACAATGCATTATAATATATTGAAGTGACATTTTCGCACTTTCAAGAAGTTACCAGCATCCAATCAGTCCCTTAGATCAAAAGACAAAAGTGAAAAAAAATATGAATTAAAAATTAGTAAACTATAAAACTTGTAGCTATTATTTAGGAGACAAGTTTGGCAAGTCCATTAATTTTGGAATATTTTAGCAAACACTCCATTCAAAATATAGGAACTAGTATATATTTCTATTTTTTAAAAATAACAAATGTCTCTTTTTTGTATGAAACAATTAAAATTTTAAGATTTACCCGCACTTTTTAATTGAAAATTTGGCTGATTTACGAAATATTTTCTAATTTTTTAAAATAATAAAAATATATGCTAGTTTTTATATTTTGAGTGGGACATAAGCTAAAATATTCTCTTTTTTATGGAGAGAGAGTGGTTGAAACGTAGATGAGGTATGCTGTTTGGTGTTTGAAGGGAGACACCAAAACGTTGAGAAAGCACAACATATAGACCGGCGTCCAATATTCTAGGATTTTCTTCCCTCGTTTGGAATTTGGGAATACAAAAACATTCGAACAAATCTATTAAATATAATATTTTATTCGATCCCTATTCCTCCACTAGCCCTCCCTAAAATTCTACCTCTAGGGTTAGGGTTTCCATTCTACTCCCAGCCCAACGGCGGCTCGGTTAGGGTTAGGGGTTTCTCTCTCCTCGATATGGTGGAGGTTCGTCTTTCAATCCCTCCAATTTTCTATTTTTATCGTCGAATTTGATTTGCTAGGGCTAAAATAGGGTTTTGATTGATTCATCAGATTCAAAAAATTTCACAACTTTGTGAAAGAAACCCTCTCCGGATGAATTAATACTATGAAAATCCCTCGTATTTTCTTGAACTGGTTATCGATCGGTGAAGAAATTAAGCAATATTTAACAGAATAAAGAAAGATGCCATCTTCGAGCTTCCCGAAGAAGAAAGTGCTGCGTTCTTTGGCGGGCATCCTCTCGAAGAAGACGACGCCGACGAGCTCGGTCCTCGGCGGCAGCTCTGGCTTCCTTTCCGCACTCGCCAGCCGCCTCGATCCGCTCTGTACCGCCGACATCAGAGCGGCGCTTTCCACCGTAGGGGCGGTACCCCTTCCTTCCGGACAGAGGGGGATAATGTCCGCGTGCAGTTCTTTGTCCGGTGGAGCCGAATTGTTGGGTGCTCGGCCGCTGGAACATCTGAGCGGGAGCAGCGGGCTGATGGCTAACGCGGTGGCAAGCAGCACCGAGCTGTGCTATGGTAGCAGGAGTCTGGATTACTGTAGGAGAGTGGTTGGTAGTTTAAAGAACCGTGAGCCGTGGGGCAATAATATGGTTTATAAGTGCTTTTGGTCTTATGCGACTGGCACTGGCTGGAAGTCATGCCCTTCAGTTAATCAGTGGATTCGGGAGTTCCATTCATCGTGTTCTGCCTCTAGCTCCGCCGGGACTGCTCCTGACATGTCGCCGGATGGGGCTTTGCGGGAGCTGCAGCTTGAGAACCCAGGGTCGTCATCCGATCGGTATGTTCCTCGGCAACTAATATTTCTTCGACAATTTGTTATTGTTCTTCTTTGTATTTTCTGCATTTGGTTCTTATGCTTAATCCATAGTTATTAAAAGTGCACCTAGTCAGAGAAGCACAATGCTTTGCTATGGATGCGAACAAAGGTTGACCATAATAACATAATAGCATCACCGATCCTTACCATCTAAGGATCAATTGCTGCTGAAGATGCCCTATTTTGCTGCGAGTAAATGCAACCTGGAATAAAGCTACACAGAGTATTTTTAAGGCCGAGGTTCTATGTTCTTATTTCTTGTTATACATGATGAGCCTTGCACCTGCGCTTGGTATCTTTACCTTTGAAGGACCTCGGCTCATGTTATAAGGATAGAACAAATTGTAAAGTTAGTCTCTTCATTTGAGCTAACAGAGAGAGTATTAGAAGACAATATTAGAAGACAAGTGGTGAATGCTTCATTGTTTATTCTTCAGCCCCAAGGCTGGTTTAAATAGAAGAAATACAATTAATGTCCATCCTTGAATCAAGGAGAACTTCATTACAATCAATATTCATCCTTGAATAAAGGAGAACTTTATGGAAAGAAAACTAAATGAAGATAGAAACATCTCTCTAATAATAACAAAATTTTCTCTAATAATAACTAATAATAAGAGGAGAGAGATTCAAGGGATTCTCCAATACCCCCCTCAAGTTGGTGCGTAGATATCTATCATGTCCAATTTGCTTATCAAATGCTCAAAGATGGATCTTGCCAAGCTTTTGGTTAAGATGTCCGCAGTTTGCTGACTAGAGGTCACAAATGGTAGACATATGATTCCAGCTTCTAATTTCTCTTTTATGAAGTGACGGTCAATCTCAATATGTTTGGTTCTATCATGCTGAACCGGGTTGTGGGCTATGTTTATGGCAGCTTTACTGTCAGAATATAATTTCAATGGGAGCTCAATTTTCATCTTAAGTTCCTCCATGACTCTTTGAATCCATAGTCCTTCACAAATACCCTGAGCCATAGCTCTAAGCTCGGCTTCTGCACTGCTTCTTGCTACAACTTGTTTTTTGCTTCTCCATGTCACAAGATTACCCCATACATAGGTACAATATCCAGAGGTATCCCTTCTGTCTGTGACTGAACCTGTCCAATCTGCATCAGTGAAGATAGACACATTTCTTTCACTAGTCTTCTTAAAAAATAAATCCTTTTCGGGATTGGCCTTCAAGTATCTCAGTATTCTATAAACTGTCTCAAGATGTTTCTCACAAGGAGAATGCATAAACTGACTCACTACACTGACTGAGAAGGCAATTTCAGGTCTAGTGTGGGACAAGTAAATTAGCTTACCCACCAACCTCTGGTATCTTTCGTGTCAACAGGAACATTTCCTTCTCCCCAAAGTTTTGCATTAGAATCCATGTGGATGAGGCTGGTCGACAACTACTCATTCATGTTTCTCGCAATAGATCGAGAATGTATTTCTGTTGTGAACCACAATTCCTTTCTTTAATCGAGCAACCTCCATACCAAGAAAGTATTTCAAGGATCGTATGTCCTTGATTTCAAAGTTTGTAGCAAGTCTCTCATTTACTCTTCTCATTTCAACTGTATCATTCCCAGTGAGGACAATATCATCTACATAAACAATCAAGGCAGCAAATTTTCCGCCAGAGGAGAATTTGGTGAATAAAGTGTGATCAGCTTGTCCTTGAGTGTACCCTTGGTTCTTCATAGTCTGAGTAGACCTTTCAAATCAGGCTCTAGGAGATTGCTTCAAGCTATAAAGAGTCTTCTTCAACTTGCATACCTTTGATCCAAATTTGTCTTCAAAACCAGGAGGACTATCCATATATACTTCTTCTTCTAGATCACCATTGAGGAAGGCATTTTTAACATCCAACATGTAGAGGCCAATCCATGTTAGCCGCAAGAGATAAAAGTATTCTGATAGTGTTCAATTTTGCAACAGGAGCAAATGTCTCTGAGTAATCTATGCCATAAGTTTGAGTGAAACCCTTAGCCACCAAGCGAGTCTTATACCTTTCAACTGACCCATCTGAATTGTACTTCACAGTAAACACCCACTTACATCCCACGGTCTTCTTACCAACTGGTAGTGTCATGATGCTCCAAGTTTTGTTCTTTTCAAGTGCTTTCATCTCCTCAAATACAGCTTTCCTCCACTTTGGAACTTCTAGGACATCCTGTACATTCTTTGGAATTTCTACACTAGACAATCGGGAGGTGAAGGCAGAAAAAGATGAAGACAAGTTTGAATATAATATAAAATCGGATATAGGATATTTAGGGCAAGACCTAACAGGTTTTCTAACTGCTATGGGATCATCTATATCAGGATACATGGTACGACTCTCAGAAACAGAGATAGACTTACTTTTTCTTTTCTGAGGAGGTTGATTATTCTCCGGTTCAGATTCATGGCAGTGTTGAGATGTGGATACATCCTCTTCTTTATGGTTCTTTTTCACAAATACCTTTCCTTTCCAAGTCTTGTTTCCTACTTCGAACCTGTCCTCTTTAGATGACAATTCATTTTGTGGCATTTCAATTAGTTCATCATTATTATCATCTTCAAAATTCTCATTGTTTTTTTCATGAGAAAGTGTAGGCTCGGATTCATCGAGTTCCTTACTCATAGTAGGAATTGGTTCAGACAATGAATCATGGCCATTTTCTGTTGGTGCAGAATTACAAGTCTTAGAATTTTGTGATATAGGCAAGGACAGGTTATTTAAAAAACTTATGTTCTCAGTTTCAAATGAGTCTTCCTTTAAGTTCCCCTCCTTAAGATAAGTATCATCAAAAAAAGTTTTGTTTTCAAAGAATGTGACATTCATAGTGACAAACATTTTCTTGTTTTTTGGATCAAAGTATTTATATCCCTTCTGGGTTGGAGAGTACCCTACAAAAATACATTTTATAGCACGTGGTTCGAGTTTGCTAATATTCTTATGTTCATGAACAAATGCTGTGCACCCAAAAAAATTTAATGTCAAATCAGTTGAAACACGAGTAAAAGGAAAACATTCTTTGAAAACATGAATTGGAGTTTGAAAATTGAGAACTTTAGAGGACATTCTGTTAATTAAATATGCAGCAGTTAAAATTGCTTCACTCCACAAATAATTTGGTACTTTATTTGAGAAGAGTAAAGCTCTAGACACCTCCAATAAGTGTCTATTTTTTCTTTCTGCAACTCCATTTTGGTGAGGAGTATTTGGACATGAACTTTGATGCACAATTCCATTTTGAAGAAAAAAATCACCCAAAATTGTGTTAAAGTATTTCCTACCATTGTCACTTCTAAAGACTTGAATAGTGGTCTGAAATTGAGTTTGCACCATTTAAAAAAAATTCTTTACATCCTGACAAACATCGGATTTTTCCTTTAACAAGTACACCCAACATACTCATGAATGGTCATCTATAAATGTGATAAGCCATTTTTTGTGAGAAAGTGTACTTGTACGATTAGGGCCCCAAACATCACTGTGAATAACAGAAAAAGATTTTGATGGTTTATAAGGCTGTATTGAAAAATGGGAACGATGATGTTTTTGCAAATTCACATGCCCCACATTTAAACAAAGACAAATCTTTATTACGAAATAACTTAGGAAACAAGTATTTTAAAGAGCGAAAACTAAGATGGCCTAATCGTAAATGCCATAATATAATGTTGTCATCATTATTTGAAATACGAAAAGACTCAAAGCAGGAACTTATCGGTTTGGAAGGTAGTTGTGATTTAGATCCAATATCGAAGTAGTAGAGTCCTCCATTCTCCTTACTGCCAATCATCTTCCCCGAGTTCAAATCCTGAAAGATACAGTGAGAACCGAAAAAGTTAGTTTGACAGTTTTTTTTTTGGCTAATTTACTGACAGACATTAGGCTACAAGATAGATTTGGAACATGAAGGACATCTTTAAAAGTCAACATCGGGGACAACACAACTGAACCTTTACCTGCAATGGCTGAAAAGGAGCTGCGACTTTTATTTTTTGATTCCCTGCAGAGGGATTATATGAAGAAAACAGAGTAGATTCACTTGTCATGTGATCGGTTGCACCTGAATCTACTATCCAAGTGTGGTTGGGGCTGACACTAAGAAGAGCAGAAGTATCTTTTTTGTGCTATAGAGCAAGAAGGTGTTTGAGATTCGAGAAGTTTGTCTAGTTGTTCCGTCGTGAGTGAAAGCTGAGTTGAAGAAGATTGCTGCCCTTGATCTGAATTACTAGCCTGGAATGCACGACCCTCGTTACCACCTTTCTTCTTCTAGTTCGGAGGCTTGTCATGGAGCTTTCAACATGTTTAACGCGTATGCCATGCGCGTTTGCAGTGATCACACCAAGGTTTGTCTGACTTCTTACTTTCGTTGAAGTTGCCGTCTCCGAAAGGACTTACGTCTCCATTGTCGCCGTCATTGCCACGTCCAGTACCGCCGCTAGCACCGCGACCAGCCCCTCTACCGTTGCCGCGACCAGCACCTCCGTCGTTGCTAGTGCCACGACCAGCATCGCCATGGCCTGTTGCGCCGTTCCCGCGGCCTGCTCCGCCTTCTGTCGTGGAGGAGTTGTCGTTGTTTGTTTAGCCGGTGAGGGCTTGCTGCCATCTATTGGAATCGGCCATTGAGAGTCTAATTGGGTTGGAGAAACGAGTTTAATTTTTTTTTTACAAACCCTATGTTAGTGAACATGGCTCTGATACCATATTAGAAGACAATATTAGAAGACAAGTGGTGAATGCTTCATTGTTTATTCTTCAGCCCCAAGGCTGGTTTAAATAGAAGAAATATAATTAATGTCCATTCTTGAATCAAGGAGAACTTTATTACAATCAATATTCATCCTTGAATAAAGGAGAACTTTATGGAAAGAAAACTAAATGAAGATAGAAACATCTCTCTAATAATAACAAAATCTTCTCTAATAATAACTAATAATAAGAGGAGAGAGATTCAAAGGATTCTCCAACAGAGACTAAAGTTAATATATGTCCATACAGTTTATCCGTAGCATAGCTATTTTCTTTGAATGGGTAGAGTCCCTTCATCTGTGAGATAATATGGATTGTAAAGTTAGTTTGTGTCAGTATAGTTTATCCCTAACACAACTATGTTTTTTATACAGGAAGTTACCAGGTGATAGAACGCTGAAGCTGCTTTCAGGATCTTGTTACCTACCACACCCAGATAAGGAGGAAACAGGTGGAGAAGATGCTCATTTCATATGTATTGATGAGCAGGCTGTTGGTGTGGCAGATGGTGTTGGCGGCTGGGCAGATCTTGGTGTTGATGCAGGGCAGTATGCCAGAGAGCTTATGTCTCATTCTGTAAATGCAATTCAAGAAGAGCCTAAAGGATCAATAGATCCAGCAAGGGTTTTAGAGAAAGCATACACTAGTACCAAAGCTAGAGGTTCTTCAACTGCATGCATCATTGCTCTTACCGATCAGGTTGTTTATTTAGTTATTTTCTTGTTCCACTATTTTTCTGCCATTCGTGGGTGTTTATATTATGGGACTACCTTCATACCTCTCCACATCGAAAACATTTTACTGTATATGTATAAACACAGTGCGAACAGTGTTTGGCATTTCTTCTTACTTTATCACCGAGCCATTATTGTGGTAAAAGATGTAAACCTCTAAAGCACTATCTCTAAATGTTATATTTTGTCACATGGTGTTAATTTTAGGGGTTCATGTAGATCTACCCGGTGGTGGTTAGAGATAATAGTGGGCTGGGTCAGTAATCCAAACCCCGTTCAATAATATTTCGGGCTAGATATCGAACCCTATCTACCCCTAGTCTTACAAAACTATGCGTAAGCCCAGCCCTCGGATTCGGGCTAGGTTTATTTATTCTTTTCGCATTCTTTTTGTTGGCTGTTTAAAGTACCAATGTTCAGTCAGACTTATAAATATGAACACCACAATGATATGTTACTTCCGTTAAGTCAACAAAGGTAAGAAAAATGAAGTGCTCAATTATGTTATATCTGACCTTGGATTGATAAGTAGAAAATAAATATCGCCACAAGATAATACTACTAAACTCTACAAAACGGACTGACAAGTGACAACTCCTAACCCGTAAGCTAGAGAGTAAAGGTGTGGCTCTCTTTTTCTTAAAGAGAAAAAGGGGTGTGCTTCTCTCCAAGGTTTTAAAGAGCCTTAGCTTGTTGCCTCTCATATATACATTGTTTTGTAATAAGATTGGTAAGATGGGGAAATCATTTTTTGAGCTTTAACTATGAGTATAATATCCACCTTCGGCTTGCTACTTGTTTAGACTAATAGATACATCTGTTTCAAGTGTTTCCTCCATTGAAAATGTGTCACTAATCAGTTATGGAGCACAATAAAGGTGTAAAAAGCTTTATCAAAGTACTGATGATTCTTGTTTTGCGTGGCTCTCTACTTGACGCTAATATTTGACTTGTTGCCAAATCCCTTGTAAGGAATCTATGAGCAAAAAGAGGACCTTGTCGTAGAACCTTTAAACTTTAGGTGCCTATTAACAAATAGGTAAAAGTACTTTTTGTTGTTGAGCCATATGCTCATGCAACTATGGCAATGGCTTAACCTACATGTTCCTCTATACTAGGAATGTTGCAAAGTAGTAAGGTGTTGTAGTTATTCACTAATGTTGTTAAACTCGCGCGATAGATCGTGGGATCTTACAATCCTACGCGTTTTATACGGAGCTTCGAGGCAGATTGGTGGCCGGCGCGGTCATCGGCCGGCGCGGCGAGGAAACGCGTGGGATCTTACGATCCGTGTTACGATCCCACGAGTTTGTAACTTATGATTCATGTATGACATTTTTATATTAAGGTTATTTTGGTTTTTAAGGTTACTTTTTCTTATTTATGTTATATAAATAATATATAATATATATTAAATATAATTTTGTCTTTCTGGTGGGATCTTACGATCCGTGTTACGATCCCACAAGTTACGATCGTTCACCCTTCGAACGATCCTTGGTAGTATCTCGAGTTTGACAACCTTGGCTAGAACTAGAAGTATTGTTACTACAACAACGAACAGTCTTTATCCCAATTTCCATGTTATTCTGCTTGTCCACATAATGTTTTTGTCCATTCAGCTTTATGAAAGGCGACACACTTTGGTTTATTAGGTTGGGATCTTACACAGTGGAAGTTTGACATGGTCACGTGAATGATTAATGTAGATAGTCATTGGCCCATAATATAGATAAAAGTTGATAGTACCCATTGCCCTTGATTATCAGTTTTGTATTTTTAAATGGCCATATAAATTTGCCTCTATACTCGAAAGTAAATCTCAATATGACAAGAATGTAATTTTGAAATCCATGCGCAGAACTTGTCAAACTGAACTTTGCCTTGCAATGAGCCTTATATGGTAATATGGTATATCTTGGAATATTTGTAGATACTTTCACCACTGTTGGCCAGTAGGAAGTATTTCCTCGTCAATTTGGCTAATGACAATTTGGTCGTGTTGACAAGAATACTTTGTGATTGGACCGAGTACTTTGAACTGGAATCAGGATACCATTGTGTTCCGTGTTAAGCATCATATACGGTTCAAACCTATATTGAATTTATTTTATCTGATTTGTGAAGTTCACTGGAATCAGGACACCATTGTGTTCCGTGTTAAGCATCATATTCAGTTCAAACGATTGTGCTTTTGGAATTCTAATTGACTAACAGGTTATATTAGCACCACATCTGTGAATCACAAATGACTAACACCTGGATTTCAAAATTATCACCTGGGATTCTGAAATCCTTATTGACTAACCCCGACTTAGAGAATTGAATATGACCGTAGATTTGGATATAGTAACTGTTTATACCTATACTATTTCCAACTGTAAGTTCTATTGAGAATTTCATGTCCTGGCTTGTTCAAGTATTATTCTTTTATTTGTAGGGCATTCATGCTGTCAACCTAGGAGACAGTGGATTCATAGTCGTGAGAGATGGGTGCACTATCTTCCGCTCACCTGTACAGCAACATGATTTCAACTTCACGTATCAATTGGAGAGCGGAAATGGCAGTGATCTACCTAGTGCTGCCCAGGTACCAGAATGCTGTTCTCATGGTACCCTTGCCATTTAGTAATGATATATTATATATCCATGATTTGACTTTTTTATGTCTGATTCCAGTACCAAATTATACACTGATTGTCGGTGCTGATGGGCCAATATGTAGTGGCTGCCTTTCTAAATATAACTCATATTACTAGGAGGGTGTTATTTGCACTCTGGTAAAAGCTGGAGGCTAAGTCTGCAAGTATGGATTAGGATGTGTTACCTCAAAATAAATACTAGGTTGTCAAGGAGCTATAGGTAGCAGTGTTTTTATAAACTGGTCATCAGCCTCTGCTTCAATGTAAGCTCCTCTTGCTACTACTCATCCTTATCCTCAAAGGTCAAACCATCGGACCATCGGGGTCGCAGACTGGCCAGTACAATCTTGAAGGGCTGCCACTCTCAAGCTAGGCTTCACATTCTAGTTCTTTGAATAAAATAGACCAAAATGAATTTCAATTCTATGAACTGGGTTGGGCTTGGACTCGGTGACAATCAACTCAAAAATTCCTTTTGCCTAAACTTCGAAAAACCCTACCTCAATAACCCACACAAACTGTTCAAACCACTGATGGGTTCGAATGGTTCACTGCGGTCCAAACTTGTTTGTAGTGCTCGTACTGCTCAAACTGTACAAAATGTTGGACTGAATTGCTTTCTGCAATATGATTGTTTGACCATACAGTCCAACCAACTTTTAAAACGCTTCCGGACAGTACCTAGTATATCTTTGGTTGCTTGAATGTTCTCTAATTAAGAAGATACGAATCATGAAGTCAATTATGGTTTGTTGAACTTAAAAGTCCATATCACCACCAATGAAGAGAAGGAATTAATATGTCCTCCATTTTCATTTAATGCAGGTTTTTACTGTGCCTGTTGCCTCTGGAGATGTTATTGTGGCTGGTACTGACGGTTTATTTGATAACCTGTACAACAACGAGGTCACAGCTGTTGTGGTTCATGCCATCAGGGCAGGGTTTGGACCGCAGATTACAGCCCAGAAGATAGCTGCACTTGCCCGCCAGCGAGCTCAGGATAAGAACAGGCAGACACCTTTCTCAACTGCTGCCCAGGATGCTGGCTATCGTTATTACGGAGGCAAGCTCGATGACATTACAGTTGTGGTGTCATATATCACACAGTCCAGCTCTTGATAGGTAGATACGAAACCTTTGTTCCAACATTTTCCCCCATTGTACATAGAGATGGTATCGGATAAATGTAGCCACACATACCCTCGTCACAAGATAAATTGTCCATCCTAGACATGTAGCATCTATATTTAATTTCCCTTCCCGTGTTTGTGAAGTTGCTTCCCTACAAACAATGTTTTGGTATGGAGAACCAAAGTAGCCCTTCTCACCCCCTTCGTACTCTGTACTGTTAAAACTGCCGGTTAGACTGATAGGTACTCGACTTCGTGCTAAATTTGTATGAGGATGTCCCTATCTAACTGGCGAGTGGCATTTGTGAATAAGATCGTGCTGTGTGGATTAATTTTGAATTTGAAAGATTTGAGAGCTTAATGTCTCTAATTCGTTTGTGTATATATATGTGGAAGTTTCTTTACTACTGCCCTTTTATTGATGACAAAACCCTTTATTTGGAGGATGGTTCATATTACCGTCGGAACATGAGATCCTGTCATCCCGAGTCCCCAACGGACATTATGTTGTCCCGAAGTAACACAATTTATTTATACTTCATCCGTCTCTTACATTTAACACTAATTTTAACAGAAAAGCTATATTATGCTTATTGCTTATACAAAGAAACTCAGAGTACTGTGGCCATCTTCATGTAAAAACAGACTTGCCCTCTTTCATTTCTATTTCATGTTCAAGGGAAACTACTATTCTTATTTGATTTTTGTTCTGAGACCCATAGGGTTGAATGAAATGTGATTCTTGTGCAAATTGTTTCTAAATATGTGCAGTAGATGGTCATCGTATTCTTCTGTCAGCTGTTCACTTCCGTAAGTCGTATGCTTTTCATTTGGGTTTAATTGCAACTTCATACCCTCAACTATTTCTGTTCTTCAATTTCATACCCTAAATTTTTTTACTCGACACCTTGATACCATCAACTATTTAATATTTTCAATTTGATACCTAAAATTTTAAAAATGACAAAATTATTCGTCTCCTTCACTTCCCTACCGGACCTAATCCCTCTTCTCTGCCGGCTCACCACTCTCTGCCCTCACCTCACCCCCCGTCCCCGCCCTCTCCCAGCCACCCTCGCGTGCGCGGTGGTCGGAGGGGGGGAGGGGGAGAGGGATGGGTGGCCGGAGGGGTGGGGCGGACGGTGGCTGGAAAGGGGGGGGGAGGGTGACTCGCGGGTGGGTGGCTGGAGGGGAGGCGAGTGGGTGGCCGGAAGGGGAGGGAGAGGGATGTAGTTTAAGTTAGGTTAGGAGTATTTTTGTCCATTTTTTTTTTCAGGGTATCAAATTGTTAAAAAAAAGTTTAGGATATGAAGTTGAGAAACATAAATAGTTGAGAATATCAAGTTGCAAATAAACCTTTCATTTGCAAGAAGATTTAGTTTGTCCACCAACACTCTTCGAGTCCTCACAAAGTCATTGCCAACAAACTCGGAGGTCCAGAGTACTTTATGTTGTTTGCCCTTGTGTATACAATTACTCCAAAGATGTATTGTCATTGCCCATAAATCCTTGATCGAATGGATGAAGATATCAACGCAGACAAAAAAAAAAAAAAAATTAAATCTCCATTAAGAGACATACAAACATTACTGAGAACAACCATATTTAACCAAGTCATCATAACAATCAACCACTTGAAATTTAGTCTCTGTTCAACACCCAGTTCTACAAATTTATTTTCTCTGTCTAGTCTCCTCTTCCTCCCTTCTCCTAGCTTCTTCCTCTCAATCTCCTCCTCCATTTTCCTCGCCAACTTCTCCTCTTCCTCCCTTCTCGTAACTTGAAATTTGTTTGCCGGTCACGGCGATGCTCCGACCATTACAGTTCTTAACATCCGGTTTCCGGTCATAGAGATTGAATGTCTTGGTCTTCGACTTCCTCTTTCCATTGTCGAGGCTAATCGAGTATTTTCTTCCTACGAGTGCTTCAAGAATCCCTTCTTCCCAATTCGACTCCTCGTCGTCGGTCTCATTCTTTGGCTGAAACTGCATAATTGGCGGTGGTCTCTCCGCCCATTTAATTCCTTGTATGACTTCTGACGACACCTAAAAATAGAAGGGAAACAAATACACCACTATCAGGCTATCAGCTAACCAAGTTATCTTCAGGCTTTATAAGTGACAGTTCTACACAATTTACAGTTATAAATATGGTGTCTGCGAAATGTCATGTTCCACATGTGGCATTTTGGTGATTGAACTTTTTTTATTAATTTGATACTTAAGTTTTACATTTTGGTTTAAAGAGTGACTGAACTAGGTTTCATTGATATTTTGAATAAAAATCGTTAAAAATAGACATGATGGTCACATACCTTATTTTTAGAATTACTTTTGTGAACCAGCCGATATGTCGACTATAATTTATTGTAAAACTGCCATTTTGTATTCGACAAATATTTGTTCATGTAGAATTTCTTCTAACACCATTTTTCTTAGTCCAAAAAAATAAAAATTATGACAAAATAACTATGAAAAATAAGGCCGGTGACCGTCACATATCCATTTTATCAATTTTTATCAAAAAATACCAAAAAAATCGAACTAATGTACTATTTAACCCAAAATATAAAGCTTAGTACCAAATTAACCAAGAAATATCAAAATTTAATTAATACTCTTTAACCCAAAATGCAAAGTTTAGTATCAAATTAACCAAAACAAAAAAAAAAAAGTTCGATCACCAAAACGACAACCACTACGTTCTTAGGCACCATTTGACTAATTAACTCTATAAACAAAATACAAAAAATGGGAATTCGTTTGAAGCACACTGTCGCCGAAACCTCGAACCAGGTCACCAATATTTGAGTAAGGTCCAACAAAACCTTCCTGTATGCAAAGAACAAGATGACATCAACAGCTGATCAATAAGGTTAGCATTAATTCCTGTGATTCAAATCAAGATCTTTACCGACGGACTCTCGTCTGCGACGATGCACTGTTTGTTCGATTGCTCAACATTTGGTTAAAGAATAATTGACGAACTCGGAAATCAGGTCTATTTTTCTTTTTCTTTTTTACAAGGTGAATTGAAAACGGTTCAAAAATATTGAGTGTCTAAGTCGTTTCTAATAGTATGGACTTCAAATTTTGAGATCACAGACGAATTTTTAAAGTGGTGACATCAAAGCTTAATGTTCATATATATTTTTTTCCAACAATGATACAATAGTATTATATAGAGAAAATTCGCAAAAATAAAACTGTAAATCAAATATAATATCAAAAATAATATGCCATAATAACATACTAATAAAATTGAAGATGTTTCAAACCAGAAAAATAAAACTAAAGCCTTTATCTACATTTAAGAATAAGTTTCCAACTTATTTTGCCTAAAAGAAAATATAGAAAGAAAGAGAGATCGAGAGAGGAGATTAACAACGAGGAAAAATAAGAACAATTGTATAAGAAGAAATTACCATTTTTTTTAATTCTAATCACCGACTAACTTGTCTTTTAGTATTCTAGTATAACATTTAGATTTCGTATAAATAGTAAAATTTATGCGAACTAAAAGGATTAGAAGGAGTCAGTTGGTTTTTAGTTCAAACTGGACTTGCATACATATGAAATTCGAACCTAATTTATGTCCTCTAAAATTTTGGACCCAAGGCAGTGGGCTCATGAGCATCATATGAAATCCAGACCATATATATATATATATATATATATATATATATATATATATATATATATATATATATATATATACTACCCTTCAAACACCTTTAATTCAAGTGGAACACTCAAGTTTTTTATTGTTCGAGTTCAGGAACAACAATATTTATAATAAATTCATATTTATTTTTTAATCATTTTTACGAGCGTGAATATATATATATATATATATATATATATATATATATATATATATATATATATATATATATATATATAGAACAAGGTAATTGTATTACAGACTTATGGTCCGAAGGGCTAGGAACTCAGTCGGAAACTCACACGCCCAGCCCGAAGGCCACTTGCATCGTATCCGTATCCATTTTGCATCGTATCCGTATCCACTTGCACTCACATTTATTTTTCCACAGAAAATTAAATGTACTTCTTTCTACCGTTGCTTGAACATGCAACCATTTGGAATGATATGTCTCACTCTAACCACCTAGGAGGATATATACACGAAAATGATATTTGGTCTGTCTTTAGACGTGCTCATCTGCCTAGGTGACATAGGTCCATTGGCTACCCCTACTAGCACTAGAATCAATCTCCTTTTAAAAAAAAAGGACCAGGGGTCAATGGGAAATTGTCATATGGACAACGGGACATCGGCAGTCACACCAATGCGTCAGAATAGTAGCTTCCATATATATACGGGTGATCGTTCGCATGTCCGTATGCCACGTGTCACCACCTCCACAGGCCCCTCCCTGCCTTCGGGGCCCAGTTCGTCCGTCCGTCCAATTAAAGGATGACACGTGGTCCATGGATCAGGACTACGGTCCAAGTTGCCCGCGGGCAACGTAGCATCGTCCATGTAAGATACCTGTGTGCACGTAGAAGACCATGTCGGTGTGAAGAAGCACGGGCAGGAAGAGCGAGCTCTGGTCGAGAGTGATGAACTGGAGGTGGTACGTCCCCTTCTCCCTATCGTGCACGTCAGCAGCCGTCACCGTTCCGAACTCCGAGGAAAAGATGGTACTCTTCTGCTCTCTCTGGGAACCAGATGCCGACCGTATATTGGTGGGAAGAACTCCTCCTCGACCAGGACAGCATTGGAGAAGAGGAGGGATCACAGAACAAATGTTGCAAAGGAGGACGACGACCAGACGCAAGCTTTCTCCATCCTGAACTTCTCTATCGTCCACACTGTACTGTGACGAGTACTGGCGGGGGGGGGGGGGGGGGGGGGTACATGTTGTCTATTATTAGAAGAAAAAACAAAGTCTTCTCACTCTCTCTTTTCCCTATTGTCCGGTTCTATTCTCCCTAACGTTGGAGAATTCTTGGATCCGGTTATGTAGGATGCCTATAGGCTATTTTTGGAGTACTTTATCACTATATATATACTACTCAATTCCTCTTAGAATAGTGCTCTATTGGCTTTAGTAAATATCCTCTACTAAAGACTCTTTTCTCTCCTCATCTCCAACAAGAATTTCTACTCTTTTGTTTATTTGTTCTGGACAAAAGCTAAGTTCGGGGTCGCTCTTTCCGAGTTGTGTGCAATGAGGAGATACCGGTAGAGCGGAAGTTTTACCACTAGGAGCATTCGAAACAAGTCTGCACATAGATCCGAATCAACTCTTAGGACAGTGCTTCGTGCGCGACTTTCCCGGAGGCCGGTAACATTTACTTTATTTTGTTTTGTTTGCAAATTTTTTGGAATAATTTCCAATAATCTAAGAGTTGATTCGTTTATAAAATAAAAATCTCTAATTGCTGCTACGAAATTTGTTATCAAATATTTCTTACTGCGGGGAAAAAAGGAAAAAAAAAAGTTTTTGTTATCAAATATATGTTATTTCCAAACAAGAAGTTCTTTTGATGCCTTAATTTATTTGTTAGTTTCAATCAAGTTGTTCTAGCATACTTACTTGTCCTTTAGCAAAATTTTTGCAATCATCAACATTGTTATAATCTACGGTGCTTAAATTATTGTAAGCATTAAGACTTATATGCATTATTATAACTTATATTAGTGTTAGCATATCTCCTATTCACTCACAAAATTTGCTATACATTGCTTACTCTTTACTATCATCAAGCAAATATTTTAACTTACCATTAACAAGTTATTTGTTAATTTTTGAATATTTGTCACATTAGTAACAATTTGTCATTTTCATAAAGTGACACCTGAGACAAACATTATTGTGTTAGTAATTTTGTCAATTCTAGTTTTCTTTACTCAATATTTAAATTTAGGCTAAAATAAACAATTAATTGATTTAGTAGAATTCCTTTAATTTTAAAGTTATAAAGTAGAGATTTGTTTGGGAACAAGCCAAAAGGGCCCTTCTGTCAAAAAGACGTAAATCGTCTAAGCGACCGGTTCTTAAGTGTTCCTAGTGAACCTCCGCTTGCTGGGATCCGGCCCCTACAGCTAACCCAACCTTATCAAAACTTGAACAACTTAATTTTTTAAAGGTCTAATAAAATCATTTAAATTGTTAAGTTTTAGCTTAATCCATCTTATTGAGTAAATATTTTATTTTATTTTCGGACCTTAGAAATCATGTCTACCAAAGACGAGACTTCGACTGCTAAGCCAGCCAAGTTTGATGGCACCCACTTCAAGAGGTGGCAGAGTCAAATGAATTTCTGGCTCACCACTTTAGGACTGATTTCAGCCATTGATGGTTCCACACCCATCATAAATGATTCTGACGACACTGAGTCTGACATAGGAATGTCCAAACCCTCAAGTTCCTCCAAACCTAAAATTCCTAAGGAAATAGACTTTCACTGCTTCCATCGATTTCTAAGCGCTTTATCTGATTCACTTTATGATATATTCTTTGAATATAAAAGCGCCAAAGAACTTTGGAATGCTTTAGAAGATGAATATGGTTGTGATGATGCTGGAATTGAAAGATTCACTTCTTCAGCATTTAATAAGTATTTTATGGTAGATGACAAACCTATGAATGAACAAATCCATGAATTCCAAAAATTTGTGAGACACATTTAAGCTAAAGGTACAACCTTTTCAACTGAATATAAGATAGCTTGCCTGGTAGATAAGCTCCCTCCCTCTTGGTCTGATGTAAAAAATGACCTCCATCGTACCCAAGGTGACCTTACTTTTGCCCAAGTACTGAAGCAAATTAGAGTTGAAGAACAACTTAGGCTAAGGTCTAACTCCAAGACTGAGACTAAGGCTAAGGTAAACCTAGTAGAGTCATCCCAAAGCAAACCTAAGCCGAATAATCCTCACAAATCCAAGAAGAATATATTCAAGAAGAAGAATATTGTTCAGCCTCATCACCAGAACCACCAGAATCGTCAACACCAGCAACCCCAAAAACCTAAAAACTTTGGTCAGACTCAGGATCAAGGAAGATTTTGTTGTGTGTGTGGTAGAACAAACCACACGGCCATCAACTGTTTCCAAAGGAAGAAGGAACCAATCAAGACTTCCTATAGGGGGAAAGGCCCAGCCAAACCAGAAGCCAACATGATTCTGAATGGTTCTTCTGGTTCCTTCAGGTCTGTGACTTACCAACCCTTAGTTAATATTTCTTACCATTCTGATGACTGGTGGTTGGATTCTGGAGCTAATGTTCATGTTTCATTTGATCGCTCCTGTTTTTCAAACTATCAGAAATAATGTGGAGGAGGCATAACCCTAGGAGATGGCTCTACGGTACATTGTAGGAAGAGGAAGAATAGATCTGAAGATGACATCAGAAATTTTTTTGCCTCTTCATGATGTTCTTCATGTGCCGACTGTTAGGAGAAATTTAGTTAGCGGTTCCCTTCTTGTAGCATCTGGTTACAAGATTGTAATGGAAGCCAATAAAGTTGTATTTTCTAAGAATGAGTCCTTTGTTGGTAAAGGATTTGTAAAGGATGGTCAGTTTATTCTCAGTATTGTAAATAAAATGTTGGATCCTTCTCCTATTGTTTCCAATGTAGAATCTTCCAATGTTTGGCATGGTAGACTAGGTCATGTGAACCTGGGTTCCCTTAGAAGGATGATGAACCTAAATCTTATTCCCAAGTCTCCTGTAGATAATAAAGACAAGTGTGGAATTTGTGTTCAAGCCAAACATTCTAGACTACCATTCAAATCCATAGAAAGGAATTCTGATCTTCTAGAACTAGTTCATAGTGATGTTTGTGATTCAAATAGGGTTTTGACTCGAGGCGGTAGGAAATACTTTGTCACATTTATAGATGATTGTTCAAAGTATTGCTATACATACCTTCTCAAAACCAAAGATGAAGTTCTAGATAGATTTATGGTTTACAAATCAGAAGCTGAAAACCAATTAGAGAAAAGGATTAAGATCCTTAGATCTGATCGTGGCGGAGAGTATACCTCAAACGAAATGACTAACTTCTGTGAAGAACACGAAATAATTCATGAGGTGACTGCTCCTTATTCACCACAGTCCAACGGAGTTGCTAAAAGAAAGAATCGCACTCTGTTAGACATGGTGAATGCCATGCTTCTCAGCTCAAGTGCTCCTGATAATCTGTGGGGAGAAGCCTTATTAACAGCCTGCTACATCCTAAATAGGATTTCCAGTAAATCTAAGGATAAGACACCCTATGAATTATGGAAAGGTAGAACTCCTAGAGTCCATTACCTCAAAGTTTGGAGATGTCTAGCAAAAGTTGGAATCCCTGAACCAAAAAAGAGAAAGATTGGACCCAAGACCATAGATGGTGTTCATAGGATATGCCTTAGATAGCAATGCCAATAGATTTCTAGTGACTAATTCTGAAGTAAATGAAATCTCTAACAATACCATTATAGAAGCTAGAGATGCAATTTACTTTGAGAATATATTCCCTTTTAAGGGTAGAATTTCTTCCAACCCCTCAAGTTCTTCCCTAGCTCCTTCTACAAGTTCCCATTGCCATTCATCAAGCTCACAACCTGAACACGACTTAGAACCTAGAAGAAATAAAAGAGGAATGATTGAAAGGAATTTAGGGGAAGGCTTCTTCACTTATTTGATAGAGGGTGATCCCTCAACTTACGAAGAAGCAATATCTTCTTCTGATGCTCCTTTCTGGAAAGAAGCCATAAACAATGAGTACAACTCCATTATGGAGAACAGTACCTGGTATTTAGCAGACCTACCTTTAGGTAGTAAACCCATAGGTTGTAAGTGGATCTTCAAAAAGAAACTCAGAGCTGACGGTACTATAGAGAAATACAAAGGTAGATTAGTAGCCAAGGGTTTCACTCAGAAAAAGGAATTAGATTATTTTGATACCTATTCTCCTGTAGCTAGGATTACTTCTATTAGAACCCTTCTAGCCTTAGCATCCATTCATAACATGCTGATCCATCAAATGGATGTAAAGACAGCATTTTTGAATGGAGATCTAGAAGAAGAGATCTACATGGAGCAACCTGAAGATTTTATTGCTAAAGGTCAAGAAAAGAAAGTTTGCAGATTAGTAAAATCACTTTATGGCCTAAAGCAAGCTCCCAAGCAATGGCACAACAAATTTGATTGTCACGACCCGATTCCAAATTGTTGGGTCAAATCGGATCATGCCCAGCCTGCACCGTTGTGAGACGGCGGCAGTAAGCTGTTTCTATTTGCAGATAATCTCAACAACATTCTATACATTTGTCACAACACGAATTTACGAATATTTAAAACTTTTTTTCAACAAAGAGAAATACAACTGGAAAGAAAAATACTGAAATAAATACTGAAACCAAAAGTCTATAATCTCCAACATAATGAAACTAGAAAATAAGGAAATAGCAACTAGCTAAACGGTCGGCTCTTCGGCCTCAGGATCCGCGTCCTCCAAGGGAGACTCTGGTCACACCGCAGGGTATAGCACAGGATCATAATAGCTATTGTACAATAGCTCAGCGTCATCAATATCACCTATTGGAGGGGGATCCAGTCAGGAAAGGAGCAAGTACGAGTATGTACCTCACATTTCAAATAATAACGGAAAAGTACAAGCTAAATAGTTGAAACAATATTTTTCAGCAATTTAACAATCCAATACTTGAAACAATGTGATTTGAATATGTAATGTCTATGACCGGCTTGGGTTGTACAATAGCATCCTAGTGATGCGATACGGTTTATCCCCGTGTGTAAGAGGGATAAGCTCGCACAATAACAATATGCAATATGAGGGGTATTGGTCATAAACGCTACACTATTCCTCCAATATCCCCACAATCAATATCAATCAATATTTGAACCCTAGGAGAGGGGTCCGTATAGCAATGTGGTTTAAACATGCAACTTGACAATTACTAATTAAAATATAAAATAGCATAACCGTAACTTGTCTTTGTTTAATGACTGGAATAGGATGTCGGTACCGGGGATGAAGTCAAATACGTCCTCGGAACCCTACAGTTGAGAATCCCTGACTTAGAAACATAGATGAGCCAAATCTAGGTGTGCTAGTTGCAATTTCTAGAAGCAGATCCTAGTCCAGTTTTTAAGTTGTTAATTAAGCTATCAACCTACTCTACCGTCGCAGGATACAATTATCAATTAACGAAAAAGGAACCAATTTATTGATTTATTGGGTAAAGATCGTATTTTCCAATTCATTTAACAAAACTTTGTGCTTTAATATTATATGCATAAAATTAGGTTTTTCTTTTAATGAGAAAAATGTGAATTTGTTTAAATAATACAAACTTGAATTTTATCATTTTTATTTAGAAGTGAGAAAACTCTTATAATTTTTCATATAAAACTAATATCCATTTTAAGCACGCGTCTAATTACGCAAAGCAGCAACCAAAAAGAACAGAAAATCCTAAACTACACAAATATAGGGCCACAGAAAAACAAAAGAAAACTGGACTTATGCCCTTACAACAAATTAATTAATTTAATTTAAATGCTGAGGCGAGCTCTGAGTGCCGTGAAGCGGTCCAAACAGAAGGCCGAGGCCCTGCACCCAAGATACTAAAACCAGTAACAAGTTCTAAAAATAAAAAATAATATAATTTAAATATAAATTATAGAAAATGGGCATCTCAGACTTGGTCATGCAAATCTCACGTTGCTGGCTTACGCCCCAACGTACAGGGATACCCCGTAGCGTTTGCGTGTCGCCGAGGCTCATCCGACCGATACGGTCGTCGCCTAAAGGTGGTTACCAAAAACAACTAGAAGCCAACAATACCAAAATATCTTTTCCTGAAAACTTTAAACTTTATAAATAATATATATTTTTCCGAGAAAACCAAACCATTTTTGTAAACAAATAAAGACTATATATATATATAAAATTGGGCAGCACCTCCTTTGTAACTAGGACAACCTAGCCAAATTTGGCACTGTCCAACAAGTACAGATACCCAAAAACCACACCACACAATACCAATATATCCACACCACCAAACCAGAACAAAAATCCGATAAAACGACAACGCACCAAAATTTATATTAAGCTAAATACCGCTCAAAAACAAAACTAACAACTACAATCGTTCCGAATCCAATTCGGAAGACCAAAGTAACCACTACACAACGAGATAAAAGTCCGAACCCCATCGTGGGACCGGAACCGCGTCATCACAGACTCTACGGAGAGGGACGAACTACTCTGACTAACAGAAATTACCAGATTGTTCGATGACGGAGTCCGAAGGGTGGCCTCGAACTCGGGAACGCTGGACAGCGGAATCCGAAGCCACGGAACAGCGGGAAGCGAGCCGGACAACGGTACGGGAAGCTGGCGGACCGCGGGAAGGGCGGACCGCGGTCGGCGGTCCGCATGAGGCCGACTGGAGGCAGTGACCGCAGGGCTCGGGGAGGAGCACGCCCCAGAACTAGAATACTGGAGAGCGGGGGCATACATAGCCAGCTACGTATAATGAAATAAATTCTATCTCACCATACGGTCACGGCTGTCTAGATATATGAGGGTTTAACTATAAGCCATCAGTCTCCTATGGTCATGAACAAGCCTATTGTCTCAATCTCAAGCAAGTAATGACAGTTACAAGATGTCAGAACATCAAATATACAATAGTAAGGCGTCCCATACATTACATACTTGGATGATCATGAAGCTAGTCGTACAAAATATCAAGACTAGCAAGAGTTTTAGTCATACATGATCAACCCTAGGATTTGTCAATCATGTTACAGCCCGTTGGCAGACAGTAAATAAAGGTGCAATACGAGCTAACACATGCTCGGGGCTAAACGCCTCAAAAGAATAATTTTACAATAAAGTGGGAGAACAAAAAAACTCACTCGTTGCCAGGGTTACGCCTGGTGGTCACCATCTGGCTGGAAGACAGGTAGATCCTTTAGAGCTGCTCCGATATCTGGCCACACAAAACCAGCTAGGTCAGACCCCAGAAAAAGTAAGTGCCACAAAGGAGACTTCACTTAGGAACTAAAACCAGCATATCAGAAAAGATAATAATTAAAGTACTGATAATAACAGGAATAACAATGATAAATTGAGTACGAGAAAACCATTCAAGTATCCAGATTGCAACTCTTAAATCAAACAAGGACCGGAGTTGCAACCTTTCACCTCAATAGAAACCCGTCTCAAATATTGTTGGTAAGTAGTAAACAATAAACGAAGAGAGGCCACAGAACTGCTCCGGGAGCCAGGTTACAACCCTTAAACCAAACAAGGACCGGAGTTGTAACCCTTCGCCTGAACAGAACTGGACCCCTGATCTTTATTGCTAAGGCAAGCATAAGTACCATGTTATTGAAGTAAGATAAAACATGACGAGCAGGGCATGGGGTGCAACAAGATAATAAACGAAGAGAGGACACAGAACTGCTCCGGGAGCCAGGTTACAACCCTTAAACCAAACAAGGACCGGAGTTGTAACCCTTCGCCTGAACAGAACTGGACCCCTGATCTTTATTGCTAAGGCAAGCATAAATAATCATGTTTTGTCACAATCTTGTACAAGATCAGGACAAGACTAAGATGGGCTAGACTTCATTCAATCAATCACGACCAAGCAAAGAGTACGGCTTGATACTTTAACTAACTAGGATTATCACAGGCCTAGTTACTAGCAAATGCAATAAGATTATCCCAACAGCCACAAGCCCTGCAGACCATCCAGGTTATCCAGGTCGAATGTCGGTTTATAAAGGATGCAACACGTGACTGTGTGCTGGAAATGTGCCCTACTCGTCGGTAGGCTACAAGTCCACTTAGTGCGCCCAGATAACGGGATTGCCTGTAGCTGGGAAATCTCTTCATGACTACTGAATTGTTCTAGTTTGTTAGTCTTAGTCAATTGCAGGGGGTACCCCTGACCGTGGTATTCAGGGATCCCCATCCTAGACATGATGCAAGACAGTACTGGTTTATTTGTTCAAACACAATCGCCCACGGTGTCCAGGTCATTCATACTTGTCATACCAGGCTGGCTTTCATAACAGCATATCATGTCAGATTTACTTGTCAAGAGTGCGCCATGACGGGCCACTATCGTGTTCAGGTAATATGTACAAATCTATAGAGTACAAGAGTTAGGAAATATGAGCGTAATGTAGCATTAAATATACTATTATAATGAAAGAGGACTATGGAAGGAGCCATGCGGCTCAAAAAACCCCAGCTTATGCGGCTGAAAAGAGGCAGGCGCATACGGCTCAAGGAAGTAGAGCCTTATGTGGATGAGGGGAGTGTTTCACTTAACAAAATGCCTAAAATTGGCTTTTGAAAGAAAACTAGAAAAAGTACAAAAGTAGAAATTGTTTCTAGGAAGTATTGCTATGGAAGTCTGATCTGAGAGCGATCACTTTGTTCCTTGGACCATACGATGATGATGAAAAAAACTGCTTGAAGAAGACGAACAATCGGAAGAACTAAGTCACCAGAAAGATATCGAGCAACGGCACTGATGGCACAGTCGAATGCTTTCCTGCTTTGCTTCACCCTGTTCTTGAGAAAAAGTTGAAAAAATATTTCTGGGAATATCGCTCTGAAAGTATGAGTTTTCTCAGAATCTCCTCTCATGTCTCTCTTCTCTGTATGTCTTGCATTTAAAAATAAGTCTATTTATAGACTAGACCCTCTATACATAAAAAGCAACAAAGTTTGGCAACTGTTACCCACGATGAGAATCAACCTTTACGCGTGATGACACGTATCCCAAGTAGAGTTTTGATCTCTATGCATGGTGACATGTGTCCCACTACTTCAACAAAATGGGAAGAGCACGTACACACGTTCCTCGATAAGTGTGGCATGAAAGCCACGTAAGCAGACCACGTTCTCCTATAGTCAGAAAAGATCGGGCGTAAAAATGACCCAAAACATACTTCCTGCGTAAAGTAGCAGACTGTGCATAAAATAGTCCAAAATAGACTTCCTGCGTAAAGTGGCTAAAAAGTAGCCTTGAGCGTAAAATTAGCTCAAATAAACTTTACGCGCACAACAGCCTTGAGCGTAAAAGCTCGAAAAGCTTTCGTGCGTAAAAGAAGCAATATCTTGAGCGTAAAGTAGCCCATCTGCATACTAAATAACAAGTGTTGGGTTTGGTGTAAATCAAATCTTCTCGACTTCTGTGTTGTCCGCTGTCAGAAAATGATTATATCAGAACAGTATCACGCGCATTAAATACATGATCTGACAGCATGTCCCTCGCGTAAAAAGCTTTGAGAATGGCTCTCGCGTAAAGTGGTTCGCGTAGAGTTTGACTTTGTTTGCTCTCTGCGTAAAATCTGAGTCTGAATCTGTTTGACTTGTATAAAGTTCTCAACTTCTTTGACTTGGTCCATGAAGTACTTTTTACGCTCCTACAAGACCTCCTTCAAAGTTTTCAAATTATTTCAAAATTTAAAATACTTTGAATAGAAGCGTAAAATTTGGGATATTCAACAGTCCGCGTAAAATTCGGGATACCCAACGGTCATCTGCGTAGAGTTCGGGATACTCAACAGTCAGCATAAATTTTGGGAATTTGAACCGATTTCAAAAATTCTTTATAAATAGAGCTCTTCGAGTACATTAAGAACTTTACTCGTCCTTTGCAATCCCGAACTTCTTTACTCTTCTTTCTTCGAAATCTCAACTCAAATCCATGGCCCCCAAGAGCAAGACCACCGCCGGCAGCAAGGGCAAGAAACCCGCCGCAGCTTCATCGACGGTCGATCGCGCAGAAGCCAACATCCCCTCATCATTGGCACCCCGACGTACCAACCCCACTGTGGCTCCGGCCATGAAAGGTAGAGCACTACTTTCGGCCGTGAACTCGCTGGAGAAGAAGACTCGAAAACTTCACGCCCACATTTATACGTGTCAGCGTAGAAATTGAAACGATAAAATACGCCCACGTTATATGTGTCAGTGTAAAAAAATAAAAACATATGCCCACGTCTATACGTGCCAGCATAAAAATTAAAATACGCTCACATCAATATGTGCCAGCGTAAAAATTAAACTACGCTCACGTCAATATGTGCCAGCGTAAAAATCAAAAAATACTCACGTCAATACGTGCCAGCGTAAAATTCATAATACGCTCACATCAATATGTGCCAGTGTAAAATTCACAAGTAAAAGACTTTTGCGTAAAAACAAAGAACTTTTACACTTTAAATTTTTTTGTAAAGTTTGTATAGTCAGAGTCTTTAATCTTTATGCGTAAAACTCAGACCAAGTCATCTGCGTAAAAATTCAAATTAGATTTTTACTAACTTGATTTTTCTCTTCTTTCTTTTGGCAGTGGACTTGCAAATTCACCCACTTGTAGAAATATTCGGCTCGCCAGCTGGTATGGTGGGCTCAAATTACTTGGAAAATTTGTCTCATGTGGAGTTCCCTCAGTCAAATCCAGAATACCCTGAAGGGAGACAACATCTGATAGCTGCCCAGGGGGACAGGATGCTGTTGTCTATGATAAACGGGGAATTGTTGGTATCGCTAGATGACCAACAATTTTTGAAGCCAGCCTTCTTTTTTGGGGATACGATAGATTTCCAGTCACAAACACACCCCAAGAAGGAGTCCTGGGTGTTCAAGTTCGGAGAGAGGGCAATGTATCTCCCAGACATGCCCAGGGATTATCCTCTATCTGCATTTGTCCATGCCACCCATCCTCGACAGATGCTATGGAACCTGACTCCCAGTAGTCATGGTAGGCCGGGGAGAATCATCTTCAAGAGGGACAGAGCCAATGAAATGGGCTACCACATCAGTGCTCCCAGTGGTGGTGTCGTCCCTTTTTCTGGTCTATTACCTGGGTTTACACCGAATGAAGATTCAGCTCTAATCCAACCGGTGCAGAGTCCAATGTTTATTAACAAGTTCATAGGGGCTGCAATATTATATCCCCAGGCCAACCCTAGTCTACCAGGGTGGTTGACTCCGTATAACCAGAACTGGATTCAGCTTAGTGCCTAGATCCTGAAGAACTTCAAGACAGACCTAGAAGCCATCGGCCTTTATGAAGCGGTAGCCTCTACGAGCCAGGGTATACCGATGAACAGTAACCTGTTCTTGGCTTTGATGGAGTTGTACATGAGTTCAACAGAAACTTTTGCAACTCCATTAGGTGAGATGGGTCTTGCCCTGCACGAGATGCAATTCATCTCTAAGCTGCCAGTGGGTGAAGCACCTTATGAAGAGTATGTTCCCTCCAATCGGGAACTAGCAGAAATCAGAGAGAAGAATCCTCAATTAGTTGAGGTCTACCAAGAACTGATGTGCCATTACTTAATTTGCACCAGTATGTATGACAGTGGGTCCCACTTGGCATATACTAATAAGTGGACAACCTATCTATTCTACCATGAGAATAGGATATCCGAAAAGGGGAGATTTCAAGAAAACAAGGCTCCAACCATCAACCCTTGTTCAATAATCCCTTCAGATCTGATTAATAGTTTAATGATCTCACATAAGTCTCCGACCAGTATCTGTCCAAAAAGACCGGAGACATCCCTGCGGGGACTGAAACCTTGAGTCACCTGAGGCATGGTAGTCAGAAGATCTCCAGGGAAGCCTTGCTGGCAGGCTTTCTGTCTTTGTGGCTGCGGAGATGGGTTGTGCCCAGGATCATCACTGTCACGACCCGCACCCGGTTTTCGGACGCGAGCTCGTGAGCAAGCCAGCTACGTATCGAGCGGACTCCAGCCCGACTCGAGTACGTATAAGCTGTCAAGGTTATGGGTATCATGTCTAGTCTAAACTGTATCTCAATCCACCAGAATCAAATAAAACAAGAATAAACAATTATGGGTCATGGTCTGCAGCCCATTAGCATATTGTTCGATTAGACTCCAAGAATGATATGAGTCTATAAATAAGCAGAGTATGTCATGGTACTGAATATAAAGCATGAGAGGATAATAAAGAAATATCACGAGCAAATACCTGTATCCCTGCAGGTGTAATCACTACCATCATGAGCCGCTAACTAACTCCACGCAGTCGCTAAACCTGAAGAGATCATCAGGTCCTCAGAGGACTAGCAAGATACATAATATACAAGCCAACATATAACAGTACAAATATACAAAGGAGTAAGAATCAATCAAGGGTATCCAACGAGACTAAATGAACCAAGACACAAGATCTAAACACAAGGATCCTAAGACACTGGCATGCCATACTAGAAATGGCTAATAGGTCAAAGCTATAGACTGCAGTCAAGGCAAGTACTCATAATCTATAGTGTCTCAATCGCAGTCAAGGCAAGTACTCACAACCAAGATAGTAGCCAATCTTAGTATAAAATCCTATAGACCGTAGTCAAGGTAAGTACTCACAATCTATAGAATGTCAAAGTCAAGTCCTACTCAAGTCAAGTCAAGTTATAATCAAGTCGAAGGAATCGTGGTGTAGGACTAGATGACTCTACCAAAGAATACATATGAAACTAACATAGTGTAGCAGATAGAAATATCATAACCGAAAGGAACAAGAATGTGCAGGCAAACTAGGAACATGTAAAGTAAAACTATAACAGGAGCAGTGTACTAAACATGGAGTAAATCAATCACAAATGTAAGGAAAAGAACCGCAGCGAGATGATGAACATGCATATAAATTATACTATACAAGTTGGCAAGGTATACTTGCCTGGAGGTTGCACGTAAATCCCACAAAATATAGTCAACTGGTGAGCCGTAAAGTCCAACTCATCATAACTGTCTCCGAAAGCTGAAACAGACATTTCCATCATTTTCAGAATAGTCAAATTAGCTATGATTGTCTGTCCTTAAGTCCAATTCTGGACACAGGGACAAAACAATAATTTTGGACAAAAACGATGTCCGCCGTTGGACCCGCTTTGCACCGAAAAACGTACCTGGGTCAATGGTCTCTAAAGTCGTCAAACTACATGTCTACGGATCTAGTTTTTCGATACGAACCCAACGGTATGTCCAATTTTGGATTTCGATGGGCCGTGCACAAAATCACCCGTTGAGTCGGACCGTGGGGCCCGAAAAAACGACGATTTTATCAACTGTCTTCGAATCGGACCAAACTTGGCATACAGGATCAAAAAAATAATACGGTCCTGTTGGTGTAAGTTTCGTCTCGATCTGACGAACGTGCATGAAGTAATTGGAGAATTTGCACAGAGGTCGATACGGTAAAATTTGACGGATACGCCTCAAATTCATCGCGCACGTGCGACCAATTTGAATTTCGTCAAAGCCCATACGACCACGAAGCGATACGCTGCTTTCGATGCTTTCGGTTCGCGACCACGTCGCCCGGTTTGGCGGGACGCACGTGGTATCGGAGTAATTTCAAGTTTTCGAAAACTGTTTTATGGGTTTTTCTCGATCTTTCCCAGGGTTTCCTTTACTGGATACACAACTAGAAATTAAACCAATAATGGGGTCTCCATCTCCTATAGGTTATCATTAGGTCTGTTCTAATAGAATTTGATAATTTGCCATGGATTGGTGGCAATCTACCTTCCAACGTAGCGAAAAAGTTGTCAAAACAGGACATGTGGTTTTTCTCGACCTTTGGGAAAATAATTCGACCAAAATATAATAAAAATCCTAAAACCAGTGGATGGATCTCCTAGTCGGTCATGTCTACTAGGCGTAGGACTTTACGGAATTGAAAACGGTGGTTCCTACGTCGAGAGGGATGTAAACGAAGTATCATACCTGGTGTAACGATCCGCACCCACCGTGAGGGTACGAGAACGTAACAACGCCTAGCCTACGCCGCAGTGTCGGCGGTAGAACATTGTTCTAGGTTATGAACTATAACTACATAACATGAAATATACTCTCCAGAAGGAGGCCAACACCGAGGTACAACTCAATCACAATCTAAGGTAGAATATAGCACGATAGAAATAGATAAGAAATTCTCAACTGAGGTACAGCAGAAATGGAATACAAGTCTCATCATCTCTAAAATATACAACTCTGAAAATGAAAACAACAACTAAGCATGAAAAGAAGGAACAGTCTAAGCTATCTACACTATACAAGGTATCATCCTGAGCAGCTGCCTGAACCTCCCCAGGGGTCCAGGTCGTAAGTGTCAACTGGGCAAACTCTAAGTAAGGGTGCAGGGTTCCTCATCATCCTCTGTAAAATTTTCAACAGGTCCAGTCAGGACGGGAGCGAGCACAAAATATCTCACGCAGTTCATATCATGTTAGGAAATATAAAGCGTGCAATCGAGTAAGGTACATGAAACGCTGAAAGAAAGAAGTGTATGAAAAACAGTAGAGATTTGATAACAGGAAATATCTAAATATGATAAGTAAGAACTGTAAGCCTACTGTGATTTAGAGTACAATATGGTTATGTAAACGGTCTAGAAAAATGCAATGGTAACTCCATTGTACGTGGGTGTACAATAGACATATACAATAGTTATACAATCTTGTACAATAGAATTTGAGTACATAACCAATTCTACTCCCCCTCCCCAATCAATACACAAGGATCCACTCCAGTTACGTTATCTTGCACAATAGTGTATAATGTTATACAATGGATGTACAATATTATACAATAGGTGTACAATGTTATACAATAGTTGTACAATGTTATACAATAGTGTACAATGGTCGATCCCTGGAACTCATGTGATAATGAGAGTACAATATGCACAATGAGTGTACAAGGATATAGGTATTCAGTAAATACAATATGGAAGTGAAACGCACATCACAATATGTATCTAGTGAATACAAGGGGATAACATCCCAAAAGAAGATCCTTATAGTACCAATCCGTGATAACAATCGTGTCAGCATCAAGTACAGTAATCTAGAACAAGAATGTAAATCCAGGCAAGTATGAAACGGTCAGAAAATGTACTCGCCTCGTATCTGAATGTCTGAAGTAAATGTACTGCCTGAGGAGAGGTGTCTGTCTCCTAATCAGAGCAACACAAGTTACAACATGTCTAAAATAAGGAAATAGACTGCTACAATGCATCTACATGCTGTCTAGGTCAAACTAGGCTAAAGTCAACACTTGGTCAACTCTAGTCAACTATCTAGTCAAAGCTAGGTCAACTGGGTCAACATAGACTCAATGAAGTCTCACTAGGCCTAACCGGTCTACCCTAGCTAGTACACACCATACAAATACAAGGCTATACAAGCCAACACAAGTCACATATCAAGATACATCACATTCATGCATATTCAACATTATTTATATATATATATATATATATATATATATATAAGAGAAAAGAACTAACATGTAAAGCTATGTGTGTGCGTGTGAACATGGAGGTGTACATGAAAAGAGAAATCAACACTAGTTATGAGTTTACACTACACATGGCACAAAGCTAACCCATCTACATTACACATGTATTATACTTAACATGCATGGCTACAAGTATACATCTATATATATTAGAGTAGAGACTATTTAAGTTATAACTAACATGCATCTATACTTTACATAAATCTATATATATTATAGCAATCATTTAGAGAAGGGTTACATGGCATGGTGGTTGATATAGAGTGGGGTGTCCTTGTGCAGAGGGTGAAGTTCATTCTCAGTTTAGTTCCACATTTACATATAAACTAAAGTGAGCTATCCCATAAACTGGTGTAACTAACCACATGAAATGAACCATGTTATCTGAAATCTGCCATTAAGCCAACATCCCATATGCATACAGCTCATGCATTGTCTAATACTGAAATTAACTAACATTTTAAATTAAGGGGTTGAAGGTTAACATTACATTCATAGACATTCCACTATATTGAAAACTAAAATTGGCTTGGCAATAGGAAAAGGAAGGTATATATGCTTACATGGACAGTTCAGTGTTCGAACAACCTAAAATGAACTAACATTCAATCTAAATATCAGCTATGCATTGGTTCTATGTCTACATATGAAATCTGATATTGCATTTACAATATTTATATATTATGCGTTCATATCTATCATTACATATATACCTTGCATTTATATCTAGCATTCATCATATAATTTCATGCATGCATTGTATATCATTCTTTCATTCATGCATTTATGCATTGCTTACATATATTATATTAATTGCATTCCTACATGCTTGCATTCAACCATATATATACATTAATGTAAAGAGGATATATATCATATATATATCATTTCATTCATCTAACATATCATGCATTACATACTCTATATTTATTTAATATACATACTACATAGGCTCATAGGTTACACAAAATGCATATATCGTATAGTCACTCTTTTACTTAAAACCAATACTGTACCAATTGGGCATTCACTAAATTCTAGAATTAAAGTATGTTGTAGTACTTCGTGTTAGCTTTCCGAAACTTCAAACGGATCGCATTTTCGTGTCCGGAAGCTCCCGAAATCGCGAAAATACCGAAACACGTTCCTCTTTCGTACAGCTGACACTCAAATAATTCTACAGAAAGTTACAGAAAGAATTGGCTTATTAAAATATATATTTGGAAAGCTAACTTCGATACGGTTCTTTTAAAAAAAACGGGAGATAAATCGGAGTTTTAAGCTAAAAGTTATGACATTTCTAAGTTGCTATTGCTACTAAAAACGTGGATAAAAATTATGACGAATTTGGGTAGTTTGAGACAAAAGAACACAAGTATATAACATAATATATCAAGAACTCACTCTCTACACTAATATATATATGAGACACTATAGAACACATCTCCAATACAAAAATATGAGATTAAACATGTAATAATTCATTCATACATAACAACAACACATAGTGTGTCCAAATTTGGGGTTTTTCCACATGGACACAACCACAACACAAAGGACACTCCTATGACCTCCAAATGGACACAAAATGGACACAAATGGAGATACAACCATGGGGGTCATTTCTATGGGTTCAAAATAGACCTATATGCATGAGAAAATGAAAAGGAGAAGGGATTTATACCTCCCGGTAGATCGAATCGAAGAAAAGCCTTTCCGGAGCGACACCGACACGTAGAGATTCCAAAAGGACACGAACGAGCTCCGAATCCTCCCAAACTTGGGTAGCTTCCTCCTTGGCTAGAATGGAGAAGGAAAGAAGAAGATTTGGTGGCAAAATGGAAGGATTTGGTGGAGAAATTGCTAGAGATTGCTCTCTAAGAATTTGGGGAAGAACAAGAGAGAGAGTGTGGATGAGAATAATGAAATGAACTTGAGCCTATCCTCTCCCAAAGTGGTTGGCCATATGGGGCTATTTGTCCTATTATGGTAAGGTCCAAAATGCCCCCACTAACCTATTCTATTAGTATTATGAAAGGGCTAATTGGTTGGGGCTAAATTAGTCATTCTAAAGTCTCTAATCACACTAACCTTATCCATAATAATTAGTCTAACCTCTAACTAAAATATTTCTATCATGTGGGCCATGGCTAACTAATGTGTGGGTCCACTAAAGTCAACACTACCCCCGGGTCCCCGTTTCAAGTCGGATTGAGCTGAAATTCGAACCCGACTCAAATAACCCCAAAACAATATCATAAATAATAAAATAAATTTCAACCCCAAAATAATATCATAAATAATAAAATAAATTTTAAAAAAATTTAAAAATATAAAATGACAAAAATACCCATGTTTCTGAAAACTGGAGATGACAAATTCCTCGAAATTAAAACCAAACAATAGTAAAATGTCAAAATCATAAGTCATAATTTTAAATAGTTTTAAAATGATTAAAAATCACCAAAAATCATAATATGAAATAATTATCAATAAATAATAATTATAATTACAAAATTTTAAAATTATCTTTATCTGGAAAATTGGGTGTTACAATCCTACCCACCTTATAAAAATTTCGTCCTCGAAATTAAGATGATCGCACCCCCTTCTAGGTCAAACATAGTTAAGGGTCAATCACTAGTCAATTTCTCAACATCCAAGTACTTGGTCATCAACTGGTCAACTTCTTAGGGTTTTACCTATGCTAGCTATCTAGGTGTTGGCAACTAGAATTTAGCAAAAGAGAAACTCTATAATAGACTAGCTCTTAACTTCCCAATCCTATCAAGTCACCTATAACTAAATACCTACAAGCTAAGCACATGAATACCAAATACCACATATATATATATATATGCTCAAGAACAACAACCCATCACATATATCCTAAGTATATCATCTATATATACATGACTGATCAACCAAGGGTTAAGGCAGACTAAACTTATAAGGGTCTGAAACAATGCTTAGAACTAGGCTAAGGATGAATGGTCTGAATCAAGGGGACATGGTATCTAGTGAAGGGTCTGCACACTGCCTATAAAGGTGATCAACACAAAGGAACTCAACACGAAGGGAACTTAACTAAAATGGAAAACTGAACCAAGTATAGGCTAAACAACATGTTTATAACCCTATACAACAATGGCCTATAGATACCAACTAACCTATATCCCATATGCTAATATCATCTGTAATCTATCTATGCAAATAGACCTCTCGGTCTTAGGTGAAACTACAACTATACTCAAAGGCAGGCTCTGGTCATGGGTGCCTCACTGGAAAAGGTAAGGGAAAGTAGTAATAATCATCAAGGATGTAAGGCATACTAACATCCTATGTGTAACTGGTTGGTATTATAGATAACAGGAGAATTATCTGCAATGGGTTACTATTCTAACACCAATGCTAACTATCACCTCTAGGGTACAGACACTCTACAAGTCATCATACCATTATACTATGAAGGAACTACCTATGAATAAGCTCTACAAAACTAAATATCCCTACTCCTAAGTCATTTATAACAATCAAAAGGGTATGATGTTTAAACATTCTCAAGATACAATCTGTTAATCATATGCGTCTGTCCACAATCATGTTGTCCAGAGTCTTCATCATGCTAGTGAGGAAGGCTACGATAATCACATAGTCTTTGACTAAGGTACGTACCTCTAGGTTCATGGTATTTAAAATTTTCGCACTGCCGCATGCGACGGCGGAAACCTTAAATTCCCATACCCGAGAATACATCCAAAATCTGACTACATGTCCTCACTATGCCAACTAACACGACTATCGAGGATTCTAGATCCCATGATTTAGGCGACCTAGCCCATATGATTTTCTCAGAAGAAAAACAAACACAACAAAAGAGTAACATGACAAAATTAATCAATCAACAAGGAACAGATGGAATCGGATTTCAAGGTAATTATAAAAGACAATTGCGGGAATGGAATTAAAAAAACGAAACTTGCAGCAAGATCTCCAACAGTCTGTGCATCCTCGACTGTCCTGACGATAGCTCGCCGTGCTGGTTTCCTCCAGCCTGATGCTGATACTGCACAAATCTCTGCTGCTGATGCTGCATGAATCGCTGCTGCTGAGAGAAACCGGAAATGAAGGGAAAAGTCTCTGTACAGACGGAGGTGCACCTCCAATGTAGCAGAAATGTCAACCTGAGTCGGCACAACAGAAGCTGCGGTCTCGAGACCCTGATGAACAGGACGAGAGGTGGCCAGCCTCTCGATAGTATCCCCCGAACCGAAGCGATGAGATCGTGTCTTCATAACCATCATGAAGACAGATCAAAACAAGAAGCAATTTCTGAAAATGAAGTAAAAATTCAAAGGAGAACAATTTATATTCAAGGGAAGTCAATAAGCAACAATTTTAGACAAAAGGAATCAGATTAAGAGTTTTTCCTAATGTGATTGAGTACCTCCAAAAATATCCTAATCTTACTGCAGGCTGTAGTGATACTCTAATTCGAATACCACTACATAAACTCGACCTGCATGGGCCACTACTAAAAACGTGTAACGACCCGCACCCACCGTGAGGGTACGAGAACGTAACAACACCCAGCCTACGCCGCAGTGTCGGCGGTAGAACACTGTTCTAGGTCATGAACTATAACTACATAACATGAAATATACTCTCCAGAAGGAGGCCAACACCGAGGTACAACTCAATCACAATCTAAGGTAGAATGTAGTACGATAGAAATAGATAAGAAATTCTCAACTGAGGTACAGCAGAAATGGAATACAAGTCTCATCATCTCTAAAATATACAACTCTGAAAATAAAGACAACAGCTAAGCATGAAAAGAAGGAACAGTCTAAGCTATCTACACTATACAAGGTATCATCCTGAGCAGCTGCCTGAACCTCCCCAGGGGTCCAGGTCGTGAGTGTCAACTAGGCAAACTCCAAGTAAGGGTGCAGGGTTCCTCATCATCCTCTGTAAAATTTTCAACAGGTCCAGTCAGGACGAGAGCGAGCACAAAACATCTCACGCAGTTCATATCATGTTAGGAAATATAAAGCATACAATAGAGTAAGGTGCATGAAACGCTGAAAGAAAGAAGTGTATGAAAAACAGTAGAAATTTGATAACAGAAAATATCTAAATATGATAAGTAAGAACTGTAAGCCTACTGTGATTTAGAGTACAATATGGTTATGTAAACGGTCTAGGAAAATGCAATGATAACTCCATTGTACGTGGGTGTACAATAGACATATACAATAGTTATACAATCTTGTACAATAGAATTTGAGTACATAACCAATTCTACTCCCCCTCTCCAATCAATACACAAGGATCCACTCCAGTTACGTTATCTTGCACAATAGTGTACAATGTTATACAATGGATGTACAATATTATACAATAGGTGTACAATGTTATACAATAGTTGTACAATGTTATACAATAGTGTACAATGGTCTATCCCTGGAACTCATGTGATAATGAGAGTACAATATGCACAATGAGTGTACAAGAATATAGGTATTCAGTAAATACAATATGGAAGTGAAACGCACATCACAATATGTATCTAGTGAATACAAGGGGATAACATCCCAAAAGAAGATCCTTATAGTACCAATCCGTGATAACAATTGTGTCAGCATCAAGTACAGTAATCTAGAGCAAGAATGTAAATTCAGACAAGTATGAAACGGTCAGAGAATGTACTCGCCTCGTATCTGAATGTCTGAAGTAAATATACTGCCTGAGAAGAGGTGTCTGTCTCCTAATCAGAGCAACACAAGTTACAACATGTCTAAAATAAGGAAATAGACTGCTACAATGCATCTACATGTTGTCTAGGTCAAACTAGGCTAAAGTCAACACTTGGTCAACTCTAGTCAACTATCTAGTCAAAGCTAGGTCAACTGGGTCAACATAGACTCAATGAAGTCTCACTAGGCCTAACCGGTCTACCCTAGCTAGTACACACCATACAAATACAAGGCTATACAAGCCAACACAAGTCACATATCAAGATACATCACATTCATGCATATTCAACATTATATATATATATATATATATATATATATATATATATATATATATATATATATATATATATATATATATTATTTATATATATATATATATAAGAGAAAAGAACTAACATGTAAAGCTATGTGTGTGCGTGTGAACATGGAGGTGTACATGAAAAGAGAAATCAACACTAGTTATGAGTTTACACTACACATGGCACAAAACTAACCCATCTACATTACACATGTATTATACTTAACATGCATGGCTACAAGTATACATCTATATATATTAGAGTAGAGACTATTTAAGTTATAACTAACATGCATCTATACTTTACATAAATCTATATATATTATAGCAATCATTTAGAGAAGGGTTACATGGCATGGTGGTTGATATAGAGTGGGGTGTCCTTGTGCAGAGGGTGAAGTTCATTCTCAGTTTAGTTCCACATTTACATATAAACTAAAGTGAGCTATCCCATAAACTGGTGTAACTAACCACATAAAATGAACCATGTTATCTGAAATCTGCCATTAAGCCAACATCCCATATGCATACAGCTCATGCATTGTCTAATACTGAAATTAACTAACATTTCAAATTAAGGGGTTGAAGGTTAACATTACATTCATTGACATTCCACTATATTGAAAACTAAAATTGGCTTGGCAATAGGAAAAGGAAGGTATATATGCTTACATGGACAGTTCAGTGTTCGAACAACCTAAAATGAACTAACATTCAATCTAAATATCAGCTATGCATTGGTTCTATGTCTACATATGAAATCTGATATTGCATTTACAATATTTATACATTATGCGTTCATATCTATCATTACATATATACCTTGCATTTATATCTAGCATTCATTATATACTTTCATGCATGCATTGTATATTATTCTTTCATTCATGCATTTATGCATTGCTTACATATATTACATTAATTGCATTCCTACATGCTTGCATTCAACCATATATATACATTAATGTAAAGAGGATATATATCATATATATATCATTTCATTCATCTAACATATCATGCATTACATACTCTATATTTATTTAATATACATACTACATAGGCTCATAGGTTACACAAAATGCATATATCGTATAGTCACTCTTTACTTAAAATCAATACTGTACCAATTGGGCATTCACTAAATTCTAGAATTAAAGTATGTTGTAGTACTTCGTGTTAGCTTTCCGAAACTTCAAACGGATCGCATTTTCGTGTCCGGAAGCTCCCGAAATCGCGAAAATACCGAAACGCGTTCGTCTTTCATACAACTGACACTCAAATAATTCTACAGAAAGTTACAGAAAGAATTTGGCTTATTAAAATATATATTTGGAAAGCTAACTTCGATACGGTTCTATTAAAAAAAAACGGGAGATAAATCGGAGTTTTAAGCTAAAAGTTATGACATTTCTAAGTTGCTATTGCTACTAAAAACGTGGATAAAAATTATGACGAATTTGGGTAGTTTGAGACAAAAAAACACATGTATATAACATAATATATCAAGAACTCACTCTCTACACTAATATATATATGAGACACTATAGAACACATCTCCAATACAAAAATATGAGATTAAACATGTAATAATTCATTCATACATAACAACAACACATAGTGTGTCCAAATTTGGGGTTTTCCCACATGGACACAACCACAACACAAAGGACACTCCTGTGACCTCCAAATGGACACAAAATGGACACAAATGGAGATACAACCATGGGGGTCATTCCTATGGGTTCAAAATAGACCTATATGCATGAGAAAATAAAAAGGAGAAGGGATTTATACCTCCCGGTAGATCGAATCGAAGAAAAGCCTTTCCGGAGCGACACCGACACGTAGAGGTTCCAAAAGGACACGAACGAGCTCCGAATCCTCCCAAACTTGGGTAGCTTCCTCCTTGGCTAGAATGGAGAAGGAAAGAAGAAGATTTGGTGGTGATATGGAAGGATTTGGTGGAGAAATTGCTAGGGATTGCTCTCTAGGAATTTGGGGAAGAACAAGAGAGAGAGTGTGGATGAGAATAATGAAATGAACTTGAGCCTATCCTCTCCCAAAGTGGCTGGCCATATGGTGCTATTTGTCCTATTATGGTAAGATCCAAAATGCCCCCACTAACCTATTCTTTTAGTATTAGGAAAGGGCTAATTGGTTGGGGCTAAATTAGTCATTCTAAAGTCTCTAATCACACTAACCTTATCCATAATAATTAGTCTAACCTCTAACTAAAATATTTCTATCATGTGGGCTATGGCTAACTAATGTGTGGGTCAACTAAAGTCAACACTACCCCCGGGTCCCCGTTTTAAGTCGGATTGAGCTGAAATTCGAACCCGACTCAAATAACCCCAAAACAATATCATAAATAATAAAATAAATTTCAACCCCAAAATAATATCATAAATAATAAAATAAATTTTAAAAATATTCAAAAATATAAAATGACAAAAATACCCATGTTTCTGAAAACTGGGGATGACAAATTCTTCGAAATTAAAACCAAACAATAGTAAAATATCAAAATCATAAGTCATAATTTTAAATAGTTTTAAAATGATTAAAAATCACCAAAAATCATAATATGAAATAATTATCAATAAATAATAATTATAATTACAAAATTTCAAAATTACCCTCATCTGAAAAATTGGGGGTTACACCTGGATGTGCTGTCGTTGCCCTGTTTCGCGTGCGCTGTCTGCTCGGGTGCACGCGACGGCCGTCAGCCTCCCTCCGGCGATGCGCCACCGTCGGGGAGGTCGTCCAGTACTGGCGAGGGTCGTGGGGGTGCACGTTTGGATTAGGGTTTCGGTTTGTGAAGTTTCTTTCGATCTCTTTGTTATACACGGTTATGTAAACTTCGGCTCCCCTGGTTTCACAGGGTCGGGGTTTATTAGTGCTCGGGCTGGGGCTGAATGGGCTGTGGGGTGTGGGGCCGATCAGCTGGGCCTGGCTTGGGCCAGCTGATGTTTGGCTTTTGGGTTTTGGGCCTTTGGCTGTGGGGGAAGTAGTTGCTCGACGGTGTCAGCCCACTGGTGAATGGTTGGCCGAGCCTGGGTTATCGAATTGCTGCTGTTGTGGGCTATGGGAATTTAGCTTAGTATATTTTCTATATAACTAATATACTCTCATATATATATATATATACGTATATCCATATATTTATATATATATATATATATATATATATATATATATATATATATATATATATATATATATATATATATATATATATATACACATACATGTATACATATATATATATTTATATATATACACCTACACACACACACACACACACACACATATATATATATATACGTAACGTATACACATGTATAATATATATATTTAGATATACATACATATATATATATATATATATATATATATATATATATATATATATATATATATATATATATATATATATATATATATATATATATATATATACGTAACATATTTATATGTACATATATTAATAATTTATAAACATAATTACTTTTATATATACATCTATATCTATACATGTGTCTACTACATATATATTTATACCTCTACCTCAACAAGTATTCCAAGCAATCGAATAATACTTTAAATATCTAAAAACGTATGTACATACATATTTTTATTTTATATATAATCCAAACTTCCAAACGGTATTATTATAATTATATTAACAATATTAATAATAGTAACAATTATAACAAACCAGGGAATCCAAAAATAGGTACGTATACAAATATGGGTTTTAGCCTAAATATTCCAAAAATACACCAGGGTAGATAAGAAAAATCATTTAAAATAATTTTAGATATCTTATGAATATCAAATACTTATATATATATAATAACAGTAATAATATTAATAATAATTACTTACAAAACATATGTAATAGAGCATTTAAGAAAAATACGTACACACAAAATATATCACACTAACATCTTGGTCACACTTCATGCCTACACGGGCTTGAGCTTGGTTCGGGTCCAATCTGGTTGGTTTGGCACGATCGGGTCTTCTAAAAGTCAATAATCTAATTAATGGATATTTAAATCATCTATAGGGTTGAGCCGCAACTTAGCCTGGTTTTCCTAGTTAGGACATCACTATGGCTCGGTCTTCCCTACCAGGGCTAATACACTAGTCAAAGCACGCCGCTGCACTATCCGTACCACGATTCCTAGTCGTCTTGTACTCTAATTCCTAACCATGACTAAAATTATCTACCATAATAATTAACTAAATAATTATTCATAAAATCTAAAAATCATCATTTAAATCAAATAAATAAATAAAAAATATTTCATAAAAAAATCCGGGAAGGGAAGCTACAGCACAGTAGATAGAATTTACCGAAACGTATTGTGGCCGGCAGTACGTTTGGTGTTCAAGGTCAGAATCAACCTGCTATCGGCAATGGTGTGCCGAATAAATACAGGTTTGCGGACCTTTGGTGAGGAACTAATCAACAATTCTCCTCACCGAAAAGATTTTCCAAGGGTGGAGATGTCCTACACTTATCTAATGGGCTGGCTACTGCATCATAACTGCAATTTCTTGCCAACAGGCCCTGGAGATAATACGGAGGTCTTCCTCCAGAAATTCAACAAAGCCACATGGACTGCAACTACAGTGGCAGATACCCGAGTAGTGCTGAACTATTCCCATGGATGGAACTTCTTCTGCACAAGGCCACCAGTTCCAGCTGACTGCCTCGGCGTACAGTTTGAAGATAGAGGAGAATGGAGGACTTCATTGCCTGTGCCCGTTCTCAAATGGCTAATATGCATCAGACCCTCACATCTGATGTACAGGAATAAAGACGACTGAGCGTTCGAACCATATCTACCATGTCGGTTCGCTCGCCAGTTTGGATATGACCAACTTCATATTGGTAATCCCTCCACCAGCTTCTACCATTATGGGAAGCTAATTGATGGTGCGAGAGCCTGGAGATACTTTAGCACTGCATGTACAGGTGCTAAATTCAGAGTATCGACTGCTACCAGCACAACCGAGCTACGTATACTTCATACGTATGCTCGCTTTTATGCATCCATCCGCTCCTTCGCCCATGGCTATAACCTGAAAGGGAGTCTTAGATGGCCCAAGGAAGGGAATGTTGAAGAGCCAGTCAGGGTATTTCCAGACATACCCGATGATGCTGCTGTTCCAGATGAGTATCTGGAAGTAATCCCTACGGGAGCTGGGGAAATAGCTGCGGGACCAATCATTATCGGCAAGACCCGGAAACGGAAACAAGGTGCAGCTGTTACCCTTCCAGAGAAGACTCTCCCAGAGAAGAAGAAAAAGGTTACCGTCAAAGGGCCTTCTAGAAAGAGATCCGCTACTCTAGAGAGCGACACTCCAGTTGAGGAGCCACAACATATGGCATCTTCTTTGACTCTTCCTGGAGAAGGATCCTCTGCATCTCAACCGGCAACATCAACAGAAGGTATGGGGGTTCTATCTCCGGGACACCTCAGCTCAACACTTCACATGTCTTTGCCACAAAAGACACAAGCTACTGAAGACGCGGCCACTACACATACTGTTGATCAAGAGCTCATCCCATCAGATGAACCGGCTATTACTTTCGATGATGATGACTGGGATGGGGACTATGACTCATACTTGGCACGTCCTGCACCTACTCCAGGTAATTATAAATCACACAAAATCTATACAAGATTATGTATTATGATTTTGTATATTAACTTATTTTGTTTAATTTGTAGGTGTCATCATTGCAGCAAAGCCTGTGGCTCCTCCTCCTCCTCAAAAAACTATTTATGAGAAAAATACGGAGTCTGAGGAAGAGGGTTCTTCTTCAGAAGAAGATAATGTCCAGAAGGAAGTACAACAAGAGCCCGAAGTAGAGGCTCGGCCAGAATTATCTTTTCTTGCTGAAAACAGAGAAGAAGAACAAACTGCAGAAAAACCAACTACAGATGAAGAAGCGGCTGCTGAGGAAGAGACAGACTTCAATAAAGAAACTGAAGTACATCCAGAGCCTGAAGAGCCAGTAGCTTATGAAGGTGATGAGGATATAGTCGACCCATCTGTAACACCCTGTTTTCTGAAATTGGGAATTTTAAAAAAATTTATTATTTTTATTATTTATTAGTGGTATTTTAGTCATGGCATGATTTTCTGGTGATTTTAGTTAAGTTAAACCATTTCTAAAGTCATGCTAAGTCATGACTTATGACTTTGTGATTTTGGTTAGTATAACTTAGTGTAAACCCTAGTTTTCTCTAACCTAGAAGTTGCCATGACCATGAGAGCTTAGCCATAGGCTTAGAACACCAAATTAGTGATTTTTAGCCTAAAGGGTATTTTGGTAAATTTCTAGGAATTATTTGGAATTATTTAGATTTATGTGTTTTTATTATTGTTTAATTATTGATTAGTGTCATGATTAGTCCCTAACTTAGTCTACCCTAATCCATAGGTTAGCCACTAACCTAGAATGATAAGGGGATAGATATTTGCATTGGTTAAAGGAGGATAAATATCTTGATATTTGCTTTATGGGATATTTTCCATAAAACACTCAAAATATCCAACCTTAGCCATGAAAGTCTTTCCCTTAGCTTGGAAGCAACCCAAGGACACCCCCTCCCCTTGTCATGGCAGCCAAGAGACCCCCATGACACCCCCCTTGCCACCCCCATTCCTATAAAACTAACACTTAGGTTTATTCCCATGGTTTCATGAAAAATCAATTCACAAGAAAAACCTAGAAACCCTTCCACTCATTTAGCCATAACTTCCTCATTTCTCAAGCTTTGAACCTCTAGTTTTCTCCATTAGGTCACCTACAATCTAAGGGAGCCTAGGGAAGTGAGCTACTCAAGTTTCACCAAGGAAGGACAAGTTGGGCTTTGAGGCTAATCACCCTCATTTAGTGAAATTCAAGATCTTGCACACATAGAGGTAAATATATTTAAACCTAGTTATTTTACTGGTTTTTCTTCATTATTGCATGCATATAGTCATATTATAGTTGTGGGTAGGGTTTGGTGATTTTAGGGTTTTGTTTGGTGTCGTGTCGGACACGTATCCTAATTAATTTTTATTGTATTTTACTGTTTTTTTTAGCTCACTGTCACATTAATAATACTCACTGTTTTGTAAATCTTTTGAACCAAAAACCTAGCCTAGCTAACCCTAAACCTAACCCTAAAATACTGAGCACGTTTTGAGCTTGTGTCGTGTCCAAAACTGGACACAAAGCTCACTGGACACAACACTGTTAGACACTGTTTTTACACTGTAAAATCCCCTGCTACCACCCCCTTAGTTCTCCCTACACACGACACTAGGACACGAGAAATGTTGTGGGACACGATTACCAACCTAGAGATTCGTGTCCTAGCTCGGTTTCGTATGTGAATTCGAGTTTACCTATGTTTTCCTACACAGTGCACTGTTTCCAGAATTTGGGTATTTTCCAGTTTTTGAATTCCAATTTCAAAACCTATTTTAATGTGATTTATACATTGTATAGGTGTATTTTAGTATGTATATGTGTAGTGTATAAGTATGAGTGTGTGTAGGTGAGGTTTGAGTGAAATTGGTAGTGTGTGTGTGTAGATATATATGTATATACATATGTATGTATATGTGTTAGGTGTGTGTGTGTATATGGTTCTGGAATTGGTTCCAGAACCTGGAAACCAATCCCCCCCTGTCCTGACCTGTCTACTGTCCCTCTCTCTCACTACCTTTGTCTCTCTCTCCTTCACTCACTCTCTCTCTATATCCCTCTCTTTATATATAAATGTATATATATGAGTTATATGTATACATATGTAATATATCTAGTTTATATATATATATATATTTGTATATATATATGTATGATATATATGCATATGTTGTACTAGTTTACTTAGGTCTTTATATATAAATATGTGAGTGTGGTTTGATTTATATTTAGTATTTATATATGGGTATATAGGTAGTATATAGATGTAAATATATATATATATATAACTTCTAGTTATAGTTTTTATGAAACCCCATACTAGCCTATGGCCAGGGTTATTGGCCTATGGTTGGGGCTAACCCTAATGGCCCAAAACCCTTTGTGTTGACCCTTGTTGACTGAAAGTTGACCAAAGTCAACATTAGGTCAAGGTTGACCTAGCTTAACCTAGTTGACCTAGTTAACCTAGAAATGACTAGGAATGACCTAAAACAACTAGTTTGACTAGTTTGACTAAAACCCTAACTAGTTTAACTAGTGTTGACCTAGCTTTGACTTAGGGTTGACCATTGTTGACCATGGTTGACTAAAGTCAACTATTGGTCAAACCATGACCTAATTGACCTAATTACCCTAACTGACTAGTCTTTGTTTGACCAATGCCTTAGCTGGTCTAAGTTGATCTAGACTTGATCCAGATTGATCATGTTGACTAGTATTTGACTAGTTTGATTAGAGTGTTGACCAGGAGTTGACTTTAACCTAGATTAAACTTGTTTGACCTTGTTTGATATTGTTTGACCTTATTTGACTTAGTATGACTTCCTGTGACTTAGTTTGACTATTAGAGTTGACCAAGAGTTGACTTTTGACCAGTTTGACCTAGAATCATGTAGTATGCATTGTATACTTTATTTTTACCATTGTGGATACATTGTGACTTGTATTGCTCTGATTAGGAGCCACACACCTCTCCTCAGGCAGTATACCTTCTTCAGACATTCAGTTATCAGGCGAGTACATTCTCTGACCGTTTCATACTTGTTCAGGCTTTACTTCTCGCTCTAGATTACTTTACTTGTTGCTGTCACGTTGGTAACACGGATTGGTACTATATGGATCTTTACATGAGATGTTATCCCCCTCGGGAGCATCGGGTACTTCATGTTATGTGTGTTTCACTATCATCATGTACTCCTATGCTTTCATTATTCATGTACACTCATGTGATCATGTACTCTCATGTTTACTGAGCTCTCATGTATACTATCATGTGCACCCTTTTATGGGCCCCATGTGATATCATGTACAATAACGTAACTTGTATAGATCCTTGTGTATTGATTGGGGTACGGGGGAGTAGAAGTGGACATGTGAATAATTCCAAAGTAGTGTAGTCATGTACAAACTCAGTAGTATAGTCATGTATAAATTCTAGCCATTCACATGCCTATCTTGTGCTCTACATCACTAGTCACTCATAGTTCTCTATATACAGTAGATATTTCATTACAACTATCTCTTTTACAGCGTATATTTCCTTTCAGCAGTTCATATATCTTACTCTATTGCCTGTATCGTATTTCCTAACCTGCTATGCACTGCGTGAGATGTATTGTGCTCGTTCCCGTCCTGATTGGACCTGTTGAAAATATTACAGAGGATGAGGATGAGGCCTGGTGTCTACCTATTATGGAGCAGGACTAGATGATACTTATGTTGTGGACCCTCAGCAGGATCCACCTGCAGCTGAGGATGTTGTTCCAGTAGTCTAGACCAGTTTAGCCTAGGCAGTCTTTTCTATATTTACTTTTGTCTCACATCTGAGTTGTATTTTGAGATGTTGAGTTATGTATAGACTCTTAGTCTTGTATTATGAGTTGACATTCTGGATGTTATGTATCTTAGACACTTAGTCTTATTTCATCTATGCTATGGTTCTCTTTGAGTTACTATCTATCTTCTGTCTTTCGTTCTTCTACCCTAGATGTGATTGAGATGTATATTGTTATGTCACCTCCATTCGGAGAGTATAAACTGTACAGGTACTTTGGTATTGTTAGATAATTGACCTAGGACAGCGTTCTACCGCCGACACTGCGGCGTAGGCTGGGCGTTGTTACGTTCTCGTACCCTAACAGTGGGTGCGGGTCGTGACACGTTTTTAGTGGTGGCCCATGCAGGTCGAGTTTATGTAGTGGTATTCGAACTAGAGTATCACTACAGCCTACGATAGGATTAGAGGAATAGACTTAGAGAGAATGGATACTCAATCACTGCTAGGATACTTTGAGAGATTCCTGGGATGACCCTTGAGAATCTCATTTGAAATTTCGATTTAAACTCCTTTTCCCTTGATTGAATTTGATTTTGGAGGATTCACTGTAGAACTTTGAATTCTGGTATTAGTTGATGATTTTGAAATTTTTGTAGTTGTTGATTTAATTTCTTAGTGTTAGATTAATATCTTTTATTTTTGGGGCACTCAATCACAATTATGAGAAAACTCTTATTTGTTTCTTGCCATCTAATCCTCTTGCTAATTGCTTTTCATTAAAAAAAAATGAACTGTCCTATCTATTTGCATCTTGCTTAAACTCTTTCTACCAATCTATGTGACTGTATCACAAACCTGACTTACTCGACATTTCCTCAAATCAAGACTTTATTGAGACCTTCTAACCTTGACCCTTGATTGATCAAACCCTAACTATATTCATCTAGTAGCCTATCTATTCCTAGGACTGTGTTCCTAAATTATTTACCAGATTCCTGATTAATTTTATTTCATGAGTTAAATTGATCTTCTTCAATTTTTTGCATCAATTTGTCACGTCTTGAACTCCCACTTTCTATTCTAGATCATTGAATGTCCTTTACCATGACTTAGATATTCAGAGTATAATACTAGCTGTTACCTCCCAACAAACTTCACATGTAAGACCTAGACTAGCCTACCTTCATGTAGGTATTCCATGTCCCACTAAAACCCGTCTCCTTGTACTCTATTTCCTTGACATGATTTTCTGGTCAAATGGCTAAACTATAACCTCTACCCTGATACTAAATTAATTCTTATTTCAATTAGAGATCCACCTTGGCTCAATTCTTTCGACCTGGCATGTGATGGTGTTCTGCTTGAACCCTCAAATACTTAACCTTATACCTTACCTTGAATGCTTGACCCGATTGGTTAAGAATTTTGGACTATGTATCTTCTTTCATCATTTCCACCCTTACTTATATCTTATGCTATAAATTTATCCTTAAGTTTTACAAGCTTATCCTTTTCGAGCTTGGTCATGACATATTTTATTGGGTGGCCACCCACTAACATATTGTCTAATCAGAACCGGCGCATGATGGTCTGATCAACCTATTGCGTTTTGGTTCGCTTTTTCATATATTAATCTACGTGGATGGAGACAGTTAAACTTACCCTAGAATCTTATCCACAACAGCCTTGACAATTTTCCTTGGAATTATTTTATCGCCTATGAACCTCGTATTCGTATCCAGTTGAATTAAATTTATCATGACCTGGATCTTCATCATTGGATGCTCATGCTCATACTCGATTTCATAAATTTTTCATCTTGCCCAAATCTCGATTTATCCTGAAATTGATCAACTTAGATCGTGTCAAGACAAAAATCTATTTGTGATTGTTGTGCCTAATTTTTCAATTTTCTTTTACCATTTTATGGAATGGTAACTTTTAATGATTCTCACTTACTTGTTAATGACCCATTTTCATATAGGATGGTAGACGACCCTATAGCCTTGCTGATTGTTGTTCCCTTACCTTTCCAATTAGGACACCTTAGATTGCCTGTACGTTTTGATACCATAGGACAGTATTGATCTAGAATGACTAGTGCACCTAGAAGAGACCACAGACTGTTCCATTTAACCTGTCCCCCTGGTACCACTATTCATCATGATTTTGGTTCACTTTAGGCTATAGACCTTTCCCACTTTAATTTACGATCACCGTAGGTACATTACCGTGACTTTTAAATTTGGAGCACCAGACTAGTTGTTTTCTCAAAACTGACTTCACATACATGACCTAGACATGACATACTACAGCCATGACCTTAGTGTCCCACTCAGGCATACCATCATATGCTTCATTGCTTAGTACGATTTTCCTGACCCAAGACTCCATCCTGATTTACCCCATGGAGTTACTTTTGGCTTCGAATTGATTTAAGGACACCCTATGACCTAAAACTGTTAGCCAATTTTTGGACATGACCCAGTATAGGTCTACTACCCATATTTTGCTTGTTGACCTTGTATGTTGCCTAGGTAGTGGCTTCGTCCTTGATTGTTGGAGGTTTGACCTAGGAGGAGTACGACCATCTAAATTTTGAGGACGAAATTATTTTAAGGTGGGTAGACTTGTAACACCCTGTTTTCTGAAATTGGGAATTTTAAAAAATTTATTATTTTTATTATTTATTAGTGGTATTTTAGTCATGGCATGATTTTCTGGTGATTTTAGTTAAGTTAAACCATTTCTAAAGTCATGCTAAGTCATGACTTATGACTTTGTGATTTTGGTTAGTATAACTTAGTGTAAACCCTAGTTTTCTCTAACCTAGAAGTTGCCATGACCATGAGAGCTTAGCCATAGGCTTAGAACACCAAATTAGTGATTTTTAGCCTAAAGGGTATTTTGGTAAATTTCTAGGAATTATTTGGAATTATTTAGATTTATGTGTTTTTATTATTGTTTAATTATTGATTAGTGTCATGATTAGTCCCTAACTTAGTCTACCCTAATCCATAGGTTAGCCACTAACCTAGAATGATAAGGGGATAGATATTTGCATTGGTTAAAGGAGGATAAATATCTTGATATTTGCTTTATGGGATATTTTCCATAAAACACTCAAAATATCCAACCTTAGCCATGAAAGTCTTTCCCTTAGCTTGGAAGCAACCCAAGGACACCCCCTCCCCTTGTCATGGCAGCCAAGAGACCCCCATGACACCCCCTTGCCACCCCCATTCCTATAAAACTAACACTTAGGTTTATTCCCATGGTTTCATGAAAAATCAATTCACAAGAAAAACCTAGAAACCCTTCCACTCATTTAGCCATAACTTCCTCATTTCTCAAGCTTTGAACCTCTAGTTTTCTCCATTAGGTCACCTACAATCTAAGGGAGCCTAGGGAAGTGAGCTACTCAAGTTTCACCAAGGAAGGACAAGTTGGGCTTTGAGGCTAATCACCCTCATTTAGTGAAATTCAAGATCTTGCACACATAGAGGTAAATATATTTAAACCTAGTTATTTTACTGGTTTTTCTTCATTATTGCATGCATATAGTCATATTATAGTTGTGGGTAGGGTTTGGTGATTTTAGGGTTTTGTTTGGTGTCGTGTCGGACACGTATCCTAATTAATTTTCATTGTATTTTACTGTTTTTTTTAGCTCACTGTCACATTAATAATACTCACTGTTTTGTAAATCTTTTGAACCAAAAATCTAGCCTAGCTAACCCTAAACCTAACCCTAAAATACTGAGCACGTTTTGAGCTTGTGTCGTGTCCAAAACTGGACACAAAGCTCACTGGACACAACACTGTTAGACACTGTTTTTACACTGTAAAATCCCCTGCTACCACCCCCTTAGTTCTCCCTACACACGACACTAGGACACGAGAAATGTTGTGGGACACGATTACCAACCTAGAGATTCGTGTCCTAGCTCGGTTTCGTATGTGAATTCGAGTTTACCTATGTTTTCCTACACAGTGCACTGTTTCCAGAATTTGGGTATTTTCCAGTTTTTGAATTCCAATTTCAAAACCTATTTTAATGTGATTTATACATTGTATAGGTGTATTTTAGTATGTATATGTGTAGTGTATAAGTATGAGTGTGTGTAGGTGAGGTTTGAGTGAAATTGGTAGTGTGTGTGTGTAGATATATATGTATATACATATGTATGTATATGTGTTAGGTGTGTGTGTGTATATGGTTCTGGAATTGGTTCCAGAACCTGGAAACCAATCCCCCCCCTGTCCTGACCTGTCTACTGTCCCTCTCTCTCACTACCTTTGTCTCTCTCTCCTTCACTCACTCTCTCTCTATATCCCTCTCTTTATATATAAATGTATATATATGAGTTATATGTATACATATGTAATATATCTAGTTTATATATATATATATTTGTATATATATATGTATGATATATATGCATATGTTGTACTAGTTTACTTAGGTCTTTATATATAAATATGTGAGTGTGGTTTGATTTATATTTAGTATTTATATATGGGTATATAGGTAGTATATAGATGTAAATATATATATATATATAACTTCTAGTTATAGTTTTTATGAAACCCCATACTAGCCTATGGCCAGGGTTATTGGCCTATGGTTGGGGCTAACCCTAATGGCCCAAAACCCTTTGTGTTGACCCTTGTTGACTGAAAGTTGACCAAAGTCAACATTAGGTCAAGGTTGACCTAGCTTAACCTAGTTGACCTAGTTAACCTAGAAATGACTAGGAATGACCTAAAACAACTAGTTTGACTAGTTTGACTAAAACCCTAACTAGTTTAACTAGTGTTGACCTAGCTTTGACTTAGGGTTGACCATTGTTGACCATGGTTGACTAAAGTCAACTATTGGTCAAACCATGACCTAATTGACCTAATTACCCTAACTGACTAGTCTTTGTTTGACCAATGCCTTAGCTGGTCTAAGTTGATCTAGACTTGATCCAGATTGATCATGTTGACTAGTATTTGACTAGTTTGATTAGAGTGTTGACCAGGAGTTGACTTTAACCTAGATTAAACTTGTTTGACCTTGTTTGATATTGTTTGACCTTATTTGACTTAGTATGACTTCCTGTGACTTAGTTTGACTATTAGAGTTGACCAAGAGTTGACTTTTGACCAGTTTGACCTAGAATCATGTAGTATGCATTGTATACTTTATTTTTACCATTGTGGATACATTGTGACTTGTATTGCTCTGATTAGGAGCCACACACCTCTCCTCAGGCAGTATACCTTCTTCAGACATTCAGTTATCAGGCGAGTACATTCTCTGACCGTTTCATACTTGTTCAGGCTTTACTTCTCGCTCTAGATTACTTTACTTGTTGCTGTCACGTTGGTAACACGGATTGGTACTATATGGATCTTTACATGAGATGTTATCCCCCTCGGGAGCATCGGGTACTTCATGTTATGTGTGTTTCACTATCATCATGTACTCCTATGCTTTCATTATTCATGTACACTCATGTGATCATGTACTCTCATGTTTACTGAGCTCTCATGTATACTATCATGTGCACCCTTTTATGGGCCCCATGTGATATCATGTACAATAACGTAACTTGTATAGATCCTTGTGTATTGATTGGGGTACGGGGGAGTAGAAGTGGACATGTGAATAATTCCAAAGTAGTGTAGTCATGTACAAACTCAGTAGTATAGTCATGTATAAATTCTAGCCATTCACATGCCTATCTTGTGCTCTACATCACTAGTCACTCATAGTTCTCTATATACAGTAGATATTTCATTACAACTATCTCTTTTACAGCGTATATTTCCTTTCAGCAGTTCATGTATCTTACTCTATTGCCTGTATCGTATTTCCTAACCTGCTATGCACTGCGTGAGATGTATTGTGCTCGTTCCCGTCCTGATTGGACCTGTTGAAAATATTACAGAGGATGAGGATGAGGCCTGGTGTCTACCTATTATGGAGCAGGACTAGATGATACTTATGTTGTGGACCCTCAGCAGGATCCACCTGCAGCTGAGGATGTTGTTCCAGTAGTCTAGACCAGTTTAGCCTAGGCAGTCTTTTCTATATTTACTTTTGTCTCACATCTGAGTTGTATTTTGAGATGTTGAGTTATGTATAGACTCTTAGTCTTGTATTATGAGTTGACATTCTGGATGTTATGTATCTTAGACACTTAGTCTTATTTCATCTATGCTATGGTTCTCTTTGAGTTACTATCTATCTTCTGTCTTTCGTTCTTCTACCCTAGATGTGATTGAGATGTATATTGTTATGTCACCTCCATTCGGAGAGTATAAACTGTACAGGTACTTTGGTATTGTTAGATAATTGACCTAGGACAGCGTTCTACCACCGACACTGCGGCGTAGGCTGGGCGTTGTTACGTTCTCGTACCCTAACAGTGGGTGCGGGTCGTGACACATTTTTAGTGGTGGCCCATGCAGGTCGAGTTTATGTAGTGGTATTCGAACTAGAGTATCACTACAGCCTGCGATAGGATTAGAGGAATAGACTTAGAGAGAATGGATACTCAATCACTGCTAGGATACTTTGAGAGATTCCTGGGATGACCCTTGAGAATCTCATTTGAAATTTCGATTTAAACTCCTTTTCCCTTGATTGAATTTGATTTTGGAGGATTCACTGTAGAACTTTGAATCCTGGTATTAGTTGATGATTTTGAAATTTTTGTAGTTGTTGATTTAATTTCTTAGTGTTAGATTAATATCTTTTATTTTTGGGGCACTCAATCACAATTATGAGAAAACTCTTATTTGTTTCTTGCCATCTAATCCTCTTGCTAATTGCTTTTTATTAAAAAAAAAATGAACTGTCCTATCTATTTGCATCTTGCTTAAACTCTTTCTACCAATCTATGTGACTGTATCCCAAACCTGACTTACTCGACATTTCCTCAAATCAAGACTTTATTGAGACCTTCTAACCTTGACCCTTGATTGATCAAACCCTAACTATATTCATCTAGTAGCCTATCTATTCCTAGGACTGTGTTCCTAAATTATTTACCAGATTCCTGATTAATTTTATTTCATGAGTTAAATTGATCTTCTTCAATTTTTTGCATCAATTTGTCACGTCTTGAACTCCCACTTTCTATTCTAGATCATTGAATGTCCTTTACCATGACTTAGATATTCAGAGTATAATACTAGCTGTTACCTCCCAACAAACTTCACATGTAAGACCTAGACTAGCCTACCTTCATGTAGGTATTCCATGTCCCACTAAAACCCGTCTCCTTGTACTCTATTTCCTTGACATGATTTTCTGGTCAAATGGCTAAACTATAACCTCTACCCTGATACTAAATTAATTCTTATTTCAATTAGAGATCCACCTTGGCTCAATTCTTTCGACCTGGCATGTGATGGTGTTCTGCTTGAACCCTCAAATACTTAACCTTATACCTTACCTTGAATGCTTGACCCGATTGGTTAAGAATTTTGGACTATGTATCTTCTTTCATCATTTCCACCCTTACTTATATCTTATGCTATAAATTTATCCTTAAGTTTTACAAGCTTATCCTTTTCGAGCTTGGTCATGACATATTTTATTGGGTGGCCACCCACTAACATATTGTCTAATCAGAACCGGCGCATGATGGTCTGATCAACCTATTGCGTTTTGGTTCGCTTTTTCATATATTAATCTACGTGGATGGAGACAGTTAAACTTACCCTAGAATCTTATCCACAACAGCCTTGACAATTTTCCTTGGAATTATTTTATCGCCTATGAACCTCGTATTCGTATCCAGTTGAATTAAATTTATCATGACCTGGATCTTCATCATTGGATGCTCATGCTCATACTCGATTTCATAAATTTTTCATCTTGCCCAAATCTCGATTTATCCTGAAATTGATCAACTTAGATCGTGTCAAGACAAAAATCTATTTGTGATTGTTGTGCCTAATTTTTCAATTTTCTTTTACCATTTTATGGAATGGTAACTTTTAATGATTCTCACTTACTGTGGGGGAAGTAGTTGCTCGACGGTGTCAGCCCACTGGTGAATGGTTGGCCGAGCCTGGGTTATCGAATTGCTGCTGTTGTGGGCTATGGGAATTTAGCTTAGTATATTTTCTATATAACTAATATACTCTCATATATATATATATACGTATATCCATATATTTATATATATATATATATATATATATATATATATATATATATATATACACATACATGTATACATATATATATATTTATATATATACACCTACACACACACACACACACACACATATATATATATACGTAACGTATACACATGTATAATATATATATTTAGATATACATACATATATATATATATATATATATATATATATATATATATATATATATATATATATATATATATATATATATATATATATATATATATATATATATATACGTAACATATTTATATGTACATATATTAATAATTTATAAACATAATTACTTTTATATATACATCTATATCTATACATGTGTCTACTACATATATATTTATACCTCTACCTCAACAAGTATTCCAAGCAATCGAATAATACTTTAAATATCTAAAAACGTATGTACATACATATTTTTATTTTATATATAATCCAAACTTCCAAACGGTATTATTATAATTATATTAACAATATTAATAATAGTAACAATTATAACAAACCAGGGAATCCAAAAATAGGTACGTATACAAATATGGGTTTTAGCCTAAATATTCCAAAAATACACCAGGGTAGATAAGAAAAATCATTTAAAATAATTTTAGATATCTTATGAATATCAAATACTTATATATATATAATAACAGTAATAATATTAATAATAATTACTTACAAAACATATGTAATAGAGCATTTAAGAAAAATACGTACACACAAAATATATCACACTAACATCTTGGTCACACTTCATGCCTACACGGGCTTGAGCTTGGTTCGGGTCCAATCTGGTTGGTTTGGCACGATCGGGTCTTCTAAAAGTCAATAATCTAATTAATGGATATTTAAATCATCTATAGGGTTGAGCCGCAACTTAGCCTGGTTTTCCTAGTTAGGACATCACTATGGCTCGGTCTTCCCTACCAGGGCTAATACACTAGTCAAAGCACGCCGCTGCACTATCCGTACCACGATTCCTAGTCGTCTTGTACTCTAATTCCTAACCATGACTAAAATTATCTACCATAATAATTAACTAAATAATTATTCATAAAATCTAAAAATCATCATTTAAATCAAATAAATAAATAAAAAATATTTCATAAAAAAAATCCGGGAAGGGAAGCTACAGCACAGTAGATAGAATTTACCGAAACGTATTGTGGCCGGCAGTACGTTTGGTGTTCAAGGTCAGAATCAACCTGCTATCGGCAATGGTGTGCCGAATAAATGCAGGTTTGCGGACCTTTGGTGAGGAACTAATCAACAATGCTCCTCACCGAAAAGATTTTCCAAGGGTGGAGATGCCCTACACTTATCTAATGGGCTGGCTACTGCATCATAACTGCAATTTCTTGCCAACAGGCCCTGGAGATAATACGGAGGTCTTCCTCCAGAAATTCAACAAAGCCACATGGACTGCAACTACAGTGGCAGATACCCGAGTAGTGCTGAACTATTCCCATGGATGGAACTTCTTCTGCACAAGGCCACCAGTTCCAGCTGACTGCCTCGGCGTACAGTTTGAAGATAGAGGAGAATGGAGGACTTCATTGCCTGTGCCCGTTCTCAAATGGCTAATATGCATCAGACCCTCACATCTGATGTACAGGAATGAAGACGACTGAGCGTTCGAACCATATCTACCATGTCGGTTCGCTCGCCAGTTTGGATATGACCAACTTCATATTGGTAATCCCTCCACCAGCTTCTACCATTATGGGAAGCTAATTGATGGTGCGAGAGCCTGGAGATACTTTAGCACTGCATGTACAGGTGCTAAATTCAGAGTATCGACTGCTACCAGCACAACCGAGCTACGTATACTTCATACGTATGCTCGCTTTTATGCATCCATCCGCTCCTTCGCCCATGGCTATAACCTGAAAGGGAGTCTTAGATGGCCCAAGGAAGGGAATGTTGAAGAGCCAGTCAGGGTATTTCCAGACATACCCGATGATGCTGCTGTTCCAGATGAGTATCTGGAAGTAATCCCTACGGGAGCTGGGGAAATAGCTGCGGGACCAATCATTATCGGCAAGACCCGGAAACGGAAACAAGGTGCAGCTGTTACCCTTCCAGAGAAGACTCTCCCAGAGAAGAAGAAAAAGGTTACCGTCAAAGGGCCTTCTAGAAAGAGATCCGCTACTCTAGAGAGCGACACTCCAGTTGAGGAGCCACAACATATGGCATCTTCTTTGACTCTTCCTGGAGAAGGATCCTCTGCATCTCAACCGGCAACATCAACAGAAGGTATGGGGGTTCTATCTCCGGGACACCTCAGCTCATCACTTCACATGTCTTTGCCACAAAAGACACAAGCTACTGAAGACGCGGCCACTACACATACTGTTGATCAAGAGCTCATCCCATCAGATGAACCGGCTATTACTTTCGATGATGATGACTGGGATGGGGACTATGACTCATACTTGGCACGTCCTGCACCTACTCCAGGTAAATATAAATCACACAAAATCTATACAAGATTATGTATTATGATTTTGTATATTAACTTATTTTGTTTAATTTGTAGGTGTCATCATTGCAGCAAAGCCTGTGGCTCCTCCTCCTCCTCAAAAAACTATTTATGAGAAAAATACGGAGTCTGAGGAAGAGGGTTCTTCTTCAGAAGAAGATAATGTCCAGAAGGAAGTACAACAAGAGCCCGAAGTAGAGGCTCGGCCAGAATTATCTTTTCTTGCTGAAAACAGAGAAGAAGAACAAACTGCAGAAAAACCAACTACAGATGAAGAAGCGGCTGCTGAGGAAGAGACAGACTTCAATAAAGAAACTGAAGTACATCCAAAGCCTGAAGAGCCAGTAGCTTATGAAGGTGATGAGGATATAGTCGACCCATCAACTGAAGCTGGAGACGTGGTAATAACATCTTCAGTTATTGCTACTGATCTGATACAAGTTCCTGAGAAGACAGTATCTGAACCGGAGCCAGCTACCATAACTACCATTCCTCCCACACCAATCACCGCCACCGAAACTCAAGTAGTTTCGACTCCAGAAACGGCTGGAGTAATAATTGCTGGAGACATTGTCCCTGAAGCTCTTGAAGATCAGTTAGCTATGGTAGCAACGACGACATTAACTTCATCTCAGTCTGCTACCAAAGCAACAACATCTGCTCCTAGTCTTCAGAAAAAGGATCTGATAGACATTGCTGCAATGCCAAGCTCGAATGCAGAAATGAATCTCTTAGTTGAGATTTATACTGAAACTTTCTACAAGACCCTGGCAGCTCTGATCAAAATGGTCCTGAAGAAGGGCCTCAATTATGAAAGTCTGAAGGCTGCGATTGCTCTTACTATCAGGAACGTCGCCATGTTTAATGATGCAGCGAGAGCAGCGGCACTGGAGAAGGTCATGGAGGAACTTGAACAGCCCATTAGAGAATATCTAAGGCTGTCAAGTAAAACTATTGAAAGTCTTATCCAAAGTGAGTATGAAGCTTTATCAGCTGAATACTTCGCTCGGGAGACTACTTTCAATGAAGCTCTCCAAGAATACAGTACCAAAGTTGCCAAAGAAAAAGCTTTTTTGGCTGGAGTTAAACATGAGCTGGATATTCAGCGAGAAGCCTATGAAACTTCCAATATAAGAATTCATCAAGAAAATGATAGAATTCGCAAAGTTGAGGCTGAATTGGCTCGCTTGAAGGCGGAGAGGGAGCAGTTGATCACAGTTCGAGACCAGCATCTGACGCAGAGCTCAATCTTGGAGGAGCAAGTCTTCGGTGTCGAAGCTACCATCAAAACCCTTGACGAAGCCAAGGATAAGATGATTGCTACTTTCGTCGACTTCTCTCATATTTGTACTTCGGAAGCTCGACGGAATATGGCTACTGCCACTGTGCTGAGCTCTCGTGAGAAGCGTCTAGCAGAGCTACAAAAATTACTTGAAGATGTCTCTGCTCCGCCTTAGGCAAATAAAGAATTTTTGTAATCTTCTATCTTTTTCATTCTGTAATGTTTACAAGAAATGAATAAAATAATTGTTTTGTGTCCCTATCATTTATTTTGAATTTAAACAATAGGTATGAGATAGAAAACACTTATCAGAGGTAATATGGACATGACGAGTCTTCTAACTCAATAAATTATATCTATCCAGAGGTAATGTGGACATGATAGATAATGAATCTTATTTTTTAGAGCGTACAATACTATCAGAGGTAATATGAACGTGATAGATCGTAACAACTCAAAGAAAAAATAGATTAATATCTATTCAGAGGCCATATGGACATGATAGATAGGAAAAGAAGTAGACTTAATATTTATTCAGAGGTCATATGAACATGATAAATAATAAATCTCTCTTTTTTTAATCAACTGGTAAGACAGAAGATCAAAAATTCTCTTTTAGGAAGACAAATGATCAGCTTAACCAAACATTGGTAGCTGGGAAATAAAGAAGAAATTCATACATAGTATTTCTTCAAGAATTTGTCATTAATTGGCATCATGAGCAAATCTCCATTGGGTTTAGACAACCTATAGGCACCATTAGAAAATACTGTCTCGACGACATAAGGACCTTCCTATTTTGCTTGGAATTTCCCTTTGCTCTTATGAGTCATCACCATCGGTCTTCGAACAGCTAGAACTAGCTCACCGACTTTAAATACCCTCTATTTAACTTTACGATTGAAAGCTCGAGATATGCGGGCTTGATATAACTCAATGTGCTGTTGCGCTTGAAGACGCTTCTCGTCTAGACCTTCAAGTTCTTGAAGTCTCAACCGATCATTATTCTCTGTAGTTAGCTCATTTGTAATGGCTATTCTAAGAGATGGAATCTGGATTTCCAATGGAAGAACAGCCTCACATCCATAAACCAGTGAGAATGGTATAAAACCAGTAGGAGTTCGGACTGTCGTTCGGTAAGCCCTTAAACATTCTCTAAGTTTCTCATTCCAATCACGTTTATTAGAAGAGATGAACTTTTTGAGAAGTTTAATGATTGTCTTGTTGAAAGCTTCGGCCAAACCATTAGCAGCTGGATTATAAGCCGTAGAAGTCAGATTTTGGATCCGATTCTTATTGTAAAATCGATAAAATGCTTGACTGGCAAATTGGGGTCCATTATCATGAATTATCCTTCGGGGAATCCCAAAACGATAAATAACATGGTATTTGATGAAGCTGACCACATTAGATGTTTTCACTTCTACAAGGGGAACCGCTTTCGCCTATTTAGAAAAGTAATCGGTTATAGCCAGTATAAACCAATGTCCTTTAATAGAAGGAGGATTAATCGGACCAATAATATCTATGCCCCAAGCTTCGAAGGGCCAAGAAGCTGTTGTAGGATTTTCGATGGCTGATGAATAAAATCAGCATGAATCTGACATGCTTTACACTGTTTGGCATAATCTACAGTATCTGCTATCATGGAAGGTCAATAATACCCCATTCTTCGAATACGGTTTTATAATTTTGGACCCGGTTGATGGGCACCGTAGACACCATCATGAGCTTCACGGAGTGTTTGTTTAGCTTCATTCTCAGAGAGACAACGCAGTAAAAGTCCGTCATAAGAACGATGATATAACATATGTAAGGAAGAATCATAGTAGAATCAAAATGATCGTCTCTTAATTAATGCAGCTTCTTTTGGATCTTCAGGTAGAATCCCATGAACCGCGTAATCAATGAATGGACTTCTCCAATCTCTTTGTTGAGAACTTGATTCTGTAGTATAACTCTGTTCGATACGCAGATTATTCTTGACACAGAATAAGTCTCGATCCAACAAAGTAATGGTATTTTGTCTTCTAATTGGAATAGCTAAGTCTGCAGCTAGACTAGCGAGAGCATCAGCTTCCAAATTTTGAGAACGTGGTACGAATTTAATAAAGAACCCTTTGAATGAAAGGACCAATTCAATTACCACTTGATGATAGGGAATGAGGTCAGGATTTCTGACTTCATATGTCCCTCTGACCTGATTAACAATCAGTTGAGAATCTCCATAAGCTTCTAGGAACTCAATGTCCAATTGTTTTGCTATTTGGAGACCAATTAGCATAGCATTGTATTCTACCACATTATTGGAGCATGGTTCATTAAGAGAATAAGCACGGTATATGACCATTTTGTCATGAGAGACCAAGACGATGCCTACTCCGGAGACGATATTGCCTTTAGGTCCAACCCGCGATGCTCCATCAAAATATAGTTGCCAAATGTCATCCCTCAAAGTCATGTTGTAATCCACAACTTCATCTGGAATATCCTCATAAAGCTTAGATGTTTCAGGTATAGGATGAGCTGCTAAAAAATTAGCTAATGCTTGACCCTTCACTGATTTTTGAGGTACATAGACCATATCATAAGGAGTAAACAACATCGCCCAGGTGGCTAACCTGGAGTTAAGGATGCTCGGTTTTCTCATCAATACCCAAATAGGATTTATTCTGGATATGACATGAATAGTTTGTCCTGGCACATAATGTCGTGTCTTTTGAACAGAAAAAACTAAGGCCAAACATTCTTTCTCCACAGGAGTATACCTATGTTCAGCTCCGACCATCATTCAGCTAAGATAATAAATTGCTTGTTCATGGCCTTTATCACTTTTCTGTGCAAGAAGAGCACCAATTGAATGATCTAAGGCTCAAACATATAGCAAAAATGGTCTTCCTACTACTGGAGGTACTAGGACAGGAGAATTTGTAAGGTATTGCTTGATGTCATTGAAAGCTTTCTGACATGCTTCATCCAAAAAAAAGATACACCTTTCTTCAATAGACGGAAGAAAGGTTGGCATCTCCCAGAAAGATTTGATATAAATCTTCTGATATAAGCAATGCGATCTTGGAAGCCACGAAGTTCTTTTAGATTGCGTGGAGGACGCATTTCAAGAATCGCTTTGATTTTGTCAGGATCAACATGGATACCTTGAGAAGTAATGACAAATCCCAAAAACTTGCCACTAGAAACCCCTAGGAAAGACTTAGTAGGATTCATATTTAATTGATGTTGACGCATCAATTCAAATACCATCTTTAAGTCTTGAATATGATTATCTTTTGATCGACTTTTGACAGCAATGTCATCTACATAACACTCAACTGTTTTTCGTAGATGTTCTTGAAAGAAGTTGCTCATAGCTCGTTGATACGTAGCACCAGTATTTTTTAGACCAAATGGCATAACTGTATAGCAGTAAGCTCCAAGGGGTGTACGGAAAGCAGTATACTTTTTATCTCCTGGATGCATCTTAATTTGATTGTATCCTAAAAATCCGTCCATGAAAGACATGCATTCAAAACCACATGTATTGTCTATCATGACATCGGTAATTGAAAGTGGAAATTCATCTTTTGGACAAGCTGCGTTAAGATCTCGAAAATCTATGCAAACTCGGACTTTTCCATTCTTCTTCATGACAGGTACAATGTTGGCAACCCAGTCTGGGTGTTGTTCTTCACGAATAAAGCCACATGTAATCAGCTTTTTGACTTCTGCTTCAATTGCATCCATCATATCTGGTCGAAAATGCCGTTGTTGTTGTTTTACAGGCTTGGCATTAGGAAGAATATTGAGTTTATGAATAGCTACTTTAGGATCTAAACCCGGCATATCTTCATAACTCCATGCAAAGATATCAATATATTCTTTGATCAGCTGTATCAACTCTTTCTTTTCATCTTCAGAAAGGTTTTTACTGATAAATATCGGCTTAGACGTAGTTCCGTCTTCGATGTCAATCTGGACGATTTCATCTTCTGTAGGTGGTGGTCGCTGTTCAAAACGAAGCTCCCACTGAATGTCCATTTGTTGTGCGCAAGGGACATTTTCAAATGGCTCAGATTCACCATCAGTTTGAACCATGTTAACTGAGAATACACACTCAGATTCATCATAATAGTCTCTTCCAGAATATGAGGATTGTAAAAAACTGGAAGAACATTCTTCTTCCATATCTTCCTTGCACATGTGGGGTGTATCCGATTCGATGAATTGGATTTCTTCAGAATCTGAGGATTGTGAAGAATTAGAATAAAATTCTTCTTGTATATCTTCATTAAACATGTGAGACGGATCGTATCCCAATCCATGCCGAGTTTTCTGGTAAAATGGATCACCACATAATGGTAACCGTCTACCTTTGCCTTGATTGAGACCTTGCATAGTCTTCAAATCATATCCCATATTCTAGAAAATCTTGAGAGATTGTTGACTATATTTGTCAATTCGGATTCTTCCTTTATCTTTATCTCTAAGATCATCTGTCTGAATAACAGGGATATTTTTAGCTAGACCAAACATAATTTGGTGTTTGTTTTTCTTATCAGACGAAATCATGAAATAAGATTCTTCGTGACGTCTATAAGTTACACAAGCTTGTGATGATGAGGCTACGGGAAAAAAATATGGAGAAGATGTTAAGAACCTTTGAGCATAAGGTCCAACATCGACATGAGGAGGAAAGGAATTTTCCTTATGGTTAATGTATAAGGTTTCCTCTGTATTTATGTCATTTTTATATTGATGACTTTGATCATCAGCAGATAAAGTCATTCTTTTAATGAATTTGACAGCCATATACTCCAAAAGGAAATCTTCATTGATATTAGAAAGTACAGCATGATCAATATTTACATCATTTACAAATTGACAACTACGCTTTGGATTGATCATTAACGGACCGTCATCCGTCTTCTGCGTAGGCTTGCCAAGGTTGATAATCAGTGGTATTTCTGGATCATTCATACGAGAAGTACGTCCCTTGACCTTGATCATAAGAGGTTGAACTTGGCTCTTAACTGGAATACTCACTGATTTCTCAGACGAAGCTCGAGTTCTTCCTTTAACTTTGATCATCAAAGGTTCTTCATTGACAGGTTGGGGTTGGATTCGACCTTTGACTTTGATCTTCAAAGGTTGATCTTCTGGAGGATCTTCATTGACATGTTGATCTTCTGTAAGCGACCGATCTTCAGCCATATCAGATATTTTTTTCACCTGCTCCTGTTTGTAGAGTATTGAGTCAGAGAAATAGGTTTCAACACCCTTAAAAGGATTGATATCTGCAAATTCGGTCTTCACAATCCCTTGAGAATCCACGTACTTAAAGCATTGGTGGAGAGTTGAAGGCACAATGTTATGCTCATGTATCCACGGTCTTCCAAGGAGGATGTTATAAGATACATCTGAGTTGATAACATAAAAGGTCGCCATAGTTCGAAGATCACCAATTTGAATCTTCAGACGAATCTTCCCAGTGGTTTACTCTTTCCAGAGTTGAAACCAACTATTATTGTACTAGTGTAAGTCAGATCACTAGTAGAAATCCTCAAGGGTCGTAGCATACTCTAAAGAATAATGCTAATAGAAGACCCAGGATCAATGTAAATCCTGTCAATTTTAGTAGATTCAATATACCATGTGTAGCACAGAGGCCTGTCGTGCTTATTATGCTTCAACAGCATATCTTCTTGTGTGAAGGTAATGTTAGGAATTGCTTCCATCACACTATGACATTATGGACATGACACTGGTATATTATCAGGATTCTTGAGTTGAGCTAAGCATGAGTCTGCCTGTAGCAAAACTTCGCTCAAAGTTTCTCGACTTTCTTTAGAAAGACGAAGCAGCTCAAAGATAGAAAGTCTAGCCGGAGTATTAGCTAGTTGGGCTAGAATATCGAACTTGTAGGGTTTCATCACTACCCCTTGATTTGAAGCAGACTTCAATGGGACGTCAAAGCGTACTGCTTTCTGTTTCCCTTTCTCAACCACAGATGGTTTAGAAGGCCTTGTCTCAGCAGGAACAATAGATGGTTGAGCTGGAAGTGTTTCAACAACGTCCTCCGCTTCTTTAGAAGTTCCCTCATAATCTGTGTGGTACTCTTTTCCAGATCTCGTACCAGCAAAAGTTTCTTCTTCAGACTCAGGAGAATGAAGTACCATATTACATGTTTTATTCTTTTTTCCCTTAGTCTTCTTCTTGCAAAGATTTTTATGAGGGAATTCAAATCCCAATCCCATGGTGGATTTTTGACTTTGAAGTTGTAAAGGAAGTCGCATTCCTTTATCATAGTTCAAACCTTCCGCCTTTTGAAAGTTATAGCCCATCCTTTTCATGAGATGGACTGATTGTTGACTATACAAATGAGTGGGTAACGGACTTTCAATAGATGATTCAGCAGAAGGAAAAGGAACAAAAACCTCCTTAGCCACAGGAGAAGGAGAATTCGGGATATGAGGAAAAATTCCTGTAGGAGCTTTTTCATAAGTAGCAAAGACCTGTTGTGCCCTGTATAAGAGGACACTATTCATTCCTAACCATTGCTGATGAGTAAGTTTGAGTTTGGTAGGAGGAACTAAACTTGGAGGGCATATATTCAAACCTCTCAGTCTATCCTCCAAAGGAATGCCATCCCAAAGATGATCCAAATCATCATGATCTGGAGTAACAATATGAGAAATCATATTGCAGGTTTTGACTTTCTTACCTTTCTTGGATTTTGAAGTTTTACCTTCATCTTCCATTTCAGGTACTAAGTCAGGATGTACCTACATGATTTCACCATTTTTTAATGTGAGAGGCAATAATCCTTCATTTTGCTCTCTAGCAGGCGGGAGATTCACAATCTTTATAGTTGCCTTAGGAATTGGGACAATCTCATCTGGAACTTGCTGTGGAGGATGACTTCCAAATTGAAGAGAAATCATATTAGTTGTAACCGTATGCTCATCATTGGTTAAAGCGATGGCATTAGCATTTATCAACTCTTGGATTTTCTTCTTTAAGACGTAGCAAGCCTTGGTAGGATAATTTATGTATCTATGATAGATACAATATTTGGGATTGTCAGTCAAATTCACCTCATTAGGCCTTTTTGGCTCTGGAATCTGGAGTTTACCACTCTTTACAAGACATTGGAATATCTCTGGGATATCACTGTCATCAAAAGAGTATTCTTTTTTTGGTTTGGAAGACTCTATATTATTTGGCGTCATTTTGGGTTTTGAAAGATTAACCACTAAGGTTTTCTTCCCTTTTTCGTTGCGATTGCCGGAATTATTACCAGAAGAACCTTTCTTTCCTTTGTCTTCTGAAGCAAAGATCATCCCGTGTTCACGAGCCAACCTACCATTGGTCTCGGCTGAAACTGCTGCTATAATGAACGAGGCCCAATCTGTGAATTGAGAACCCGTAAAGACAGCAATAGTTGGTCGCAGATTCATTTTGCATGTGTCAATCAATGCTGAATCTGGCATACCCGGAGGCATTTTCAAAGTTGTCTGTCGAAAACGTTCGATAAACGTCCGGGTATCTTCCTTCTTCTTTTGTTTGATTTCTATTAAGGAGGACATATTCATGTCCATGCCTCCTTCATAAAAGCGGGAGAGAAATATTGCTTTAAACTCATCAAAAGACGATATGCAATTGTCGGGCAGACTGCGATACCAATCATAAGCTGAACCCGTCAAACACCCGATAAAATCTCGGGTGAGAAGAACATCATTCTTCTGCAGATGCACAGTCATAATATCAAAATAATTGATATATTGACTAGGAGAGGCCTTTCCATCAAATAACACCATCGACTGTAGCTTGAATTTTGGAGGAAAGGGTACATCATTCCAATGAGGAGGATAAGGTTGCTTAATCCCTAACCTCTGGAGTTGATCCTTGTGCTTCAGAACTTTAAACTGTGCTTTTAGCTCTCGTACTGCTTGAATAGCTTCACTAGTTTGAGGAAACACATTCGATTGAATAGTTGTTGGATGTACCGTGACCCCCACCAGAGGTGGTATATCTTCTGGAATGAGAGGATCTGAAACTGCAGAATTTTGATTGATAGCAGGCTCTTGAGTAAGATTATTCAAAGGTGTATCAACCCCTTGACTATCTTGAGTTTGTGCTGCTACCTGAACCGGTGTTATCACTGCCGGCTGAACAGTTTGCTGAGTCATTATTATTTGATGCATACTTTGCATCATGGCAAGCATGTCCTTCAGTGATTGTCAACCGCAGAGAGATGTTGTTCTGTATTAGCAGTTGACGTCTCTGGTTCATCTCCGATAGCATAAGACTCAACCTCCCTTGAACATACAGAGGGATTAGTATAGAGGTATGAATCAATACTATCAGATTCGGACTCCAAAGACTGGGTACCCCCAGCTTCTAAATCTGAAGATTACAACTGTCTTTGATTTCTCGACCGGGTATGCTGATATACCCCTTCAAAGGTATCAAGAAGTCGGTTGAACTGTTGTTGACTAGGAGTCTGGGACGAGTTGCATCTTGGACGTCGTCCTCTATTGGTATGAGATGCCATATTGACTGATGCATATGACAACTCATGTTCTTGATCATCAATTGATTACTGAGGCACTTTGTAGCTTAGTCGGTCAAAAATTGACCGTTTAGAAGCCGAACAGTAACATTTGATTACAATCTGGTGACACTCACAATAATGATCTTCTTTGGGGAATGTCACATGAGATTTTCTGTCTTTACGCTTTTGTACAAGCAACTCGCGTAAATCAGAAGGAGTGGAGGGAGTAGTCTTCTTTATTATATTTGGGACAGAGAATCGTTTAGTCCATTGTGTATAAAAAAGATTACTGGCTGCATTAGCAGAACCAAACTGGGCATTTTTATGCGCCTGGAGTTGCGTGCGTAAATCCTGAGATTTTTGTGCACAAAGGACTCCATTAGCATTACGTGTAATTTGAAGGTTTGGTACCTTGCGTAAAGCAGTGTAAGAAGGTTGTTGGTGAAAAACTAAAGTTTTACCAACAATAGAATTTATGTTTTTTACGCTGCATACGTGCAGGCAAATTCACTTTAGATGCAAAGGCATCATTGTGAACTTTATCTACTCTATCACCGATAGAAGATTTACCTTTACGCGTAGAGCGTAAAACATGAGTATCTGCCACGTCATAGACGGGAGATTTTTCTTTACGCGTAGAGCGTAAAACATGGGTGTCTACCACGTCACAGACGGGAGACTGATTTTTACGCGCAGAGCGTAAGAATTGATTTTTACGCGCAGAGCGTAAAACTTGGGAGTCTACCACGTCACCGACGGGAGACTTATTTTTATGCCCAGTACACATCACTGAAGTAGAGACTGCCTCGCCACAGACGGGAGCCTCCACAACAGGAGTGGGAAGGATGCCTTTGCCTTCAGAGACAACAGGGAGATCCGAGGATGCTTTGGACTTAGGAATCCAAACTTTTTGCGCCTTCCGTAATTTTTGAACATTGGAGCAACGAGTACTACCCCCAGTTCGGAGCATTTCTTCGTAAGCAGTCTGGTCGAAGTGAACAACCAGAGTCTTCTTTGTCGATCCGACCGACACATCATCATATTGAGCAATTGCCTTCTCGTCAGAGGAGAAGGTCGTCCCCAGCAGAGTCGCCATTTTGTTTTACTTAACAAAATGCCTAAAATTGGCTTTTGAAAGAAAACTAGAAAAAGTACAAAAGTATAAATTATTTCTGGAAAGTATTGCTATGGAAGTCTGATCTGAGAGCGATCACTTTGTTCCTTGGACCATACGATGATGATGAAGAAAACTGCTTGAAGAAGGCGAACAATCGGAAGAACTAAGTCACCAGAAAGGTATCGAGCAACGGTACTGATGGCACAGTCGAATGCTTTCCTGCTTTGCTTCACCCTGTTCTTGAGAAAAAGTTGAAGAAATGCTTCTGGGAATACCACTCTGAAAGTATGAGTTTTCTCAGAATCTCCTCTCCTGTCACTCTGCTCTGTCTGTCTTGTTTTTAAAATAAGTCTATTTATAGACTAGACCCTCTGTGCGTAAAAAGCAACAAAGTTTGGCAACTGTCACCCACGATGAGAATCAACTTTTACGCGTGATGACACGTGTCCCAAGTAGAGTTTTGATCTCTACGCATGGTGACACGTGTCCCACTACTTCAACAAAATGGGGAGACCACGTACACACGTTCCTCGATAAGTGTGGCATGAAAGCCACGTAAGCAGACCACGTTATCCTATAGTCAAAAAAGATCGGGCGTAAAAATGACCCAAAACATACTTCCTGCGTAAAGTAGCAGACTGGGCGTAAAATAGCCCAAAATAGACTTCCGCATAAAGTGGCTGAAAAGTAGCCTTGAGCGTAAAATTAGCTCAAATAAACTTTACGCGCACAACAGCCTTGAGCGTAAAAGCTTGAAAAGCTTTCGTGCGTAAAAGAAGCAATATCTTGAGCGTAAAGTAGCCCATCTGCACACTAAACGACAAGTGTTGGGTTTGGTATAAATCAAATCTTCTCGACTTCTGTGCTGTCCGCTGTCAGAAAATGATTATGTCAGAACAGTATCACGTGCATTAAATACATGATCTGACAGCCTGTCCCTCGCGTAAAAAGCTTTAAGAATGGATCTCGCGTAAAGTAGCTCGCGTAGAGTTTGACTTTGTTTGCTCTCTGCGTAAAATCTGAGTCTGACTCCGTTTGACTTGCGTAAAGTTCTCAACTTCTTTGACTTGATCCATGAAGTACTTTTTACGCTCCTACAGGGAGTTGGGGTTTCATACGGCAGCGGGGGGGATGCCATACGGCTCAAGTACTGTGCGCATATGCGGCTGAAAGGAAAAGATTCCATGCGGTCGGATAGAAAATAGGTACATGCGGCTCAGGAGATGCGGTGACATGCGGCTGGGAGCATGTTGGCTTATGCGGCTGAGGATGCTAGTGTTCATGCGGCTAAGAACCAAGAACAGCTTATGCGGCTGCGGAACAGTCAATGTCACCCCCAGTTTCCAGAAACAGGGGTATTTTTGTCATTTTTTATTTTTTTTATTTTAAAATTATTTATTTATTTATTGTAATATTTTGGGGTTATTTGAGTCGGGTTCGAATTTCAGCTCAATCCGACTTGAAACGGGGACCCGAGGTAGTTTCGACTTTAGTGGACCCACACACTAGTTAGCCATGGCCCACATGTCATTTATTTTAGTTAGTGACTAGGCTAATTTATTTTGATTAGGATGTTTAAATTAGTACATTTTAGCCTAGAGGGTATTTTGGGCATTTTAGGATTTAATTGAATTATTTATGATTTATTGGAATTTGTGTGATTTTAATTATTATTTAAATAAGTGCTATGTGCTATGATGGGTTTTAGCCTAGTGAAGCCTAACCTAGAAGCTTAGACTTAACCCATGGGCTAAGTAGGATGGTTAACTTAAGTTGAGGGTAGAAATTATCAAGTTAGAAATCAAATGGGAGTTTTAGTCATGAGAATTGATTTTTGAGAATGGGCCCTTAGAAACTTAGATGCAACTTGACTTAGAGAGGGAGGCCCATGATAGTTAACTTGTATATGATTGTGCCATGCTTGTCCTGATTTCTCTATCCTGTCTTGGCTGGAATTCCGAGGACGAAATTTTTCTAAGAAGGGTAGAGATGTCACTCCCCAATCCTGGAATACGTATTTTAATACGTAAACCGATAAATTGTATTTACCTTATATTTATACGATATTTATATGCTGTATTTCTTCATGCATTTCCCAAAAATATTCGACAAAATATTATTTCGTAATTTATTTTCTGCATTTGGGCCTACAGTTTTGGCTCATTTGGTAACCTATTCTTGGTTCACCAATGGTTCATCATGAACCCATGGGTTCAAGATTCTATATAATAACTCATCTCATTCTCTCTCCTCTCATTTATTCCTCTCATTTATTTTCCTCCACCAACCAAGGCAAGTGCCAACTTGCTCAAGAGATGGATCCATAAATTTTGTTCATGTTTTCTTACAAAATTATTTGTCAAAATGTGTTCTTCTCCTCATTCTATACTAGTTTAGAACTTGAAGTTTTCCATTTTGAAGCTTTAATTTTTGTAGATCTAAATTTTAACCAATTTCGGATCTTCTTGGTTTTGATCTAGCAAACTTCATTATTTTCCAGTTTTGATGGTTCCATGTTGTAGAGAATTTTATTCTACCCAATTTTGACCTTTGAAAGGTTGGATTTGGACTTATTTTGACCAAGTTATGGACTTTTGAAGCTTGGGGTTCAAACCATGGAGTTCTTGCTGATTTGGAGAAGACAGTGAGCAGTGTGCGCGAGCTTTCTAGCTTGCGCCACTGAGCTGCGCGCGCTCTTTAGCACAGCGCAGTATGGACCTCATACGCTGCCTTGAAGAGGAGTCGTATGGACCTCATACGCTGCTTTTTGGAGGTGTATGTCTTGCATACGCTGCCTTGAAGAGGAGTCGTATGTCTTGCATACGCTGCCTTGAAGAGGAGTCGTATGGACCTCATACGCTGCCTTGATGTAACGTCCCAGTCCCAAAATACGTAGGACTAAGTACGTAAACATGTCAGTTGTACTATACGAAGAATACACCAATATATGGTAATCCCCGTATTGGTACATAAGCTTTAATAATAATACATGATAAGCCACAATAATATAACTAAATCTCATCCACAGCTCAACACAAAGAATATAATAAGTCCACTAAAATAAGATAAATGATGATATCAAAATATAGCCGGGTAGACATTCCCACCCAAACAGCTATGGAAAATAGTCTCAACTAAATGGAGTCCAACCTCCTCAAACAGCAAGAAAGAATGATAAAAAGATGTCCAATACTGGTCTCAGATAGTAAAGAATAAAACTAAGTATGGGCAGGAGATGCCTCGTCACCGATGTATGATGGATCCAATGCGGCACCGTACTCCTCTGGATAGTCCTGCTCGTCTAATCCTGGAGAGATCACCAGGTCCTCAGTGGGACGTAACAAGATACAGAAAACATGTCAAGTAACTGAATGTGTAAAGTATGTAACTATGACTCTACAGGATCTCCTAATCGTCTATGTGAGATGCACTTTAGAGGACAACGTTCTACGCAAGGGCTGTCTCAAGCAAGTAATAAAGAGTGGCCAACAAGTAGCGCTCATCCGAGACACTATCGGCCGGGTAACACGTAGCGCTCATCCGAGACACTATCTCCCAAATGTGTGTAAAATAAAAGTAGCCCCTACGCTAGTAGCTGTCCCCTCCCCCCAACTTCTCCTGTCCAAGATGTATCCACAGCCTGTCCAGTTGGCAACTGCTACGGCTTCTAACTCGACACACTAGTAGCAGTTACCCCCTAACCGTCGCACGTCCCGTACGTATCGATGGCCAGTCGAGTACGCAGGTCCGTGTCCTATATAACTCACTCATCACGTGATACACATGTGTCAAGGCCATAGGGGATATGAAAATACCCCCACATACTCATAGGGTGGTCAACTGACACAAGGTCGACATGCAAATAAAGACAAATAAATATAACGACTAAATGTAGCCGCTTGCACCCAAGTGTGACTTGGACGTCTAATAGAAACAAATGACAAATAAGAGAAAGAAATATACAATAATAAAATATACTGAAAATAAATGAGCACAATCAGAATCTATGGCAAGGTATACTTGCCTGCGGTGCGAGAAAGGCAATCCAATAGTAGCAAGTGTCAGCACCAAAAACTCACAAATCACAGATGACTCCAAACGCTGAAACAAACATCAAAAATGATCTCAGTGAAGAAGATATACCTAGAAAATGTCTGTCCAAAAGTCCAATTCTGGAACAGGGGCAAAATCGTAATTTCGGATCAAAACGATGTCCGCCGTTGGACTCGCTTTGCACCGAAACGCGTGCCAAAGTCTATGGTCTCTAAAGTCGTCAAACTACATGTCTACGGATTCAGTTTGAGGAGAGGAACTCAACGGTATGTCCAGTTTTGGATTCCGATGAGCCGTGTACAATTTCGCCCGTTTGAGTGGGTCGTGGGCCCACCAAAATGGGTTCCGATTCGACCTTCTCAGAATCGAACCAAACTTTGTATGCAGGACCAGAATTTCGATCCGGACCTGTTGGCGCAAGTTTCGTCTCGATTCGACGACTGTACACGAAGTTATGGACAAGTTTGCAAAACGTCGATACGGGGGTATCTCGACGGATACGCGTTGATTTCGTCGCGCACACGCGACGAAACTGAGTTCCGTCAGTTCCCACACGTCAACAACGTCCATACGCGCCTTTCGATGCATATAACGCGCGACCACGTCGCCCGGTTTGTCGGGGCGTACGTCGTATCGTGAAAATTTTCTGAAATTAACACTTTTGAAAACAGTTTTTCGCCCAACTTTAACGCTGATTTAATTCTTGCATAGAAAACGAAATTTAGATCTACAAAATACGTTTTAATCGTGGTTATGTTGTCTACAGATGTGTTCAATTAGTTTCTGAAAAATCACGACATACAGATCGGAATTTGGCTTCTAAGTTGCGGTTTTAAAACTGGATTCCATCTCTGTTTTGACAGATTTTTGGGGCAACTTTGCCTCGATTTTTCGAGCAATCCCCTGGGGTTCCCAGGATTCTATCAAAAGGAGATTGGAGTGGTTCATATGGGCTACGCACAGAAATTTATAGTTCGAGAAATCATCGAGCGTGCATGAAGAAAAGTGGATGGGAAAAAGGGTACCTCGCTGTTCGCAAAATCTGAGAACGCTCGAATTGCGAGGTCGTCGTGGGCTCTCCGGTAGCGCTCGCGCGGTGGTGCGGCGCCGCCAACGGTCTGGGTAGCAAGCCTGGGGTTCGGGATCGAGTAGGCTTCACGAGGGAGAAGAAATATGGGGGGTTAGGGTTTCGATGTTGGCGGAGTTGTAATATATACTGCCGACTTGCCTATTACTATTAGGATTAGAATATGGGATACGCTCTCAGTTGTTCCCACATAGAGTAGCATTGGGTTTTGGGGGTCGGGCCAAAGAGGGTCGCAGCTAGAGCTGCTATTAGCAACGCATGTGGGGGCTCGGTTTACAAAGGGGTGTTGGTTTATGGCAGCTAGTTCTGCTGTTTGCTAATAGGGTGTGGGGTCGGGTTGATAAATCAAGGCATGGCTGTGTTAACTAAGTTGGGTCGGTTTCTAATGTTACAGCTACTGCTGCTGTTTGGTTAAGTGGGGTCGGGCCCCCCCTCCCAAATCCGCAGCTGAGCTGCATTGGGGGTTCGGCCCCCTCCACTATCGTTTGTTATATATATTTTTTTTTTCAAACAATCACAATAACTAAATTTATATATATATATTCACAATAAAATTTATAAAATTCATAATTAAATATCAAAAATATTTGTAATAATTGTAGGGTATAATTAGTAGTATTTAAATATACAAGCACGCAACCATACATATATGATACACACCTATAAATTCGTACAAATACCAAGTAAATTCTAAAAATATAGAAAAATAATTTTTAAAGTATTAAAATAATTAGAAAAATATTGGGGTTTTACACTTGAAGAGGAGTCGTATGTCTTGCATACGCTGCCTTGAAGAGGAGTCGTATGGACCTCATACGCTGCCTTGAAGAGGAGTCGTATGTCTTGCATACGCTGCCTTGAAGAGGAGTCGTATGGACTTCATACGCTGACCTGAGCGTAGCCTGACCTGAGCGTAGCCTGACCTGAGCGTAGGCTGACCTGAGCGTAGCCTGACTTACCTTATATTTTATATGTATATGTTATATTGCATATATATAAATGTAAATGTTTGTGTGTGCTATATATCCTTACGCCTTTTGTCCTGAGCATGATATGAGCACTAATGTGACCCCGGTGAACAAAGTGTTTCTACATGATACTTGTACCTGAATGTTTCAGTTCTCGTTCATGCTCGACAAATGACTCGTAACTCCACGTGGCATATTTGTAATGATGCATTACACCAAGGAGGGTAGAACATGTTGACATACTGATTGACATGGATCCTCTCTTGGGGTACTCGTACTTGAGTACGACTTTTAGGAGGATAATCATGCAGGCCACAGCATGTGAGTCCAAGATTTCACCTAGGGTTAAACTAGGCAACTAAATATACTAGATGCATGGGGAGGGCAGAATCCCGAGATCGTGTTACACCAGCCGCCTTGAGATATTGTCTTGACGCGCTGGTTGGTCTCCACGGATACGGTGTCATCCACAATGAGTGGATGACTGTATCCGATTAATTCCTGCTATATATTATATGTCTTGGCAAGGTGGCCTTACGAGGGACCTGTGCTCAATGATACCTGTCTACGCGAACCCCTGGGTTGGCTAGCCTTGCTGGAAAGATACGATCTGAGGATTTTGAAATAACATAACGCGAGTATAACCTCGTCCCACTAGAAACTTGTAGACTTGATTGGCCGTGAAAACGACTTGCTTGTATCCTATTTACCTTTCGTGAATAACTGAGGAAAGCGGACTGTCATGGTACATGATCCAACCCATGTTCTTGTTTGATTGTTGGGTTGGTTATCGTACTATGACAGGTTGTGGACCGAAGTTATGAACGGAAGACTTATTCTGGTTGTGAAGTGCTACTTCTGTGAATGACTGAGGAACATGGTCTATCATGGTACATGATCCAACCCATGTTCTTGTTTGATTGTTGGGTTGGTTATTGTGCTACGATAGGCTATCGACCGAAGTCACGATCAGGAGATTTTATTTGTTTCTACTTTTTAACTTATGTGAAAGTTATAGAGTACGACACGTCCCGACTCCATGCGATACCTTTTGTCCTTGTTTGGTTGTAAGGGTGCCACATGGGTTCGAGGATGTTGCGCTACCCTATAATAGTAGCATGAGTATTACTATATCAATCATTCTATTAACTGGGTTTTAATCTGAACTCTTGTGCCCCTTTGGCGGTACTTGCTATTCGGGGCTGACCCCGCTGGTTTTGTTTGGCCAGATCTCGTAGCAGAGTCAGAGGACACGATCTTCCTCCCTGACATCCATGGTGCATACTAGGAGCATGGCGGTTCGGGGACTCGAGTGGGTTTCTTCTCCACCACTCCTGCCTTTACTTTGTGCGGCGTTTAGCCACCGGCACCTGTTAGCCGGATTACTTGATATTTTGTGTCAGTACAGAATTGTAAATAAACAGACTGCAGCTGTGTATAATTTTGTACTCCTGACTCTCTGAGATAGCTAAATTATAAAGCTAGTCTCTCATGATCATTTTGATGAAGCGTCGGGGACGCCTTACTGCTTTATCTTTAATGTTCATTTAATTGCTGATGTGACTTGATTGATTGAGACATAGAACTCTGTGGGACCATAGGAGACTTGATTGTAGCATGTACCCCCTAGTCTCTCGACAGCCACGATCGCCGTATGACGTTACGTACCTCATATGGAGTAGCTGGCCTAGTCCGTCCCTGTATTTCGGTACTAGGGCATGACAGTTTGTTAATTAGATGTGATTTAAATTCGAAAATTTGAATTTCCTATTGAACACTGTCATTTCACTGATACTCAACATGGCTGAATGTATTTTCTGTATTTGATTATATTTTTATTCCTGTTTTGCGATGATGAATGGTTAATAGGACTTGCCTACATATTGAAGAGTGTTATATATGTTCACTTTGATTTGTATTAGTGCTAAAGATCCTGGAATTTCGTTTTTGCATTTTGTGTTGGGGATTTCCTGTTTTGGTTTCAAAATCCTGAAACTTAATTCCAATTTTTTCCTCACTTTGCACACTCTCACACTTGTTCACTCTTAACATAACACACACACATATGCTGATTTCTCCACACATTTACACACTGTCACAGTTTCAGGAAAACTGAAACTGAGAATGATTTCCTCACCCACATAGCTCTACACACAAACACGCACACAGGAGAACATGTGCACACCATGAGCTAGAACCTAAGAGTTCCCTCCTTATTCAAACTGTGAGCTGAATTGATAAAACTTATTGAACCATAGTGAACCTGAGAATAGATTTGAGAGATTGGCATTCGATTTTGAGCTTGGCATGTAAACAGTTTTTTTTTCAGATTGTTATTGTGTTTGGGATTTCTGTTTATTCCCCTTATTGATTAATTTCCAGATTGATAATCCTATATACATTGAGTTCAGTTGCATGACAGGGATAATATATGTCAAGTGATTGGTGTTCGTATTTAGTTGGGATTATAACTGGAGACTGAATTTTGTGTACACACATTATTACCTATGTATATATACACACCCTACAAACAAAGGACCTGAACACATTACCTTGCCTGCATATAATACTTCCCCATATCACTGCACTCTATAACATTACAGTTTTGTATGTCAATCGTTTAGTGTCCTGTCATATGTATCAGACTAAGGGGGATGCTTGGTATCAATGGCTCTATATGGATGTTCTGACCCTATTGATTCAGACCATATTGTTTAGTTATCTTGTTCCTTTATGAGTATTAGTTTTAGACATGGCCTAAATATTACCTTACCTTTTAGTTCACCTTCACTAACAACAATGTATATGAAGGATTCTTCTATTTTAGTCTATTCCATTCTGAAATTAACTTGTGTAGTTGTTAGCTATTGAATTCTGAACACATGATAGCTTATTGTTTTCAACTCACACTCTCATGTCACACACACACAAGTACCTAATTTACATTGACACCGTTTTTGTTACTCTCATGCCACCTTATCATGTACACACACACAGGAATATATGCCACACACACATTGGTTCACTTAGATACACACACCCATTACAGCTACATACTATTTCCTATCACACATGTATCTACACCATGTCCATTGTACACTCACGTACAAAGGAGTCCCATTTTATTGTATAACCTAACCCGTTTACATAACCATATTGTACTCTAAATCATAGTAGGCTTACAGTTCTTACTTATCATATTTAGATATTTCCTGTTATCAAATCTCTACTGTTTTTCATATACTTCTTTCTTTCAGCGTTTCATGTACTTTACTCTATTGTATGCTTTATATTTCCTAACTCGATATGAACTGCGTGAGATGTTTTGTGCTCGCTCCCGTCCTGACTGGACCTGTTGAAAATATTACAGAGGATGAGGTGGAGGCCTGCGTAGACACCTACTATGGGGCAGCTGTAGATGCCATGTATGACCCAGATTTCCAGCCTGATCCACTAGCTTAGAGACTGAGGCTCCCTAGTCTAGGTTTTCTATTTCTGTCATTTGAGATCTAGATTGTATATATTCTTTTATTTTAATGTTAGAGTCTTGTATTGAGCTGGATGTTCTGATTTGTTATGTCAGAGACACTTAGACTCTCTGGTTGTATTTATGTGGTTTTTCCTTTATTCTAGTATTTATCTATCTATCTTCCTATCTTTCATTCTGCTTTAGATGTTATTGAGACTGTATATTGCTATGTCACCTCCATTCGGAGTGTATATACTGTACAGGTACCTTTATATTGTTAGATGATTGACCTAGGACAGCGTTCTACCGCCGACACTGCGGCGTAGGCTGGGCGTTGTTACGTTCTCGTACCCTCACGGTGGGTGCGGGTCGTGACACGTTTTTAGTGGTGGCCCATGCAGGTCGAGTTTATGTAGTAAAATTCGAACTAGAGTATCACTATAGCCTGCAATAGGATTAGGATATTTTGAAGGTACTCAATCACACTAGGAAAAACTCATATCAAATTCATACCATCTCAGTTCTTGCTGATATTGTTCTCCTTGAATATAACTGTCATCCTTTGCTATTTTGACTCATTCTCAGCAATTGTTTGTTTGATCTGTCTTCAGGATGGTGGAGACGCGATTACAGCGTGCCATTCATGGAGATACTGTAGAGGGGACTGCTACCTCTCAGCCAGTTCAGCAGGGTCGGGAGGCTACAGCTCCTGCCACCTCTGTTCATATTGGGACTTCAGCAGCAGCAGCAGCTGAGGGTATGCCTTCACCAGTTCGGAGGCAGGACCCAGTCATTCCAGAGGTACCGTTCCAGCAGCCGCCGCCTACAGGAAACGTGGATACGGCACAGATATTTGCGTACTTTTAGCAATTTATGGGGATGCAGCAGACCCGGCAGGAAAGGGGCATGGAGTTGGTCATTTCGACAATTGCAGCCCGACCAGTGGTGCAGCAGCCAAAGATACCGGGGATCGAGCAGTTTCAGAAGATGGGCCCCAGAGACTTTCTGGGGACAGAGGGGATCCTATATGCCGATGAGTGGATCGAGCATATAGAGGAGATCTTTCGCTTGGCCAGGATTCCAGCAGATCTTCAGATCGAGGCTGCAGCTAGCCGGATGCGCGATCTTGCTCACACCTGGTATCAGTCGGACCCCAGGGTGGGGGTAGCCGGACAGACTTGGGAGGAGTTCAAGGGCTTCTTCAAGAAGAAATTCTTTCCAGATTCAGCGTTCAGAGCTTTAGAGTCGCAGTTTGAGAGCCTAGTTCAGGGGAGCCTATCAGTGGAGGAGTACGCTGGGGAGTTCGGCCGCCTCAGCAGATTCGTGGAGGGTTTGAGCGAGGCGGCGAAGGCCCAGAGGTTCCGGAAGGGTCTGGTCAAGGAAGTTAAGTCCTTGACCAAGGGCAACAGGGATGCCACATTCGAGAAGATTCTGACGGGAGCTTTACTGGCTGAGGATGATCTTGAGCTTAGGCTCAAGAGAGGGCGAGACCCAGTTGGGGGCACCAGCAGCGGAGGACCGGCCAAGAGGTCGCATGTTCAGCATCAGTTTCAGCAGCAGTATCAGCAGTCGATGCCAGGCATACAGTTTCAGCAGCAGTACCAGCAGCCGAGGGCTCAGATACATCAGCTATAGCAGAGGCCTGTTCAGTATCAGGGTCAGAGACAGGTGCAGTATCAGCAGGACACCGTGTGCAACTTCTGCAAGAAGCCAGACCATTGGTGGAACGATTGCAGGAAGAGACTGGGTATGTGTTTACTTTGCGGGTCAGCAGAGCATCAGTGTAGAGAGTGTCCCCAGAACCCGACACCATTGGCTCAGGTTGCACCAGGAGCTAGGGCTCCGGCAGGGCAGCAGAGGGGACCACTATTGCAGACTCAGCAGCAGAGGTTTGTCCAGCATCAGCAGCAGGCCAGGGAAGGCCAGCCAGAGCAAGCTTTTGCCATGTCAGCCGAGGATGCTCAGGCCGTTGGAGATCTAGTTGCAGGTTCCGTTCTTTGATTCAATTCTGCAATTCCTATCTTGAAATTCAGTTCCATCTATTTCTATCTGTTTTTCATTGTTGATAAGTTTGATCTGGTGTTTCCTTATGATTTAATTTTCTTCTGAGATAAGTCGTATGGGCTAGGTCGCCTCAATTATGAGATTTTAGAATCCTCTAGGGTCATGCTAGCAGGCATAGTGAGGACATATAGTCGGACTATGGACATATTTCTCGGGTGTGGGAATTTAAGGTTTTCGCTGCCATGCGCGCGGCAATGCAAAAATTTTAAATACCATAGTTCTAGAGGTATGTACCATAGTTGAGGACTCTGTGATTATCGTAGCCTTGCTCACTGGCATGACAGAGATTCTGAGTATCATGATGATTGGATAGACGCATACGATTATCGATTTGTATGATTTTCTGTGGTTACCTTATTTTAAAATTTTGGGTGATTTCTTTTAAGGTGGATAGACTTATAGTATCTATTTGAGTGTAATTTTAAGTTTTATAAATTTAGTCATTTAAGTCATGCCTTGATTTTTGAGATTTTGATCATTTTAATTTTTAGTCATGACTTGTGATTTCGATATTTTGCTATTGTTGGTTTTAATTTCGAGGACAAAATTCTTTTAAGGTGGATAGATTTGTCACCCCCAGTTTCCAGAAACATGGGTATTTTTGTCATTTTTGTCATTTTTATTATTTTAAAATTATTTATTTATTTATTGCAATATTTTGGGGTTATTTGAGTCGGGTTCGAATTTCAGCTCAATCCGACTTGAAACGGGGACCCGGGATAGTTTCGACTTTAGTGGACCCACACACTAGTTAGCCATAGCCCACATGTCATTTATTTTAGTTAGTGACTAGGCTAATTTATTTTGATTAGGATGTTTAAATTAGTACATTTTAGCCTAGAGGGTATTTTGGGCATTTTAGGATTTAATTGAATTATTTATGATTTATTGGAATTTGTGTGATTTTAATTATTATTTAAATAAGTGCTATGTGCTATGATGGGTTTTAGCCTAGTGAAGCCTAACCTAGAAGCTTAGACTTAACCCATGGGCTAAGTAGGATGGTTAACTTAAGTTGAGGGTAGAAATTATCAAGTTAGAAATCAAATGGGAGTTTTAGTCATGAGAATTGATTTTTGAGAATGGGCCCTTAGAAACTTAGATGCAACTTAACTTAGAGAGGGAGGCCCATGGCCCAACTAACTAAACCCTAACCCTAGCATTTATGACCAGCCACCTAGGGATCCACACTCCTATTTAATGTCTCCTCAAACTTAGGGCTAGCCTCCTTAGAAAAAATAGCAAGTTGAAAATAGAGGTAAAACCCTTTCTTCCCCAATCCATAACTCCTCCATTTCAACTCCTTTTTCTTCCTAATTTCTTGCAATAGATTCTAATCTCTGTGTTTTTGATGACTATGGTGAGAAATTCCAGGGAAGGGACAATTTGGAAGAGTTGGGTAGCTTGAGGAACAACTCACTTTGGGGCTTTTTGAGCCATTTCAAACCTATAGGTAAATCCCTATTCTCTCCACCAAATTTTGATTTCTTGGCATGGTTAGGAAGCCCTAGGTGTCCTCTCTCTGTTGGTATAGGTTTTGTAAAGTTTCGTGTCCGTTTGGTGTCCGTATCGGACACGTGTCATGATGTGTGTATAGGTGTTTGATTAAAAGTCACAAAGGATTTTATTTTCGATTTTTGAAAAACTAATTACACAGGTTTGTAGATCTAAGTGTGTGTATGAATGTTTGTGAAGACTGATATGGATTTTGTGTCATTTTCGTGTCATAAATTGGACACGCACACACCCGCACAGCCCCGTGCACGTGTCCTGCTACCTGTGTCTGAGTTCTCCCTGGACACAGAACGAGAGGACACCAAATTTTACGTGCACATAGAGGACATGACTGACATTGACCCTATAAAATTTCGTGAAGTTTTATGGAGTGGTTTAGGAGAAATTTGGCCCGCACTGTTCGTGCATAGGTGGAACACGCGCACAGTCGGCCACTGACACGGGTCGATAACACTGGACACGACGCACTAGGACACAAATCAGGGCTATGGACACGAAGACCTATCATAGACGAACCTAGGTTGGTGAGCACGAGACACGAAGTGTCCTGTGTTGTGTACACGACACGCGTGCACGCGTGCACGACGATTGTTCGTGCACTGTCAGTGTCTGTGTATACGTGTTTGTTTGGACACGATTCGTGTCCAATTCTTGGACACGAATGCACTCTATAGTACCCTCACATGCATGACATATTGTACCAACCCTTTGTTTGTTAATTAGATGTGATTTGAATTCGAAAATTTGAATTTCCTATTGAACACTGTCATTTCACTGATACTCAACATGGCTGAATGTATTTTCTGTATTTGATTACATTTTTGTTCCTGTTTTGCGATGATGAATGGTTAATAGGACTTGCCTACATATTGAAGAGTGTTATATATGTTCACTTTGATTTGTATTAGTGCTAAAGATCCTGGAATTTGGTTTTTGCATTTTGTGTTGGGGATTTCCTGTTTTGGTTTCAAAATCCTGAAACTTAATTCCAGTTTTTCCCTCACTTTGCACACTCTCACACTTGTTTACTCTTAACATAACACACACACATATGCTGATTTCTCCACACATTTACACACTGTCACAGTTTCAGGAAAACTGAAACTGAGAATGATTTCCTCACCCACATAGCTCTACACACAAACACGCACACAGGAGAACCTGTGCACACCATGAGCTGGAACCTAAGAGTTCCCTCCTTATTCAAACTGTGAGCTAAATTGATAAAACTTATTGAACCATAGTGAACCTGAGAATAGATTTGAGAGATTGGCATTCGATTTTGAGCTTGGCATGTAAACAGTTTTTTTTTTCAGATTGTTATTGTGTTTGGGATTTCTGCTTATTCCCCTTATTGATTAATTTCCAGATTGATAATCCTATATACATTGAGTTCAGTTGCATGACAGGGATAATATATGTCAAGTGATTGGTGTTCGTATTTAGTTGGGATTATAACTGGAGACTGAATTTTGTGTACACACATTATTACCTATGTATCTATACACACCCTACAAACAAAGGACATGAACACATTACCTTGCCTACATATAATACTTCCCCATATCACTGCACTGCATAACATTACAGTTTTGTATGTCAATCGTTTAGTGTCCTGTCATATGTATCAGACTAAGGGGGATGCTTGGTATCAATGGCTCTATATGGATGTTCTGACCCTATTGATTCAGACCATATTGTTTAGTTATCTTGTTCCTTTATGAGTATTAGTTTTAGACATGGCCTAAATATTACCTTACCTTTTAGTTCACCTTCACTAACAACAATGTATATGAAGGATTCTTCTATTTTAGTCCATTCCATTCTGAAATTAACTTGTGTAGTTGTTAGCTATTGAATTCTGAACACATGATAGCTTATTGTTTTCAACTCACACTCTCATGTCACACACACACAAGTACCTAATTTACATTGACACCATTTTTGTTACTCTCATGCCACCTTATCATGTACACACACACAGGAATACATGCCACACACACATTGGTTCACTTAGATACACACACCCATTACAGCTACACACTATTTCCTATCACACATGTATCTACACCATGCCACACACTATATATCACCCCCACATGTCTCTCTCTATCACCCTATATACATATATATATATGTACACCTATATGTGATATTAACATGTAGTCTATAATTTTATGAATGTGTGTTAAATATATTTAATTAAATATAATTGATATGTGTGAATGTGTGGATTAGTCTACGTATGATATAGCTATGGCTTATAGCCTATATTCAGGGCCTATAGTCTATGGCTCATTACCTATTAGTGTGGCTTGAATGCCAATATAGGGTATAGTTGGCTTGTATAGCCTTGTGATTGGTGTGTGATTGCTAGACTAGGCTTGGTTAGGCCTAGTGAGACTTATTAGACTTGTTTGGGTCAGTCTTGACCTAGTTGACCTAGTTTGACTAGTGTAGTTGACCAAGAGTTGACTTTAGTTTAGTTTGACCTAGACAGCATGTAGATGCATTGTAGCAGTCTATTTTCTTATTTTAGACTTGTTGTGACTTGTACTGTTCTATAGGAGACAGACACCACTCCTCGGACAGTATATTCTCTTCAGACACTCAGGCTATCAGGCGAGTACATTCTCTGACCGTTTCATACCTATATGGATTTACATTCTTGCTCTAGATTACTGTACTTGATGCTGACACGATCATTATCACGGATTGGTACTATATGGATCTTCTTCTGAGATGTTATCTCCTTGTATTCACTAAGTACATATTGTGATGTGCGTTTCACTTACATATTGTATTTATTGAATACCTTTATCATTGTACACTCATTGTGCATATTGTACTCTCAATATCATATTGAGCTATTGTACAAGCCATTGTACAAGCCATTGTATAAGGTAACGTAACTGAATTGGATCCTTGTGTATTGATTGGGGGAGGGAGAGTAGAAGTGGTTATGTGATCAATCCTATTGTATAAGAAATTGTATATGTCCATTGTACACTCACGTACAAAGGAGTCCCATTTTATTGTATAACCTAACCCGTTTACATAACCATATTGTACTCTAAATCACAGTAGGCTTACAGTTCTTACTTATCATATTTAAATATTTCCTGTTATCAAATCTCTATTGTTTTTCATATACTTCTTTCTTTCAGCGTTTCATGTACTTTACTCTATTGCATGCTTTATATTTCCTAACTCGATATGAACTGCGTGAGATGTTTTGTGCTCGCTCCCGTCCTGACTGGACCTGTTGAAAATATTACAGAGGATGAGGAGGAGGCCTGCGTAGACACCTACTATGGGGCAGCTGTAGATGCCATGTGTGACCCAGATTTCCAACCTGATCCACTAGCTTAGAGACTGAGGCTCCCTAGTCTAGGTTTTCTATTTCTGTCATTTGATATCTAGATTGTATATATTCTTTCATTTCAGTGTTAGAGTCTTGTATTGAGCTGGATGTTCTGATTTGTTATGTCAGTAGACACTTAGACTCTCTGGTTGTATTTATGTGGTTTTTCCTTCATTCCAGTATTTATCTATCTATCTTCCTATCTTTCATTCTGCTTTAGATGTGATTGAGACTGTATATTGCTATGTCACCTCCATTCGGAGTGTATATACTGTACATGTACCTTTATATTGTTAGATGATTGACCTAGGACAGCGTTCTACCGCCGACACTGCGGCGTAGGCTGGGCGTTGTTACGTTCTCGTACCCTCACGGTGGGTGCGGGTCGTGACACGTTTTTAGTGGTGGCCCATGCAGGTCGAGTTTATGTAGTGGAATTCGAACTAGAGTATCACTACAGCCTGCAATAGGATTAGGATATTTTGAAGGTACTCAATCACACTAGGAAAAACTCATATCAAATTCATACTATCTCAGTTCTTGCTGATATTGTTCTCCTTGAATATAACTGTCCTCCTTTGCTATTTCGACTCATTCTCAGCAATTGTTTGTTTGATCTGTCTTCAGGATGGTGGAGACGCGATTACAGCGTGCCATTCATGGAGATACTGTAGAGGGGACTGCTACCTCTCAGCCAGTTCAGCAGGTTCGGAAGGCTACAGCTCCTGCCACCTCTGCTCATATTGGGACTTCAGCAGCAGCAGCAGCTGAGGGTATGCCTTCACCAGTTCGGAGGCAGGACCCAGTCATCCCAGAGGTACCGTTCCAGCAGCCGTCGCCTACAGGAAACGTGGATGCGACACATGCGGATGCGGGTCATGACAGTCAAGCATATGCGGATGCGGGTATTTAAGTTCATGCGGCTGGATTATGCCAAGGCCATATGCGGCTGAAAGGAAATGGGTATATGCGGCTGGAACTCATGCGGCAGCGGAGAGACAGAAATTCATGGGGCTGGGAATCATGAAGTCTTATGCGACTGAAAAGTTGGTGTTCATGCGGCTAAAAGACTTACCGCATGAGAGTTCATGCGGTCAAGTACGGCCATGCGGCTGAGAAGCAGTTCTTCTTCTCCGCTTGTCCGAGAAGAAGAGCCATGAAGTCCATGGCTTTAAAGCTTCATAAATCCTTCATCCAAGGTCTGAATCCAGACTTCCATAGGTCAAAATGGGGCAGAACAAAATTCTCTACAACATGGAACCATCAAAACTTAGAAATAACAATGTTAAGTAGATCAAAACCCAAGAAATCTGAAAATACAATAAACTTAGATATACACAAATTGAACCATGAAAATTAGAAATGCTAAGTATTAAAGAATGTTAGAATCTCGTAAGGAAGATAATGGAACAATAAAAACTGAGTTCCTCCATGAAGCAAGCTGTACTTGCCTCAGCCCTACTCCCTGGTAGGTGAAGAAGTAATGGTGAAGAAGAAAAAGTAATGGAGAGAATTAATGAAGAGAGAGAGAGAGTCGGGCGGCTATTAAAGGAAATGAGTGGGGGTAGGTGGGGGTTTTCCCCTTGGTCTATGATGAACCAAAAGCAACCCAAACCGAACCAAGCCAAACCAAACAAGCCGAACCAAGCAAGGAGACACGCAATACGAGTCAAAATACATACCAAGATACGTAATACGAACCACAAGTATTACAACTCTACCCACCTTAAAAAAATTCCATCCTCAGAATTTAATCAAGATGCTAGAGAAGCAAGGACAAGCTATACTAATAACAGACAAGCTATAACAAGGCAATCAATCAAGCAATCATTCATTCAGACAAAGAATCGAGAGCATAAGGCATAAGAAAGATATTATACCTTACGAGTCAAATAGGTCGGGATATCGCGATCGGATATCATCCTCATGCTCCCACATCTACTCACCCAAAGAGTGATGACCCTAAGCAACACGGACTAACTTGATAGTCTTGTTCTTGAGTATCTTCTCTCTCCGGTCCAATATAGACACGGACCTCTCCTCATACGAAAGGTTGGTACCAACAACTAATTCCGAATGATCCAGGATATAGCTCGGATCCGGGATATACCGTCGTAGTTGGGATACATGGAACACATCATGTACCTCACGTAGCGACGACGGAAGAGCGAGACGATAGGATACATCACCTACTCGCTCCAGAATGTCGAACGGCCCTATAAACCTAGGACTAAGCTTTCTTCGTACGTCGAAACGAATGACGCCACGGTTAGGCGAAATCCTCAGAAATATATGGTCGCCGACAGAAAACTCAAGAGAGCGCCGATGAGAATCGGCCCAATGGCGCTGGCGATCTTGGGCAACTCGAAGATGATCTCTGACTCTTCTGACCACTTCAACTGTCTGAGCAATCATTTCCGGACCTAGCAATTGTCTCTCTCCAATATCATTCCATGCTAGCGGGGATCGACACTTCCTGCCATATAGTGCCTCGAACGGTGCCATCTGGATACTGGCCTGGAAACTGTTGTTGTACGAGAATTCCACCAGGTGCAGGTGATCTTCCCACGAACCACCGAAGTCGAGCGTATAAGATCTCAACATATCTTCAAGAGTCTGGATCGTGCGTTCTGACTGACCATCTGTCTGCGGATGATAAGCTGAGCTGAACTGGAGGCGAGTTCCCAAACTCTCCTGCAGACTACGCCAAAAGTGCGACGTAAATCTTAAATCTCGATTCGAGGTGATACTGACTGGTATACCGTAGAATCTGACAATCTGCTGGAGATACATCTCTGCTAGCTGAGCTGTCGACTGACCAACTCTGAACGGAAGAAAGTGAGCCACCTTCGTGAGCCTGTCAACTACAACCCAAATAGCATCTCTATCGGCCGGAGATCTAGGTAATCCAGTCACGAAATCCATGGTTATATGCTCCCACTTCTATTCCGGAATCGACAAGGGCTGAAGAAGTCCAGCTGGCCTCTGATGTTCGGCTTTAACTTGTTGACAAACCAAACACCGAGAGACAAATCGGGCTATCTCCCTCTTCATGCCATTCCACCAAAAGTGTTGACGGATGTCACGGTACATCTTCGTACCACCGGGATGAATGGAATACTGAGAACTGTGAGCCTCTGCCATGATCTCATGTCTGATATCTCTACCGGGTACACAAAGACGCTTCTCATGTCGAAGTGTACCGTCTTCATGAATGCATAACTCGGGTCTTCGTCCTGTCTCACATTCTGCTCTAAGCCGCTGAAGCTTACAGTCTGCTGACTGAGCTATCTTGACCCTCTCAACTATACTGGACTGAACTCGCATAGTGGCCATCAATGCCATGCTGGTAGGAAGGACAACTTCAATATCCATCTTCTGAAGATCTGCTAACAGCTTAGGTTGTGCTGTTAGGAAATAAACTTCGACCCTCCTGCTCAATGCATCTGCAACGACGTTGGCCTTCCCTGGATGATACTGCAGGTTGATATCATAATCCACAAGCAGCTCTAGCCATCTCTTCTGATGCATGTTAAGATCCTTCTGGGTGAAAACATACTTCAGACTCTTGTGGTCGATAAAAATCTTCACCCTATTTTCGTACAAATAATGCCTCCACAACTTAAGTGCAAACACTACTGCTGCCAGCTCCAAGTCATGGGTTGGGTAATTCCTCTCATGATCACAAATTTGGCATGATGCATAAGCTATTACCTTCCTCTTGGGACTAGTAGTGCCCGACAGGCCGGCTGGTCCCCACAGATACTGTAAATCTGCCACACGGGCAGGGAGCGGTATCTGGTTATTATTATTTATTGTATATTATATATTGATGACGGGCGTCCCGCTGGGACTCGTCTAATTCATGATTGGCGCAATTGATTGACTGGGTAAACTAGCCTTGCTTGCACATAGTAAGAACTGAGGAATCTCTATTGTATAATTCCAGGATAACTTGGAACTCATAGTAGCAAGCCGTAGTAGTTGAATGGCCGTTTAAATTAATTTGTTTGTGTACTGTATGTCCTCTGTTACCTAACTGAGATGATCAGAATGTCAGGACATGACGTGCCAACTTCTGTCCTTGTTTGGTTGGGAGGTTGGTTCGAAGTGTCGTGATACTATGTGAATCCCAGTAGAAAGCAGAGATCTATTTATCATATTTTCTCATTACTGGTTTTAATCCCTCATATCGTGCTTCCTTGCGGTACTTGCTATTAGAGGTTTAACCTCTCTGGTTTTGCATGGCCAGATTTAGAGCCAGTCCCCGAGGACTCAGCTTACTTCCACCTCCAAGATGGTCAATACTAGAGGGATGATCGCAGAAGGACTCGAGTGGGTTCCTTACTTCCCTACTCGTTTTGTTATTTACTTAATACCTTGCCGTTTGGCACCGACATGTTAGTCGGATTGTCTTGTACTTACTTTTACATAATTGTAATTAAGTCAGACTGCAGCTGATAACAATTGTGTATACTTTGCTACATCATCTGGCTATGTTTTGTAAAGCCAGATATTAACAACATTTTGACTGAGCGTTTGGGACGCCTTACTGCTTTATCTCATATGTTCTCTATTAGTGTTTCTTGTTGGAATGATTGAGACAATAGATGTGAAGTAACCATAGTGAGACTTTCATATAGTATGCACCCCCTCGTCTTGTTAGACAGCATTGATCGTATTATACGGTATTCATCTACCCGTAATACGTAGCTGGCTGAGTCATTCCCCCGCTCTCCAGTATTCTGGTTCTGGGGCGTGACAAGGTTTTAGTGGTGGCCCATGCAGGTCTGATTTCAGACTTGTAGGGTATTTTAATTTATAGGATATCTCAATCACACATGTTCCCCCTTGATTTCATGATTCGTTACTCTCGACTCTAACTTGACATTCCGGTATCCTGACTTCATTGATCTTTCCTGTCCGATCATTTGATTGTTCTTTTGTCCCTTTTCTTAGGGGCACTTCGTCCGTATCTGCCAGGACTGGACAACAACAACAAGGGCAACACGGACAACCTGACCATGTTGGTCAGCAACAAGGGTCGGTACTAACTCAAGAGACCATCCAAGAAGAAGTAATAGTAGAAGCAGCAGTTGGACCACAGTATCTGGATGTTCCACCACCACCAACAGTTCCACCTACCCCTGTGAAAGTAGACACACCAGCCCTTCTGGAGACCATGAGAGGAATGATGGCTACCAAACAATATCAGATGTTAGCCCAGCAGCGCATGTACGCTCAGTTGCAAGAGCAGAATGTACTACTCAACCCAGGATTACAGACAGTATTGGAAAGAGGGGCGAGGCCAGATTCGGGAGCATTAACCAGATTTTGCAAGTACAACCTAAGCCGTTTCGAGGGCACGGAGGATGCTATTTCAGCAGATGCATGGCTTAAGGATATTGAGGCTATTCTGACAGCGGCTAAGGTGCCGGCAGAAGAACGTGTGGATCAGGTGAAGTTGCTACTTCAGGATCTCGTACGTGATTGGTGGGAATCAGAAGAAGTAGGCATCAGGCGTCCCGTTGCTTGGGACGATTTCACAGCAAGATTCAAGACGAAGTACTATGGAATTGTGGCACAGTTTGAGCTACAACAGAAGTTTATCAACCTCAAGTAGGCCGGCAAGACAGTAGATGCTTATGCAGCGAAGTTCTGCAGATTGAGTAGGTTCGCCCCAGAGATGGTAGCGACGGAGCGCCAGAGGGCGATGAGGTTCCAGCAAGGGTTTCATCTTGAGCTCTTGCAATTGATAGAGGGGCACAACTACCATACTTTTGACGAAGTGTTGACGGCAACCCGAAGGCATGAGATCACTGTTCAGAGGATCACGGCAAGGACTGGGGGTCAGAAGAGATCTCACAGTCAGATAGAAGGAGGAGGGGGAGCAGCACCCCGAACAACAGCACCATCCCCTGGCATTCGTATCCACGATGTGGCAATACGAGGGCCAGCACCACCACCCAGACAGCAGCAGCAACAAGCAAGGAAGAACCAGCAACCCCCGGCGGGCTGCACTATTGTGGGAAGATAGGGCACACTAGAGATGTGTGTCGGGCATTGAATGGACTGTGTTTGATATGTGGAAATCCAGATCATCGGGTTACCATATGTCCCATGAATTCAAGGTCAGGAGGACCAGTGCAGCAGTTTCCTGCTCTGCCAGCACCAGGGGCAGGTCAGTATCGAGGACCAGCGGTGGCAGTGAGACCATTGGCCCAGCGTCCGTTAATGCCGCAAGCTCAGATGTTTCGGCAGCAGGGACCGCCGATGCAGCAACACCAGCATAGACCACCCCAGCATCATCAAGGAAGGGGCCAGCAGCAACACCAGGCTAGGCCGCAGTATGGGAACCAACAAGGAGGTCGAGGGCAGGCATTCACTCTGTCCTTGGAGGAGGCATTAGCATCGAGAGATGTTGTGGCAGGTAACATTCTCGTCGCCTCATATCCCGCAGTAGTATTGTTTGATTCAGGAGCATCACATTCATTTATATATGCACAATTTGCGATACGGCTAGGAATGGAGTTCGAGGCATTGCCAGGGAGGTTGAATATACTCACTAGCAATAGGCTTGTAGGAGTTAGTAGAGTTATTCTAGCGTGTAGCGTTGTAGTTTGCGGGCATTCCTTACCCGCCCGGTTGATAGAATTTTCTGTTGGAAATTTCGACGTTATCTTAGGCATGGACTGGCTGAAAGACAGTCATGCGACAATAGATTATCGTAGTGGGAGTGTATCTTTTGATATTCCAGGCATGAAGAAATTCACATTAGTCAGATCAGAGGCAACTCAGCAAGAGCAGGGAGTAATAACGGCAATGGAAGAAGTTCAAGTTCCGAAGGTAGTTGAAGAGTTTCTGAATGTATTTCCTGAAGAACTTCCAGGTCTACCACCGATTAGAGATATTGAGTTCAGTATAGAATTGGCACCTGGAACTAAACTAATATCAGATCGAGTTTACAGAATGGCATATTCAGAGCAGGCCAAGGTATATCAGCACATAGAAGAACTGAAGGAGAAGAAGTTTATCCAAGCTAACATATCGCCATGGGCAGCACCAGTGGTACTTGTAGGGAAGAAAGATGGATCATCCAGATTGTGCATCGACTACAGGAAGCTTAATGCGGCAACAATAAAGAACAAGTACCCACTACCAAGGATCGACGACTTATTTGATCAGTTGAGCAGGGCTAGAGTTTTCTCCAAGATAGATCTTTATTTAGGGTATCATCAAGTGACGGTTCGGAAGGAGAACATTCCCAAGACAGCATTCAGGTCGAAGTATGGGCATTATGAATTCTTGGTAATGCCGTTTGGTTTGACCAATGCTCCAACAATATTCATGGATTTGATGAACCGCATTTTTATGCTGTACTTAGATCAGTTTGTCGTGGTGTTTCTCGACGACATTCTTGTATACTCTACTAGTGAAGAGAAGCATGAAGACCACCTCAGGAAAGTATTACAGGTTTTGAGAGAGAACCAGTTGTATGCCAAGCTCAGTAAGTGTGAGTTCTGGATGAATCACATTTCATTTTTGGGTCGTATCATATCAGGAGCTGGAGTAGCAGTGGATCCCAAGAAGGTAGAAGCAGTAGAGAGTTGGTCAGTACCCAAGACCGTAGCTGATGTGCGGAGTTTCTTGGGATTGGCAGGATATTACAGAAGGTTCATGTCAGACTTTGCAAGGCTTTCAGCACCCATGACCCGCTTGACACGGAAGGATGTGCCATTCGTCTGGTCGGCAGAGTGCCAGGCATCATTTGAGACCTTGAAGCAGAAGTTGATATCAGCGCCTATTCTTACATTGCCAGTTGGACCCGGAGGTTTTACAGTATATTGTGATACGTCAGGTAAAGGACTTGGATGTATCCTCATACAGCATGGGAAGGTGATAGCGTATGCATCTAGGCAGCTTCGGAACCACGAGAAGAATTACCCAACTCATGACTTGGAGTTGGCGGCAGTAGTATTTGCTTTGAAGCTATGGAGGCATTACTTATATGGTGATCGAGTGGATATGTACACGGACCATAAAAGTCTGAAGTACATCTTTACTCAGAAGGAGCTGAATATGAGGCAGAGAAGATGGTTAGAGCTAATCAAGGATTACGACGTGGAGCTTCAGTATCATCCAGGCAAGGCTAATGTGGTAGCAGATGCTCTTAGCAGGAGAGGCGGCACATTTATGTTGACAACACAGAAGCACATTTTAGAAGACCTTCAGGAGATGGGCATCGAGGTTATACTTTCTAGTGATGTAGGAATTCTGGCGAGTCTACGAGTTCAATCCGACTTGGTAGACAGGATCAAGGCAGCTCAGGCACAGGACCCAAGGATTCAGAAGCTTAGAGCAGAATGTGAGTCAGGACTCAGAAAGGAGATGCAAATTCATGAAGATGGTACGCTTAGGTTTGGATCACGCCTATGTGTGCCTAGTAGAGATATCAGACAGGAGGTTATGACAGAAGCACACAGTTCTCAGTATTCTGTACACCCTGGAGGGACCAAGATGTACCAAGATATCAAGCAACACTTCTGGTGGAACGGAATGAAAAGGAAGATAGCTAGATTTGTTTCCCGTTGCTTGGTATGTCAGCAAGTGAAAGCAGAACAGCCGAGGCCAGCTGGGTTATTGCAACCGCTTTCTATCCCGAAATGGAAGTGGGAACACATCACAATGGACTTTGTGACCGGTTTACCGAGATCACCAAGTGGTAAAGATGCTATTTGGGTGATAGTAGATCAGCTTACAAAGGTGGCACACTTTCTTCCTTTCAGAGTAGGGCCATCTACAAAAAAGTTGGCAGAGTTGTATATGCAGCAGATAGTCAGGCAGCATGGAGTCCCCGTCAGCATTGTGTCAGACCGAGATACCCGTTTTACATCACATTTCTGGAAGAGCTTACATCATAGTCTGGGCACCAAGTTAAAATTTAGCACGGCTTACCATCCACAGACGGACGGGCAATCAGAAAGGACAATTCAGACTTTGGAGGATATGTTGCGAGCTTGCACCCTAGATTTTGGAGGATCTTGGGAGAGCCACCTGCACTTAGTCGAATTCTCATACAACAACAGTTATCAAGCCAGTATCCAGATGGCGCCATTTGAGGCACTATATGGTAAGAAGTGTAGATCGCCACTTGTATGGGATGATATCGGGGAGAGGAAGATGTTAGGCCTGGAAATGATTGTTCAGACAGTTGAATTGGTCAAGGGAATTAGAGAGCAACTTCGAGTTGCACAGGACCGGCATCGTCATTGGGCGGACCAGCATCGTAGACCGCTAGAGTTTTCTGTTGGGGACCACGTGTTCTTGCAGATCTCACCTACCCGTGGGGTCATTAGATTTGGCGTTCGCAGGAAATTGAGTCCGCGGTACGTGGGACCATTCGTTATCCTTGATAGGGTAGGCGATGTTGCTTATCGTTTATCTCTTCCACCTTCGTTACGAGAGGTGCATGACGTGTTTCATGTATCTCAATTGCGAAGGTATGTATCGGACCCCAGCCATATCCTTGATCATTCTGAGTTGGTTGTTGGTACCAACCTGTCTTACGAGGAACAGCCTGTGTCTATTTTGGACCGAATAGAGAAGATACTCAAGAACCGAACAATTAGCCTTGTCCGGGTTGCTTGGGGTCATCACTCTTTAGGGGAGTCAACGTGGGAACGTGAGGATGATATCCGATCACGTTATCCACATCTGTTTGTCTCACAAGGTATATTTTTTCCCGTGTACCTTGATTGTCTTAACCCCTCATGCTTGTCACCCCATGGATAGAACTACTTGATATCGTAGATTGTTAATATAGATATGTTATCTGCTAGTTAACATTGAAGAATGATTGCTTGCTCAAGTTTCTTGTACCTAGATTAGTTTAGTTTTGATATTCCTATCTTGCTTGGATTTGAAATTCCGAGGACGGAATTTATCTAAGGTGGGTAGAGATGTCACTTCTCGTTCCCGGAATGCGTATTTTTATACGTATACCGCTTGCCCAAATTTATTTAGTATCTGTCATGCATTTATTTTATATTTAATTCTTTTAATTTTATGCTAATTATTTCTCTGTATTTTATTTTCTGCTTTTTCTTGGCTCTTGATTCATTTCGGTTCATGGTGAGCCAACTTGGTTTGGCTTTACATGGAAAAGAATAGGTGGCTAGTATTTGATGGAGTAGGATGGATGGTGGAGATGCACTTGACCTTGATATAAAACTTCTTCTTTCATTCTCTCTCTTCATTCATTCACATTTACTCCTCCACCAAACCCTAACCCACCTGTGAGAGGCAAGTACATCTTGCACACCATGAGGGATTTCATGCATCCCTATTTATTTTTAGTCTATGTTGTTCATCTTCTCTTCCTCTACAAGTTTAGGTCTTGAAGTTCTTGATTTCCATGGATGGTTGGGTGTAGATCTAAGTTTTAAGTTTTAGTTTTCGTATGGATTTTATGGTTTTGATCTATCAAACTCTGTTATTTTCGAAAATAAGTGGTTCCATGTTGTAGAGAATTTAATTCTACTAAAGTTTGGCTTTTGAAAAGTTAGATTTCGATTTATTTTGTGGAAGTTATGGCCAAAACAATTTTGGTCAAACTTCTATGTTCATCTGCAACATGAGGCACATGTCGCAGTAGAGCCGCATATGGTGTCGCGAATGAGCCGCATGAGGTACATGTCGCAGTAGAGCCGCATATGGTGTCGCGGTTGGGCCGCTTGAGGCACATGTCGCAGTAGAGCCGCATAGATATCGCGGTTGGCCCGCATGAGGCACATGTCGCAGTAGAGCCGCATATGGTGTCGCGGTTGGGCCGCATGAGGCACATGTCGCAGTAGAGCCGCATAGATGTCGCGGTTGGGCCACATGAGGCATATGTCGCAGTAGAGCCGCATATGGTGTCGCGAATGAGCCGTATGAGGCACATGTCGCAGTAGAGCCGTATAGATGTCGCGGTTGGGCCGTATGAGGCCGCATGTCGCAGTAGAGCCGCATAGATGTCGCGGTTGGGCCGCATGAGGCCGCATGTCGCAGTAGAGCCGCATAGATGTTGCGGTTGGGCCGCAGAGGCCGTATGTCGCAGTTGAGCCGTATATGGTGTCGCGGTTGGGCCGCATAGGCTGCATGTCGCAGTTGGTCCGCATGCATGTCGCAGAATAGGCCGCATATGCCTATTTTGGTTGTTTCTGACTGTTATATGTCCTATTTTGACTGAATTATGGCTAGAATTTCTTTCAACTCCCAACATGAAAGTTGTAGATCTTTTTCTTGGCTTCAAGAATGTGTTACCAACTATTTTATGCTAGTTATAGACTCGACCATGCTTAATACTAATTTGACTTTCATGCCTTGTCACGAATTGACCCCGACTGTTACTTTGACTAATAATTGATCATGCGTTCCTAGTTGGAACTAAGAGACTGGCTAGTCGTCTTATTAAATTGAATGAATGAGACACGTTATATTAATTATGAACTATTGTAATCGACTGGCTGATCCCGAATATTGACATACAGGCACATGCAGGCTTCAATTTATTTATTTATTTATTTTACAAAAGCAGCATGTGTACTTTATGGTCAATGCATGATTACTCCGTGGTTAGTTTTGATTGTTGCATTACGCTATGTAAGACCTGCAACCTAACTGCACTGGTATTGTTGTAGAGTTGTGCATATCGTACCCCGTACGAAAGTACTCATTTGAATGACCATGACCCACGGCATGGGACTTCACTCAACGTATAGACTATTAAGTTAAATAAAATAATGATTGCATGGAGAGAATGGATTCCCGAGTTCTTACATGGCAGTCCTCTTGGGACTAGTAGTGCCCGACAGACCGGCTGGTCCCCATAGATACTGCAAATCTGCCACACGGGCAGGGAGCAGTATCTGGTTATTATTATTTATTGTATATTATATATTGATGACGAACGTCCCGCTGGAACTCGTCTAATTCATGATTGGCGCAATTGATTGACTGGGTAAACTAGCATTGCTTGCACATAGTAAGAACTGAGGAATCTCTATTGCATAATTCCAGGATAACTTGGAACTCACAGTAGCAAGCCGTAGTAGTTGAATGGCCATTTAAATTAATTTGTTCGTGTACTGTATGTCCTCTGTTACCTAACTGAGATGATCAGAATGTCAGGACATGACGTGCCAACTTCTGTCCTTGTTTGGTTGGGAGGTTGGTTCGAAGTGTCGTGATACTATGTGAATCCCAGTAGAAAGCAGAGATCTATTTATCATATTTTCTTATTACTGGTTTTAATCCCTCATATCGTGCTTCCTTGCGGTACTTGCTATTAGAGGTCTAACCTCTATGGTTTTGCATAGCCAGATTTAGAGCCAGTCCCCGAGGACTCAGCTTACTTCCACCTCCAAGATGGTCAATACTAGAGGGATGATCGCAGGAGGACTCGAGTGGGTTCCTTACTTCCCCACTCGTTTTGTTATTTACTTAATACCTTACCGTTTGGCACCGACATGTTAGTCGGATTATCTTGTACTTACTTTTACATAATTGTAATTAAGTCAGACTGCAGCTGATAACAATTGTGTATACTTTGCTACATTATCTGGCTATGTTTTGTAAAGCCAGATATCAAGAACATTTTGACTGAGCGTTTGGAACGCCTTACTGCTTTATCTCATATGTTCTCTATTACTGTTTCTTGTTAGAATGATTGAGACAATAGATGTGAAGTAACCATAGTGAGACTTTCATGTAGTATGCACCCCCTCGTCTTGTTAGACAGCATTGATCGTATTATACGGTATTCATCTACCCGTAATACGTAGCTTGCTGAGTCATTCCTCCGCTCTCCAGTATTCTGGTTCTGGGGCGTGACAGATGGTGAACTCGATCTCTCGCTCCGGCGACATTCCTGGAAGCTCTTCTGGAAAAACATCTGAAAACTCCTCGACTATCCGGGGCAACTGCACTGCTGCTACTGCCATCCGCAATACCGGAGGAGAAGGTTCAACTTCGCCTCGGGAAAAGGAAAACTCTGGCTCGCCTGGAATGCTAAAAACAACCCTACCAATATGGCAGTCTATCCTAGCATACTGGTTCCTCAACCAATCCATCCCTAAGACCACATCATAATCGGCCATCGGGAACTCTATCAATCTAGCGAGAAATTCTCTACCGCTAACTACGATCCAGCACGAGGAATCTATCTACTCCCACAAGTCCGTTACCAGTAAGTATATTGAGCCTTACTGATAATGACTCGGGCTCCAGTCCTATCCGTGTCGCAAATCGTGCAGACATAAATGAATGCAAGGCACCAGAATCAAATAATACTGAAGCTGGAAAGGTGTTGACGAGAATAGTACCTGCTACTACCTCTCTTAGTGCCAATCCTTCTTCTCCCATGGTCAAAGCCAGCACTTGACCATGTCCTCTGGATGCAGGTCCCCTCTGCTGAAAACTCCTCTGCTTGCTCTGGATCAAGGTTTGGACTTGGGCATACTGCTACGGTCTCTGGTGCTGGAATGCCTGGGCCTGCGTCGGTAATGGCCTCGAAAACGGGTACTGCTGCTGCTGCTGGACTGGTACTGGTCCTCTCACCGAAGGAATAGAGAAAGCTGATGAACTCCCCCTGTTCGGGCAGTTCCCAACTCTGTGGTCCGGGGTACCACAAACCAAGCATAAACCCTGTGCTCTGCGACACTCTGATACCACATGTCCTGGCTTCCCGCAATGAGAACATCCTATTGCGAAAGAGTGCTTATGCTTCTGCTGCTGAGGGTGTGTCGGGGTTGAATGTTGAACCGACGTCACTGAGGCCGCCCGCCTCGGAGCTCCAATGGTCAAGGCCCTAGCTGCCGGGGCTGGCGCTGAAGATTGATTCATCTGGCTATGGGATCGCTTCCGACCTCCGGTCCTATCCACGATCATCTGGGAGGTATACTCATGCCTCCTGGCTGCTCTCAATACTGCATCAAAAGTCTGATACTCAAACTGCTCTACTGCTAGCAAAATCTTCAGGTGAAGCCCCTGCTGGAACCGCTGGGCTCTATCGAACTCGGTTGCCACCAAGATGAGAGCAAACCGACTAAGTCTCGAGAACTCGGCCGCATACCCATCGACCGTCCTGCCCATCTGCTTCAGATTGGTGAACCTCATCTGTAGATCGTACCGAGCTACAGTATCGAAATACTTGGTCTGAAATCTCTCTCTGAATACTGTCCAAGCAATGGGTACTACTAATCCAACGGCCTGCGATGCCCACCAGCTGCGGGCAAGATCCAATAACTGCAGGCGCACCATGGCCACCTTCTCGTCTTCTGGAGTCCTGGCTGCTTCTAGAATCACCTCGGTGTCCTGAAGCCATGCATCAGCAGCGATAGCATCTTCACTGCCGTCGAAGAAGGGAGGGTTCAAGCGCTTGAAGCTGTTGGCCGCACTGTTCCCCTGATGACCTCCCATGGTCAAAGCATCTGCCACCGCCTGGTGCAAGGCATCTCCTCGACGATCCTGGGAAGCTAATAAGGTCCTGATGAGACCCACCAAAGTGCCATCATCAGGCTCTACAGGCTGGACGGGCTGAACATGTGGCTCTCCTCCAGTAGGCATGACTCTGGAGGCTACTCTTGAATGCTGGGCTTGATCTCCAGGTTGCTGCTGGTCCACAGGTGGTGCTCCGCCTTGCCGATCGGTAGGACCAGAAACAATGCCGCTGAAGAAGATGACATAGGGAACAATAAGAAAGGACCATGACAGATCAACGATACAAGTATGTTATCAGGTCAAGATTTCAGGGATTTAGAAGATACGAGCAGAGATCAAGGACGAGTACTGATTGAGACATCTATTCGGTAAACCCTCACATATGTTGATTTATAAGACCTGCATGGACCACCACTTAAACCATATATGTAGTGCCCCGTCCCTACATCGTGTCCCGTACTCCGTCCACGGGGTGCGCGAGAAAGGAACACTGTCGCTATCGATTCAGTCGGGACCGATAGGTCGGGATCGACCGAGTCGATCGAACGGAAACGGTTGAATTAAGATCCATTCCTCGTTATGGAATGTCTTCTTCGAAACCAAGTCTCATATTCAGCGGGTTGCGCCTCGAGGATTGACTCTGCGGCTGAGTCGGGAGAGACCTCCCGTTGCTCTGCTTTTTACGCCGCTTGTGTTGGTTTTGGCTTTGTTTTCTGAATGCATTTTCGTGAATGTTTTCGATGGATTTCATGGCTTGTATTTCGAACTCGCATTTTCTATCGAACTTCTTGAATAATGCAGTGTTCTAATCGGTTGCTTGTGCGATTTCAGGTAATCGTGTAGGCGACGTCTAGTGCGACCAACAAGTTCTCTCGCCAGAAGTAAACTCAAGGTGAGTGGCTGACCCTTCTCTTCTCGACCCTTTCTTAAGTAAATCGATAGTGGTGTTGCGGAAGAAAGAATGAATGCAAGGGCACGAGCACGATAAAATGATTAAGTTTCAAGAGAACGAAGGTTATACCTTAATAACTGAATAATGTCTTAACTCGGTCATTGGACAACTTGTCGACAAGGAGAAAGTTTTCTCGAGCGACAACCCGGGGCCACGAGACCGACTCGGCCTAGGAGGAAACACGGTATAGCTGTGCTGGATGATAGCACGGGTTAGGCGGAGACTTTCAGCGGGGCTCGCTACTTGCGTTGAAAGGGCCCCGACTAACAAAGCTATAAGTCCAGGATGGCTTGTGGTGTCAGTGACCAATCACACGTAATATTGTACTTGGCATAAAAAATGATAACAATTGACAGGGAAGAACATGGTAAGTCTCATAAGGCGCGGCGCGGCCTGCCGTGGGTAAGTTCCAACGTGAATTACATTATGCTTGTCATTGCTCGCTTGAAAATCATTAGGATGGTTAGAAACATTCATGAACTAAGTCATATAAACTCATCAACCAAATGAGAGCTTGGAACTTAACTTGCCATGCACCAGTACAAAGTGTAATGTACTGATCCTCGCTCTCCATGCAGGTACCCCGAACCACGAAGGACGTGCCACTTAAAGGCTCAAGGCGAAGTGAACCCTTTTGAAGCCTCGTCCGCGTGTGAAGGCTTGTGTTTCTGGATTCCTTTTGAAGAAGACCCCGCACTCAGTCCAAAAGAAGATGACGAATCGACTCGCCTCGATAGCAGGTGGAAAGTGTTATATTTTTGCTTGTAAAAAGGAGATGTAATGTATGGAACGACTATCTCATCGGCGTTTATTTTGTAAGTCGAGTCATGTTGTAGCCCGCGCAGCAATGATTGTAATAAAGTCAATGTAAATGAAGTTTTATTATTAATGAAAAAGTTTACTTCTATTTCAAATGTGTCAATCAATTTCTCTGCGTACTCTAACTTGATGTTGTGTTTCGGATGACCTTATGACTACGCCTTGTGCGATCGCAACTTAGGTTCGCACGGCATCACGCCCGGAGAACGACTATCGATTCTACGGAATCGGGGCGTGACATAATGGTATCAGAGCACGGCTTTACATCCTTTGGCCTCGCGTCTAGAGTTCCAAACCTTTGACCTCGCATCGATGAGATATGTTGTTCCATACAATGAGCCCGTAATAATTTGTGACTGATGCGTTTGCCTTCGTATTACAGAAGTGACGGAACCCACGGCCGAGCGAGAGCAGAGCGCTTCTAGCGGCTCTAGTAGTTCTCGTCGTTCGCGGGGCGGACCTTCTAACGATACCATCGAAAGGATGCTGCACATGATGGAGGCGCAGCGGAACCAGTCCGAGACTCGACATCAACAGACAGAGGAACGACAGGCCCAGTTCGAAGCTCGCTTCGACGTACACGCGAAACTTCAACAAAAGCAGCTGGATACCCTGCAGCAGATCGTCCAAACAATGGCGGCCAACGGAAATTCTGCGACTGCGCCTACCGTCACCACACCTATTGCCACCGGGCCGACGATCCAACCCATTGAAGTCGACACGGCGGAGCCCGAGCGTCAACCAGCGACACTGAAAAAGTACAACTTTGAAGTGTCAGAATTCAAGAAGGCGTGCCGTACTTCCTTCAGCGGCACCGAGGGTCCCTCCATGGCAATCGACTGGTTGGAAGAGCTGGAAGATCACTTCGAGCTGCTCGACATTGAAGAATCCAAGCAAGTCGCCTGCGCACAACTTCAGCTACGGTTGAACGCGCACGACTGGTGGGCCATGCATAAGCGAGCGATCCGACGCGACAACAACTCAGCGCCGATCTCTTGGGCCACGTTCCGCAAAGCCTTTGAAGTCGAATACCTTCCGTCAGCCGTTTGTCAAGCGAAGGAGAATGAATTCAAGCAGTTGAGGCAGAGAAATCGGACAGTAGAACAGTACGTCGCAGAATTCAACAAGTTGTCAAAGTTTGCTAGTGCGTTTCTGCCTACAGAGGAGTGCCGCGTGCGACGGTTCGACGTAGGTCTGTGACACTCTATCGGTGCGCATGTCGGGGTCCCAGAGTACAAGACCGTGGGCGAAGCTCTGAATCACGCTCTCTGCCTTGAGAAACTGCATCCTTCCGGTGCTGACGACGTTGTGCGCCACTCCAATCACAAACGTCCTAGCTATACGGGAGGCAACAATTACGCGTCAAAGTGTCCAAACAACGGCGGCTATAAAGGACAGAACCCATCTCCTCCCTGTACCAAGTGCAACCACCACGGGCACACTGAAAGGGACTGTGCGGTCTTCGAGGGGGGATGTTTCTTTTACGGAAAAAGGGGGCACCAAATGGCGGATTGCTGGGCTCGAAGACAAAATCGCAACGCACCACCACAACAACAAAACCATCAAGAGAATCGAGGACAGGCACCTCGACCTCCTCCGTCCACTCAACCCGTACCGCAAAATGGCCGAGACCGTCGCCCCAACACTCAGGGCCGCGTCTACGCCATGACTCGAGACGAAGCGCTGGCATCAGATACAGTAGTGTCAGGTATACTAAAATTCAATAATGTGCCTGCTCGTGTGTTATTTGATTCAGGCACTTCGCATAGTTTTATACCGGCGGACTTTGCCGCCGAGCACAAATTTCCTGTAATATCATTAGATCTCGACCTTAGCGTAAGCACACCTTCGGGCACACCAATTCTCACAAACTTAGCTTGCGCCGACGGGATTATCTGTATCGGCGGTCAAAAGATCGGTCTGGATGTGATAGTTCTAGACATGAAGGACTTTGACATCATTCTGGGAATGGATTGGCTCGGGCCGTACAACGCAACCATAGACTGCGCCGAAAAGAAGGTCACATTCCGCATGCCTGGAGTGCCTGAATTCTGCTACTCGTGTGGTGAGGCGTCGCCGACCTGCATGGTGATCTCCGTAATATCTGCTCGACGGATGCTGCATTCCGGGTGCGAAGGCTATCTAGCTTCCGTTCGAGACATACGACAGGATGGTACAAACGCGGGTCAGACCGATGTTGTGGCAGAATTTCCAGACGTGTTCCCGGACGAGCTACCCGGCATGTCGCCCGATCGAGAAATAGAGTTCACCATCGACACATTCCCCAACACCCGGCCGATCTCGAAAGCCCCGTACAGAATGGCCCCTACAGAATTGAAAGAATTGAAGGCACAACTTCAGGAATTACTTGATAGAGGGTTTATCCGTCCGAGTGTCTCGCCGTGGGGTGCGCCCGTGCTATTCGTGAAGAAGAAGGTTGGATCGATGCGGCTCTATATCGACTATCGAGAATTAAACAAAGCCACCGTCCGAAATAAATACCCCCTGCCCCGCATCGACGACTTGTTCGACCAGCTCCAAGGTGCAACGGTGTTTTCGAAGATTGATCTACGATCGGGTTATCACCAACTCAAAGTCAAGCCAGATGACGTACCGAAGTCTGCCTTCCGCACTCGTTATGGCCACTACGAGTTCTTGGTAATGTCGTTCGGTCTGACGAACGCCCCTGCCGTCTTCATGGATCTAATGAATCGGGTGTTCCGTCCGTTCGTTGACAAGTTCGTAGTAGTCTTCATCGACGACATCCTCGTCTACTCGAAGGATCGAGCGCAACATGCAGAGCATCTGCGGACGATACTCCAAACACTTCGAGAGAATCAATTATACGCGAAGATGAGCACGTGCGAGTTCTGGCTGAACAGCGTCTCATTCCTTGGGCACATCATCTCCGTCGCGGGCATCGCAGTCGATCTGAAGAAAGTCGAGGCAGTTGCTGATTGGAAACGGCCCGCATCAGTTAGCGAAATTCGAAGCTTCCTAGGCTTGGCGGGATACTACCGACGCTTCGTGAAGGACTTCGCGAAGATCGCATCGCCGTTGACTCGCCTCACCCAGAAAGGAGTCGCATTCAAGTGGTTAGACGACTGTGAAGCTTTCTTCCAGGAACTCAAACAACGGCTCGTTTCGGCCCCGATACTTGCTCTTCCTGAAGGGACGGAGGGATTTCAAATCTTCAGCGATGCTTCTGGCCAGGGCTTGGGGTGTGTGCTCATGCAGCGGGATAAGGTGATATCTTTTGCTTCCCGGCAGTTGAAGCCTCACGAAAAGAACTACCCCACTCACGACCTAGAACTAGCGGCAATTGTGTTCGCGTTGAAGCTGTGGCGTCACTATCTCTATGGCGTGGCGTGCAGGATTTATACGGACCACAAAAGCCTCAAGTATCTCTTCACCCAGAAAGAACTGAATTTGCGGCAGAGGCGATGGCTCGAACTAATCAAAGACTATGACTTATCAATCGACTACACGTCGGGCAAGGGAAATGTGGTAGCGGATGCGCTGAGCCGGAAGTACTTAGCTTCATTATGCATCAACGACCGACTGCTGCGTGACTTAGAAGGAATGGGCATCGAGCTCCGAGTTTGTTTCAGAGACGTGAAAACTAGCGCAACTGCGGGTGGAACCGAGCCTACTGGAGAGGATCAATTCTGCACAGAAGGACGACCCCTACCTGGAGAAGATGCGGAAGCTGATATCGACAGGGAAAGCGTCCGACTTTGCAGAAGACGAGTCGGGAGTGTTGCGCGTGAAGGGACGGCTATGCGTACCGGACGACGCAGAACTTAGAAAGGAGATAATAACGGAGGTGCACTATACAAAATATTCTTTGCATCCTGGCAGCACCAAGATGTATAAGGACCTCCGCGTTGTCTTTTGGTGGCACGGCATGAAAAGGGACGTAGCACTCTTTGTGTCAAAATGTATGGCCTATCAGCAAGTCAAAGCCGAGCACCAGCGACCAGGTGGGGAGATGCAGAACCTCGCCATTCTAGAGTGGAAATGGGATCATATCACTATGGACTTCGTTGTTGGCTTGCCGAGGATGCCGCGGGAAAATGATGCCATCTGGGTCATCGTCGATCGACTAACCAAGTCAGCACACTTTATCGCCATCAAAGTTACTTGGAGCGTCGACCGCCTTGCTCAGATATATCTTGATGAAATAGTTCGGCTGCACGGGGTCCCAGTTTCTATTGTCTCTGATCGGGATGGACGGTCGTAGCGCGCTTTTGGAGTAGTCTTCATTCAGCACTGGGGACCAAGTTGAAGTTCAGCTCAGCTTATCATCCTCAGACTGACGGCCAAACAGAGCGGGTGAACCAAATTCTCGAAGACATTTTACGACTCTGTGCGATCGACTTGAAGTCAAGTTGGGACGTCCATCTACCGCTGGCCGAGTTTGCATACAACAACAGCTATCAATCCAGCATCCAAATGGCGCCGTATGAAGCTTTGTACGGCCGGAAGTGCAGATTGCCCATTTGTTGGAATGAAGTCGGGAAACGGCAGATACTTGGTTCGGAGTTGGTGGAGCAGACCGTGCTGAAGGTCAAGTTAATACAGAAGAGATTGAAGATAGCACAAAGCCGGCAGAAAAGCTATGCCGACACGCACCGACGCCCCCTCGAGTTCTCGGAAGGCGACCATGTATTCTTGAAAGTCATGCCCATGCGGGGAGTTTCCAGGTTCGGTACGAAGGGGAAATTGAGCCCAAGATTTGTTGGCCCGTTCGAAATATTGAAGCGAGTCGCCCCGGTAGCTTACCAAATTGCCTTGCCGCCTGTGTTGTCAGAGGTACATGACGTCTTCCACGTATCGCAATTGAGAAAGTACGTGCATGATCCGAGCCATGTTGTGGATTTGGGTAAGCTGGACCTGAAAGCAGACTTGTCATATGTCGAAGAGCCGGTGCAAATCTTGGAGCGCAAGGATAAACTTCTCCGTAACCGTGCTATTACTCTCGTCCGCGTCCTCTGGAGGAACCATTCAGTCGAAGAGTCGACGTGGGAACTTGAGTCAGAAATGAAGGAAAAGTTTCCTTCATTGTTCTCGTAGAGGTAGGTTCTATTTTAAGTTTCGAGGACGAAACTTTTTCTTAGTTGGTTATGGTGTAGTGCCCCGTCCCTACATCGTGCCCCGTACTCCATCCACGGGGTGCGCGAGAAAGGAACACTGTCGCTATCGATTCGGTCGGGACCGATAGGTCGGGATCGACCGAGTCGATCAAACGGGAACGGTTGAATTAAGATCCATTCCTCGTTATGGAATGTCTTCTTCGGAACCAAGTCCCATATTCAGCGGGTTGCGCCTCGAGGATTGACTCTGTGGCTGAGTCGGGAGAGACCTCCCGTTGCTCTGCTTTTTATGCCGCTTGCGTTGGTTTTGACTTTGTTTTCTGAATGCGTTTTCGTGAATGTTTTCGATAGATTTTATGGCTTGCATTTCGAACTCGCATTTCCTATCGAACTTCTTGAATAATGCAGTATTCTAATCGGTTGCTTGTGCGATTTCAGGTAATCGCGTAGGCGACGTCTAGTGCGACCAACAAGTTCTCTCGCCAGAAGTAAACTCAAGGTGAGTGGCTGACCCTTCTCTTCTCGACCCTTTCTTAAGTAAATCGATAGTGTTGTTGCGGAAGAAAGAATGAATGCAAGGGCACGAGCACGGTAAAATGAATAAGTTTCAAGAGAACGAAGGCTATACCTTAATAACTGAATAATGTCTTAACTCGGTCATTGGACAACTTGTCGACAAGGAGAAAGTTTCCTCGAGCGACAACCCGGGGCCACGGGACCGACTCGGCCTAGGAGAAAATACGGTATAGCTGTGCTGGATGATAGCACGGGTTAGGCGGGGACTTTCAGCGGGGCTCGCTACTTGCGTTGAAAGGGCCCCGACTAACAAAGCTATAAGTCCAGGATGGCTTGTGGTGTCAGTGACCAATCACACGTAATATTGCACTTGGCATAAAAAATGATAACAATTGACAGGGAAGAACATGGTAAGTCTCATAAGGCGCGGCGCGGCCCGCCGTGGGTAAGTTCCAACGTGAATTATATTATGGTTGTCATTGCTCGCTTGAAAATCATTAGGATGGTTAGAAACATTCATGAACTAAGTCATATAAACTCATCAACCAAATGAGAGCTTGGAACTTAACTTGCCACGCACCAGTACAAAGTGTAATGTACTGATCCTCGCTCTCCACGCAGGTACCCCGAACCACGAAGGGCGTGCCACTTAAAGGCTCAAGGCGAAGTGAACCCTTTTGAAGCCTCGTCCGCGTGTGAAGGCTTGTGTTTCTGGATTCCTTTTGAAGAAGACCCCGCACTCAGTCCAAAAGAAGATGACGAATCGACTCGCCTCGATAGCAGGTGGAAAGTGTTATATTTTTGCTTGTAAAAAGGGGATATAATGTATGGAACGACTATCTCATCGGCGTTCATTTTGTAAGTCGAGTCATGTTGTAGCCCGCGCGGCAATGATTGTAATGAAGTCAATGTAAATAAAGTTTTATTATCAATAAAAAAGTTTACTTTTATTTCAAATGTGTCAATCAATTTCTCTGCGTACTCTAACTTGATGTTGTGTTTCGGATGACCTTATGACTACGCCTTGTGCGATCGCAACTTAGGTTCGCACGACATCACGCCCGGGGGACGACTATCGATTCTACGGAATCGGGGAGTTACAATATAACGCCCCAGAACCAGAATACTGGAGTGCGGGGGCATACATAGCCAGCTACGTATAATGAAATGAATTTCATCTCACCATACGGTCACGGCTGTCTAGATATATTAGGATTTAACTACAAGCCATCAGTCTCCTATGGTCATGAACAAGCCTATTTTCTCAATCTCAAGCAAGTAATGACAGTTACAAGATGTCAGAACATCAAATATACAATAGTAAGGTGTTCCATACATTACATACTTGGATGATCATGAAGCTAGTCGTACAAAATGTCAAGACTAGCAAGAGTTTTAGTCATACATGATCAACCCTAGGATTTGTCAATCATGTTACAGCCCGTAGGCAGACAGTAAATAAAGGTGCAATACGAGCTAACACATGCTCGTCGGCTAAATGCCTCAAAAGAATAATTTTACAATAAAGTAGGAGAACAAAAGAACCCACTCATTGCCAGGGTTACGCCTGGTGGTCACCATCTGGCTGGAAGACAGGAAGATCCTCTGGAGCTGCTCCGATATCTGGCCACACAAAACCAGCTGGGTCAGACCACAGAAAAAGCAAGTACCACAAATGAGGCTTCACTTGGGAACTAAAACCAATATATCAGAAAAGATAATAATTAAAGTACTGATAATAACAGGAATAACAATGATAAATTGTGTACGAGGAAACCATTCAAGTAGCCAGATTGCAACTCTTAGACCAAACAAGGATCGGAGTTGCAACCTTTCACCTGAATAGAAATCCGTCTCAAATACTGTTGGTAAGTAGTAAAACAATAAATGAAAAGAGGCCACAGAACTGCTCCGGGAGCCAGGTTACAACCCTTAAACCAAACAAGGACTGGAGTTGTAACCCTTCGTCTGAACAGAACTGGACCCCTGAACTTTATTGCTAAGGCAAGCATAAGTATCATGTTATTGAAGTAAGATAAAACATGACGAGCAGGGCATGGGGTGCAACAAGACAATAAACGAAGAGAGGACACAGAACTGCTCCGGAAGCCAGGTTACAACCCTTAAACCAAACAAGGACCGGGGTTGTAACCCTTCGCCTGAACAGAACTGGACCCCTGATCTTTATTGCTAGGGCAAGCATAAATAATCATGTCTTGTCACAATCTTGTACATGATCAGGACAAGACTAAGCTGGGCTAGACTTTATTCAATCAATCACGGCCAAGCAAAGAGTACGGCTTGATACTTTAACTAACTAGGGTTATCACAGGCCTAGTTACTAGCAAATGCAATGAGATTATCCCAACAGTCACAAGCCCTGCAGACCATCCAGGTTATCCAGGTCGAATGTTGGTTTATGAAGGATGCAACACGTGACTGTGTGATGGAAATGTGCCCTACTCGTCGGTAGGCTACAAGTCCACTTAGTGCGCCCAGATAATGGGATTGCCTGTAGCTGGGAAATCTCTTCATGACTACTGAATTGTTCTAGTTTGTTAGTCTTAGTCAATTGCAGGGGTACCCCTGACCGTGGTATTCAGGGATCCCCATCCTAGACATGATGCAAGACAGTACTGGTTTATTTGTTCAAACACAATCACCCACGGTGTCCAGGTCATTCATACTTGTCATGTCAGGCTGGCTGTCATAACAGCATATCATGTCAGATTTACTTGTCAAGAGTACGCCATGACGGGCCACTATCGTGTTCAAGAAATATATACAAATATATAGAGTACAAGCCTTTATAAAGAGCCAGGAAATATGAGCGTAATATAGCATTAAATATAATATTATAATGAAAGATGACTATGGAAGGAGCCATGCGGCTCAAGAAACCCCAGCTTATACAGCTGAAAAGAGGCAGGCGCATGCGGCTCAAGGAAGCAGAGCCTTATGCGGCTGAGGGGAGTTGGGGTTTCATGCGGCAGCGGGGGGGGGGAGGATGTCATGCGGCTCAAGTACTGCGCGCATATGCGGCTAAAAGGAAAAGACTCCATGCGGTCGGATAGAAAACAGGTGCATGTGGCTCAGAAGATGCGGTGACATGCGACTGGGAGCATGTTGGCTTATGCGGCTGAGGATGCTAGTGTTCATGCGGCTAAGAACCAAGAGCAGCTTATGCAGCTACAGAACAGTCAAGCATATGCGGCTGCGGGTATTTAAGTTCATGCGGCTGGATTATGCCAAGGCCATATACGGCTGAAAGGAAATGAGTATATGCGGCTGGAACTCATGCGGCAGCGGGAAGACAGAAATTCATGCGGCTGGGAATCATGAAGTCTTATGCGGATGAAAAGTGGTGTTCATGCGGTTAAAAGACTTGCCGTATGAGAATTCATGCGGTCAAGTACGGCCATGCGGCTGAGAAGCAGTTCTTCTTCTCTGCTTGTCCGAGAAGAAGAGCCATGAAGTCCATGGCTTCAAGGCTTCATAAATCCTTCATCCAAGGTCTGAATCCAGACTTCTATAGGTCAAAATGGGACAGAACGGAATTCTCTACAACATGAAACCATCAAAACTTGGAAATAACAATGTTAAGTAGATCAAAATCCAAGAAATCCGAAAATACAATAAACTTAGATTTACACAAATTGAACCATGGAAATTAGAAATGCTAAGTATTAAAGTATGTTAGAATCTCGTGAGGAAGGGAATAGAACAATAAAAATTGAGTTCCTCCATGAAGCAAGCTGCACTTGCCTAAGCCCTACTCCCTGGTAGGTGAAGAAGTAATGGTGAAGAAGAAGAAGTAATGGAGAGAATTAATGAAGAGAGAGAGAGAGAGTTGGACGGCTATTAAAGGAAAGGAGTGGGGGGTAGGTGGGAGTTTTTCCCTTGGTCCATGATGAACCAAAAGCAACCCAAACCGAACCAAGCCAAACCAAACAAGCCAAACCAAGTAAGGAGACACGCAATACGAGTCAAAATACGTACCAAGATACGTAATACGAACCACAGTCATTACAGGCCGGGACGCTGGACAGCGCCGACGGGACGTCGGAACAGCGGGAAAGAGGGGGTTTCCGGGAAGGCACCGACGGCCACGGGGCCGAGTCGGCGAGCGACGGACGGACGGACGGTAAGGGGGTCGGTCCGGGCACGAGGAGCGGGGCTGTGAAACAGCGGGCGGCACGGGGCGGCACTCGCGGGAGTTGGAGGGGGTGCTCCGGTCAATCGGGGCGAGCGGGAACGGCGCAGGGTGTGCCGGCGAGAGCTGGCCGCGAGGGGGTCGGCCGGAGGGCGGCCGATGGGAGGAGTTCCACGGAGTCTATGGTCGGTTGGGGGGTTTGGAGTGAAAGGGAAAGGGAATTGGTGGTGGTGTTGTTGAGGTTCTCTTGTGAAATAAGAGAAAAAGAATGATGGTTTTTTTTTAGAGGAGAGGAAGGGGAGGATATGCTGGTAGTGAGGGATTTGAGGGGAGTTGGGAACGTGGGGAGTGGGGAGAAATAAGGGGAGAAGTAGAAAACATGTGAGAGAAAAGAGGGGGGTGAGTTAGCAAATAGTCAGGAGGAATTTTGAGAGAGAGTGGTGTTGGGTTTTACATTGATAAAGTGATTATAGAATATGGTTTCTTGCCAAATGAGTATGACAAATGTATATACTCTAAAAATTCTGGTGGAAGTTGTGTCATTTTATGCTTGTATGTTGATGATATCCTTATTCTAGGATCTTCACTGGAACTGATAAATAACACTAAGAATTATTTATCTAACCAGTTTGATATGAAAGACCTAGGAGAAGCCAACTTGATCCTAGGAATGCAAGTGTCCAAATACAAAGAGGGCTATACTCTATCTTTAGCACATTCAATTAAGAAAATGCTAAGAAAGTTTGAGTATTTTGACAAAAAATCTGCCCTTACTCCTTATGACAGTAATGTTGGTCTCAAAAAGCATGAACGATCACCTATAGAACAACATAGATATTCACAGATGATAGGGTCTCTTATGTACATATCAAATAGAACCAGACCCGATATTACATTTTGCTATTGGGAGACTTAGTAGATATACCAGTAACCCAAATCAGTCACATTGGACTGCTTTGGATAGAGTATTTAGATATCTTAGAGGTACTCTAGATTATAAACTTCATTATTCTAGACACCCTGATATTATAGAAGGTTATTCAGATACAAACTGGGTAACTGATTCACATGATATGAAATCCACAACTGGATATACTTTTACCCTAGGAGGAGCTGCAATCTCCTGGGGTTCATGTAAACAAACTATCATAGCTAGGAGTACTATGGACTCCGAAATGATAGCTTTGGACACTACTTATACAGAAGCTGAATGGCTTAGAAATTTGATTATGCATATACTTGTTTCTAATACTCCTGTTCCTGCTATTTCTATAAACTGTGATAATAAATCTGTTATAGAACTACTAAAGCATGATTCTGTGAATGATAAGATGAACAGGCACTTGCAGCTGTGCTTCAAGTCAATCAAGAGCCTATTGGGCAAATATGTGGTTCTTGACTATATAAAGTCAGAAAAGAACCTTGCAGACCACTTGACGAAGGGTCTGTCTAGGACATTGATCCTAGAATCATCGAGGGGGATGGGGTTAAGCCCATAATTTAGTCACCAGCAGTGGCAACCTAACCGAGTCTGACTGGAGATCCCAAGAAGCCGGTTCAATGGGTAGAAACAAACTGGAGTAGGTGACTAATATGGAACACTGACCTTGAGATTAAATTCTCTTCAAAATAAAAGCCCAGGAGGCTGTACATGTGTATATTGATACCCCATCCCTATGGTGACAGTGTTCCGGTGTGATATGGTTAGGGTGAATTTAAACTCTTAATAAGTCCAAGCATGATATGCAGGGTTGATATCTATCACCAACCCTTGAGGACTTACCTATATGAGAGGTTGTGAAGGCCGCGACTATAGGACAGGACGATCCTAGACAACTCTCATGAATATGGAATAAGTGTGCATGGCCGATCAAAAGCGCCACCCGATAGACCCAAGAACCTCTAGCGTACTATGTGTGCTATTTTCTGAATCTGGTTCAAGAAGTCTGATTCAAGGCGTAGTCCATCAAGCACTTCTTCAGACAAAGACAATATTCACTAAGTGAGATTCAAGGCTGTAGTCCATCTCATCTATGCATAGTACATATTTGTCCAAAATTCTTGCTCTTGTCCTTGTGTTCTTTCTGTTTTCAAACTTGGTTTTTTGGGGGGGATTGTTGTCTATTATTAGAAGAAAAAACCAAGTCTTCTCACTCTCTCTTTCCCCTATTGTCCGGTTCTATTCTCCCTAACGTTGGAGAATTCTTGGATCCGGTTATGTAGGATGCCTATAGGCTATTTTTGGAGTACTTTATCACTATATATATACTACTCAATTCCTCTTAGAATAGTGCTCTATTGGCTTTACTAAATATCCTCTACTAAAGACTCTTTTCTCTCCTCATCTCCAACAAGAATTTCTACTCTTTTGTTTATTTGTTCTGGACAAAAGCTAAGTTCGGGGTCGCTCTTTCCGAGTTGTGTGCGACGAGGAGATACCGTTAGAGCGGGAGTTTTACCACTATGAACATTCGGAACAAGTCTGCACATAGACCCGAATTAACTCTTAGGGCAGTGCTTCGTGCGCGACTTTCCCGGAGGCCGGTAACATTTACTTTATTTTATTTTGTTTGCAGATTTTTTGGAATAATTTCCAACAGTACATGCATATAGTATATAGAGAGGAAAGGTGGCTGGCTACGTGGTGGTAGTGATCGCTTGCATGTGTGCCACGTGGTAGTACGGTTCCTTGCAGGACCTGTGTAGTGGACGTAGGTTGGTGGACCGTCTCAATTCTGGTTTTATGTTAGAGAGCAATTTCTCATACGGCGTATTTTGGATGGACTAGTCCACGTCCTCTGCACGTAAAGAGTATAATATTATTAAAACATTAATTTAAATTTAAATTATTTTAAATATAATTTTAATATATTTTAATTATAATTTATTATATATATGTTTTAAAAAAAAATTCACCTGTGTTTATAAGTTAGATAATACCATTTCCTTAGTTTAAATATAATCTAAATATTAAATATATTTTAAAAATTATTATATATTAAGTTTGAAGAATTTAAATTTTTATTTTAACTAAGTGAGGAGATACATATGTGGACATATTATTTTTGAGTCATTTCAAAGTCATATTATAATTAGAGATTTTGATGAGGGGATAATTTTGTTGTTTGTGAAACAATTTTATTTTGGCAGATTATTGGAAGGAAAAAAAAAATATTTGGTTTGATTTCTCAATTTAATTTATTATTTTCTGTTGCATTCGTACATGCTAAGTAGATAAAACTGGTGGTAGATTATATATGGCTGGTTTTGGGTTCCTCCTTATCAAGATGTTCGGTAGGCCAGACTAGGACAACCCGAATGACCGGTTCTTTTGGGGACCGGGTTTAGGTTTGGGAATTAAATATTCAGATATTTTTTTTGCAATGTTCGGCATACGCATAGAAGTTTGTGCATACTGCATTGCATATTATTTGGATTCATTGTCCCAATTTTCACACAGACAATCATCTCCCTCACGCGCAGTTCGATTCCGAGTCCGTCACACTGCCAGAAAAGTTATACCTCTCCTCACTGACCACCAGGGACGAACACTATAACTAAGATGGTCTACCATATATTTAGATGGATTAAGTAGGCTAACCATATAAAAAAATCAAAAAATATATATATAAAAAAATGTAAAAGGTTTTTTTTTGATGAGTGGGCTCCAGCCCATCTCACCCTATGCTTGCATCAGTCTCTGCTGACCACAAAAGCCAACTAAGTTTGATTAAAAATTCATATCCGGCCCTAGGAAATAAAAATTCAGTCAAATCCAAATCAAATCCAACATTTGTATGACCAACTCGACCTTGGTCCGGTGCGCAAATTATGATTATTATTTTGAAAATACTACTTAGTTCCAAAATGGGTATACAAATTTATTGTTGATTCAATTCCTTTTTATTGGGATCCTATGATTGAAAAGTTTCTTATGGGTCGTAATATTGACTTCAATTTAGCATGGCTCAATGAGAATAAAGAACTATAATTAGTGGTGGACCAAAAGTTTGGGGGAGCAAAAAATAAAGTAGATCTTTTTTTAAGTAAAGAAAAAAAAATACACTTAATTAAAATTTAGAAGAAGTATTAAATGCGAGTGAAAATATACTTGATTACAATCTAAGAGACACATCATATAAAAAAAGAAAATTAATCTGGCTGGTAAATCTTTTTGGTAATCTACTATGTATCCAAATACAAAGCTGAATTGAGAGTTGATGAAATGTCTGAATCGTGTCATATCGTACATGGATCAATTACGACACAAATTCTCCAAAAACATCCTAGGACATATCAGAATAGATCTTCTATCCGTATTGTTATGTATGTATCATGTTGTGTCATATTCATATTCATGCACTGGAAAGATGCTTTTAGTCTACCTTTGGGTCATGCTTACTTTTATTCAGAATATATATATACGAGCAGAATAGATTTTCGATCACCACTAGTAGTTGGGAGTTTTTGTTGAACACTAAAAAGAGCATATGATAAACCAATTCAAGTAGAGTAGATAAAGATATCAATTTGTCGAGTGAACAATTTCATTCTGCATTAATAGACGATAGAGACCTATTAATTAATATATAAAACTGAATTGAAAACCCTATCATGGAGCCTATATAATATGATAGGTCCAATTGTGTGTGTGATAGAGGAGAGCTGAGACGGGAAGTTTCCATCAATATCACGCCCAAGAAAAATCTTGTCATATTCGAGTGGGCAATTTGGCTGACTTCCGGGATTGATTATTGACAAGAAGTTGACAGCCTTGTTTTTAATTGACAAATTTTAACTTATCCTCTATTTAATTTATTTCAATTCAAGATGTATTTTTACAGTTTTGCAAGAATGTATAATATTTTTCATTTTGGACGAAAATCGAAAAAAAAAAAATTTAGACCAAAATGTCCTTGACTTATTCCTCTTTCTTCTTTCCTCTCCCCCCGTCCTCCCGCAGCCGTCGCGCCCACTCTCCCCCCCCCCCCCCCCCTTCCCTCCCCGCCTATGCCGTCGCCGCTCCACCCCTCCCCGCCTCCGTCGTCGCTGCTCCCACTGCTCCCCCCCCCCCCCCCCCCCCCCCCCCCCCCCGCCTCTGCCGCTGTCGCCGTTGCCGCTGCTGTTGCCGCCGCCACCACCGCCGGAGGGGAGGAGCGGAGGCGGAGGCGGGGAGGGGGGGGGGGGGGGGCGGTGGCCGCGGGAAGAGAAGAGGAAAGAAGAAAGAGGAAGGAGCAAGGGCATTTTGGTCCAAATTTTTTTGTGGTTTCCGTCCAAAATGTGAGGGTACTATACATTTTTGCAAAATTGTAGGGTACACTTTAAATTGGAATAAATCAAGTGGAGGGTAAGTCAATATCTCTTTTTATTTTTAATTTATGCATATTATAAAAAAATACATATTACTAAATAATAATATTACTGGCCTAAAATTAACCAGGAATTTTTGGAACTAATAACTAAAATAAAAGTGGCCAAAAATAAAGTGGTTGAAAATTAGGATTAATAACAAACAAAAAATAATTTTTTTTTTCCACAACCGCGTTTGAAAAATGGATATCAACCAACTCCCACCAAATAAATTAAAAAAATATATGATTATGTCTCTGTATTTTGATCCACTGATCTTCCGTGGGTCCTATACCTCTATTCGATAATCACGAGAGCCACTAAAGCTCGGTTATAAGAAATTTCGAATGAACACAGCCTATATGCAACTAAGGGCCTGTTTTGTAACTTGGAAGTGAATTTGAATTTGGAACTTGAAAATCTGGACTTGGATTTCAATCAAAATTCTGTATTTCCAAATGCCAAGAAAGTGTTTGGTAAAATAAGATTTTGGCATTGGATTTTGTCCAAATCCAAATCCATTGTTTGGATAAGCAAGGTGGATAATGGTTAGGATTTTCAATTAGAAAGTGGAAAGTAAAATAATATGTTATAATAATAAAAATTATGATAATTAATTTAGTTAAAAAAAATAATAACAATAATACCAGTCATTTTAATTTTAATTACAAAATAATAATAATAATAATAAAATTTGGTATTATTATTATTATTATTATTATTATTATTATTATTATTATTATTATTCAATATCATTTTGGTAATCTTAAAATTATTATTATTAACTAAGTACTATATATATTAATTAAGTACTATATATATTAATTAATTACTTCTACCTTTTTTCACTTTCTAATCCACATCCTCAACAAAAAAGAGGATGTTGTTTTCCGGATTTGGAGGTGGGTCCCATGGATTTCAGAAACTGCACTTACCAAATCCCACTCCCACATTCCCGCGAACCAAACACCGGAACTTGAATTCAATGGCCCACTTCCAATGAACAGTAGAATTCGAAGCCTCGGTGTTACCAAACAGCTCCTAAACAGATTTTTGTACCACAAGGCCCACCCGACAAAACCCTATCTCAAATTTTTTTCTTTTTCTTTAAAAAAGAAATGAAATTGACCCTTTAAACATTGTGGGCCAAGATTTCAAATGCAAATTTCATTGGCCCATAATCGTCCCACCACCGGGCCCACCCGACAAAACCCTATCTCCCCTTAGGGGTGCAACTCGGGCGGGCTAAACCCGAACCCGATCGGGTAAACCCGTTAATGGGTTGGGTTAGGGTTGAAGATATTCGGGTTTGGGCTCGGGCTCGGGTTAAAATATTTGAACCCGATCAAAAATCGGGTTGGGCTGGGTTCGTGTGTTGGGTAACCCGAAGAACCCGAAACCCGACATACATATAATTTATATATATATATATATATATATATATATATATATATATATATATATATATATATATATATATATATATATATATATATATAGTTTCATGCTACTTAAATAAAAAGTTAAACTATAATTTTTTTTTTCACCCGAACTCTTCAATTCCTCGTCCTAAATCTCATTTCAGTTTTATTTTGTAATGATCGAGGCTTGATTGCTATTTGATTATGCATTTAATATTACTCTTGTTTAAAATTATTTCAAATATCATATTAGAGTCCGATAAACCCGATGGACCCGACCCAACCCGAGTCCAACCCGATACTCCGGACTTGGTCTTGGGCTTCATATGTTGAACCCGAAGTCGGGTCGGGCTTGGGCTTGGGCTAGACTTATGATCTATCGGGTTGGACTCGGGTTGACCTCAAACCCGACCCAACCTGCCCGAGTTGCACCCCTATCTCCCCTGGCCGTGACCTCTCTTTTCCAAACACCAGATTTTCAACCGAAAAAACGTTTGTGGCGCCAACCAGAAGCTGCCGAACCAACACAGACCCCACCATGTCATTCAAGAATCAAGGTTCTTCTCTCCTCCCCCACTTCCCATCCACTCATCCCAGCCCTAACCCTAACCTAACCCTAACCCAATCTCCTCCTCCTCCTCCCTCTCCCGATGGACGACAATCGGGTCCTCCTCATGCAAGATCCGTTCGGATCGCTACCCGCAACCCAACAACAACGGAGGAGCTCCTCCGACGTCGACTTCGCCGACGTCTTCGGCGGACCCCCGCGCCGCTCCTCCGTGGCGGACCTCCGCCGGAGCCGGGAGCGCTCGATGGACTCCTGGTCCCGACACGGATCCGGGATCGGGGAGAAGCCGGTGTTCGGAGGGGAGACGAGCAGCCCCGCTAGGAGGCGCCACCTCAAGGACGACTTCTACAGCGACATCTTCGGCAGCGGCGGCGAGTCCCCGTCCTCCTCGCCGAGGCGGGAGTTCTTCCCGCCGTCGTCTCCGGGCTCGCGGATCTCCAGCCCGACCCGGTCGTCACTCCCGGCGCAGATCAGGTGACAAATTATTGATTCAAAACCTTACGCTTCGTTTAGTATTTGGTTGCGTTTATGTTCCACTATGCGCCGGGAAGCTCCAAGAGTTAATTTTGGAATACGCGTATGTATGGAGTTTGAAAACAAATTTTTAAAAAACACAGCTTAAAATATGGTAAAAGTGGTTGATCCTAATTCCGGTCAGTTTCGAATGGAATTACGGTGAGTCAGATTGTTGTGTCGACAACAATTTTATCATGTTTTTGGGTCTATTCATGGATTCTTATGTTATTTCGGTCTATTTTAGGATCAATTTGCCAAAAATTTTGTCGACTCAAAATTTTGACTTGACCGAGATTCACGACTCACCGGAATCTTACAGTCCACCACTTACCGTATTCTTCTGCAACCTGGCTCCGGGTTCTTTACCAACACGGTTTTAAAATGTAGATTTTTAGAAATCCTCTGAGGATTTTGTAATATAGTCTTGGTTTCTCAAAACTGTAGTCGAGTAGAACATCCAAGCATTGCTGAGAAAGTAGCGGGTTTCTTAAATGAAACGAAATATGTGATCGTGTAATATGGCAAGGTATTTGATGTGTAATTTACTTGGCTTTTACAAAATTCTGTCATTCTAACTAAGAAAAAGTTTTTCTACAGTCGTTCGTTTTCGTTGGACTGCAATTATTGTTACATAAATCTTTTGTTGCTTCTAGTCTCTCTATGAAGTCGGTGAAAGACCAGCCAGTATTTGGTTCTCCCACCCATCGCCCTATTTATAAAAGTGATGAAGGATCTCTTCCATCTTCCTCAACCCCTAGAGCAGTTGCGGCACAAGATGACCTGAAACTTGATGGGCATGGATTATATCGTCAAAGCCCTTTGTCTCGTCCAAATTCTCAAAGCATGGAAAGCTCACCAGAGGTCACTGATTCACCCAGTGTCAGTGTTGAAATTCATTCACAAAAGGATCAAGCTAGTTTGGAAAGTTATATCAGCAGCGGTCAGTTCCACTTCTCAACATACAGATGGGCAGGCAAAGGAGTGAAACTGGTCACGTCTTCCAGTTCAAAGAGCAAGTATGGAAGTATGTTTGAAAAATTACCAGATATAGTTGTGGAAGAAGTTGACATGAATCTCGAGAGTGAAGATATCTCGACCCCAACTACAGCATCCAAAATACTAAGTGGAAGCCAAGATAACAAGTTGCTAAAGAATCTCTTTGTAGAAGACAAGCAAGGTGCTAAGTCAACTCTTATAGATGATCTATTGCCGACTGAATCTGATTCTAAGTTCCTTCCGGGTGACAGAACTAAGATTCTGGGTAGGCTTTCTGCTAATATTTGTATTCTTTTGTAATTCTGGAACTGAAAATGATCCTTCATATTTTGTTTTGGGCAACTCACAAGATGTACTTCTATGTTAGCTGTGTGCCGTGAAGAGTTTCTTTTTACTGTGCCTGGAGTACATATTTTGAAGAGTTAATTTTCTTCTTCTTCTTCTTCTTCTTCTTCTTCTTCTTCTTCTTCTGTAGCTATTTGATTATAATCTGGATAACCTGCATGTTTTGTAACGTGAGTTAATTTTTAGTTCATCCACATTTAACTTTTTACTGAGTTGTTTCTGCTGCTTTGCTTCTTTCTTGTTGGGTGTAGGAAATGAGGATATTATTAGACTGGTTGGAGGAGAAGAACAAGTCGTGTCTGGAGGCCAAAATAGTGTTTACAACACAAGCATTAAGCAACAAGCTGGAAAAGAAAATAAGAGAAAGCCAGTTGAAGTTAGTAGCCCCACTACCAGTGATTCCTCGATATCTCAGGAAGAAAAAAAGGGTGGCAGCAAAATGAAAGGAAAAGTGAAAGATTTTATCAAAAAATTCAACCAGGAAACTTTTTCCAAACGCAAGGGCACATTTGAAGCTTCAGAAAAACGATCTAGAGGAAAAGACGAAGACAAAGTCGAAGTGGAGGATCAAGTTAACACCTCGACAGCCAAAGTAGAAGAACATGTAGAAACAGTTAGGAATAATAACAGTGCATCCTCAGATATCCCTGTTCCAGTAAGTAATATGTGCATGCAAGATTCACAAACCCTAATACAGGAGTTATATGGTGGAGTTTCAGGCAATTCGTAATTTGTGTTTATACGTAAGTTTGTATATTTGTTGCAGATGAATCTAAAACTAGAGAAAGAAGGGAAAGCAAACACTGATATAAATTCTGATGTTCACATTACAGATGATTTTTCAGACAGGAACGACTCCTCAAGGCATTTCTCAGGTGTGAAGGATGTTACTTATGCTTCAGCATCATCCATCTTGATCAATGCTTTGCCTCGAATTTATGAAAACTAATGTTATTTTGTTTAAGCATCAGCCATTTATGATGGCTTTCTTTCCAGCCCATAGTTATATTGTTCTAAAGGATACTTTGAGGTTTAGCTACACGAAGTTGAGCATAAGTTCTAAGATGCGCATCTAGATGTTGCCACCACTTAATGGAGCACTTGTTTATGTAGTTACTGCTTTAAATGATGATATAAATGGTTATAACTTCTTATAGTCATCTCGTTTTCTCTTCCTAGTTCACCTCATGGGTTCTGTTTCTTAAACAACTGACTTCTGGAAGCATTTTGTACCTTCTAAAAGATTACTCTTCTTATTTAAAATATTTGGTAACACATTGTCCGATATTGTCTCCTCCTTCTAGAAAAGGGTAATTTTCAAGCCTTAAAAGATTGACATAGTAGGTAATATATTCTAACTACCACCTATTGGCAACACAAAGAACCAATGGTAATTATGTCATATTGAGGTTTTAATTGTCAAATGCATATGAGTTTAAGCTTTCATATTGGTTCAATTTTGAGCAAAGTAGATGATGAGATTTTTTTCAAAATACTAAATTTATGTCTAAATTGTTTTTACATTTCAGATTCAACTCCAGAGATCCTTGATGCTTCAACATGGAATGTAGAGGAATCTCATTGCGAAGATCTTGAAGGATGTTTGGTATTTGTATTTTCCATCATCTAGTAATTCTTGTGCTAGTTTTAAATAATATATGACGTCTATATTCTTACATGAGTTTATACTTGGCACCACTATAGTACTATGAACATGATACAAAATAATTGATCTTAATTTACCAGATTATGAAATGCGTCATCAAGGATTGAAAGTTTTACAAATTGCATTAAAGATATAACATATAAGGGACCATGTAGTAGTTATATAAGAGTTTGATCTTCATGATTAAAGATCATTATTTATGGTAGTAGTATATCTGGACTTCGGATAACCTCGGTAGTAGTCGAAGTAGTGTGAGATGATTACCTTGACTTCCTTCTGCTATCCTATCTTTTGATTTTTCCTATCCTAGTAGAAAAAATTTGATTTTCCTATCCTTGAATCGTTCCTTAGATTTCAATATCGCTTAAATTTGGTCCACTTTGATCGTGACCAATCGATTTTGGTCACCTTCTTTATCGTGCCAAGATTCTTGATTCTTGACTATACTCAAGTAATTTAAATTCGACCGTGACTTGGATTTCAGTCCTATTATTGCTTGTGCCTAGACTTCGATAATATTCTTCATCGTGTCTAGATCCTGTTTCAATCAGGGTTAGAATTGACCTTATCTCCGATCGTGTCCGAATTTTAAATTTTTCTCGTGTTTTCGATGCCGTTATCGCTCGTGCGTAAAACTTCAATTTAATTCTTGATAATGACTAAGTTATGTTCTAACTATGATTAAGTTCATATAATTCTTGATTATACCAAATTTTCATGTTTGGTCGTGCCTAGATGACCCGACACGACTAAATGATTCTGATTTCAATGATCGTGATTCTAATAATCGTGACTATGTGAATTAATTTTACCCCTGAATTGTGCCTAAAATTTTGATCTTCGATCACGACTATTTACCAACGAAGTCGTGTCAAATTTGATCATGTCTGGATAATATTTTCCATCGTGCCTAAATTTTGATTCTATAGTCGCTCGTGCTCCGATTTCATTCCTAATCATGACTAGGTTTTAAATTTTTTCGTAGCTCTATTCTAAATCATGCCTAAGCGATTTAAGTTATTTTAAGGTCTTAATTGCATCGGAGAGTCGATTGTTGTCATTCGCGGCCTATCTATAATTGTGATCCTGAGGTTCTAGATCATGCCTATAAGATCTTGACTTCGAAATCTTGATTATGCCTAAATTTTATCTCCATTCATAACTAGATTTTTTTTATCTTGATCGTACCAATGCGACCTTAAACCTGATTTTTGTCAAACCTAAACTCTACTGATCATCCGTGCTTGAATTTTGATTATATCTTCAGTTACTAGCCGTGACTGAGATCGTGCCTAAATGACTTGAATCTATTTTTTAAATCGTGCATATATGGTATTGTCCCTACTTGATTTTATCATGCCAAAATCATTAGTCGTGCCTAAGTGATTTTGAAATGATTATCTTCATCGTGTCGAAACCATCGTTCTTTATTCGTGCCTAAGGGATTGCCTAAATCCTTCATCGTGTTTTGATCCCTCTACTCATCTTGCCAACCTTAAATTTTGAGGATGAATTTTTTTTTAAGGAGGGTAGATTTGTAACCTCCGTTAACCAAATTCTGGAGCTTTTTCGATTCTTCTATTTTGGCCGGAAAGTATCATCAGCTGTTTGAATGTTGTTCGCCGATGCTAGGTGAGTGTAGGAAGAGAACTCACTAGCATTTCCTGTCACGTGTCGAAACGCACCTGAATCGACAATCCAGTCTGACGATCTAAGGAAAAACATAGATGCAAGGACGAGTGAGTCGTCAGTACCTTCCGATGGCTGGACATACATGACAGCGTTGCCTTTGGCGAAGAATGAGATAGACGTCTCCTTGGTCACACTACTCTTGTCTTCATCGCTTGACGCTCTCTGTTTCCTCTCGAGTACCTCCAGCATGCCCAGCAGTGCCTGATCCTCCTCAGTATAGGCACCATCAACTCCCTCCTCGTCTTCTGCCACAAGCAGGTTCGCACGGTAACCTCCTCGACCACCCCATCGCTTCCACGACCACGACCACATCCTCCAAATTGTCCACGTCCACCACCTGAATCTTCCTCCTTGGGTGGTTTGGTGCAAGCATACCTCAGATGACCTACCTCCCCGCAGTTGTAGCATTGCCGGGGCTCTTCCTTAGGTCCTGTGCCGCCTGAATTGGCAACCGCCAGTGCTGACTTCACTTCAAGAGGACCACTTGTCCCTGCCTGCAGCTTGATGCGAGTCTCCTCCTGGATCATAGCCGAGATAGCCTCCTCAAGTGTAGGGATCTTCAGTTGGGCTAAAATTAGTGTTGTCCTCTGAGCAAACACTGCGGCCAATCCCTTAAGAAACTTTATCGTCCTCTCCTGCAGACATACATGTTTTTCCTTACCCTTAGGGTCCTCACAGCTCGTCCGATCTGAGGAGTGATCGTAATCCAACCACAGACGCTCCACCTACGTGGCATACTCTTACACCGTCTTCTCCCCTGTACGGTGTCGTCGATCTCTCCCATGATCTGGAAAACCCTCAAGTTATTTTCCACACCATCGTAGGTACTCCTCAATTTCTACCACACGTCTTTCACCATCTCAAGACCATCCACTGTGGCGGCGATCGACTGGACTAAAGAAATTTTACGCATCAACATGTTTCATTGTGCCATCAAGCATGGCTCTTTCAGGCTGGACACAAAAAGTAAAACCATTTTTTTCAATTTCTTTTTTTTCTTGTCAGTATTAGAAATTGATTCATTTAACATACTGACAAGCACGTCCATTTTTTATTTTAACTTATCCTCCTTGAGGTTGGGGGAGTGAAGTACGTGGAGGCAGTTAAGGAAATATCCTAAGTGATCAAGGTTCGAAACAGTGGATGAGACGAGTACTTTTTGGCCAATCAAAATTGTTTCCGCCTCAAAACTATAGTTTCTCTTCGACGGGGCTGAATTTTGGTCAATACAGGTCAAAATAGAGCTATAAGGACCAAACTTTTGAATTAGGAATCGAAAGGGAAGAATCCTGCTCTCTAGTGTTATCGTGGGATTTTGTACACATTCCTTTCAATTTCTTTTTTGTCTTTGCAGTGCTTGTACTTCAGGGATTCTGGCAAATCATCTTTCATAAGTGATGTTTAAGCTCACAATGCGTCAACTATGCCCTTTTTACCGAGATGTAAGCTTTTCTTGATGTGCAGATACAAGAGATAAGTGAAGACCAGAATCGGAATCTACAAACTGATTCACTTCAAGACCAAACAAAGGTTATGGTTATATCAGGAAGTTACCTCATAAAGAATCGTTTATAGTTAGCCTTCTTACAATATTTTGTTTGCTGCAGTCAATTGATGCTAAAATACGGGAATGGTCAAAAGGGAAGGAAGGAAATATCCGTTCTCTCCTTTCAACTCTACATTATGTATGTATGCCCAAAATAATTAACAAAAATACAAGTATGTTTTTTGATGAAAGATTCACCTAATGCTTTTATCATGGTTTTAGGACGACATTGCAGTTTCTTGTTTTTGACACCAGATCATTTTCCCCCGTCCTTTATTTCAAACAGTGTCAGCTAACTTTCTCCTTGCTAAAGTTTTGCCTTATGTTTTTTTTCCTTTTCTTCTAGATTCTTTGGCCTGAAAGTGGATGGAAACAAGTTCCACTTGTTGATATAATTGAAGGTGCGCCTGTCAAAAGAGCATATCAAAAGGCATTACTATGTTTACATCCAGATAAACTACAGCAAAAGGGTGCTTCCGCGCATCAAAAGTACACTGCAGAAAAGGTCTTTGACATTTTGCAGGTACATTATACCTCTATTTCGTAATGTTTAATTAGGCGTCGCTTCTAGTACACTGCAGAAAATATATTGTCATCTTTATCAGCACTAGATTATGGTAGGGTGGGGGTTTGGTTCACTTTAAGCCATAATTAAACTGATTCAGCCCATGCAGTTTGATGTTGGCAACTTGCGCAAACCGTTCTTGCATTTCCGATGGAGTGACATTTACTGTACAACTTTGATCTCCACCAGAAACAACTGAAGCTCCTTGTTCTTGTTTGAGAAAATTCTTGAGGTATAGTACAAGAGCATGATGTTTTTCAGTCCAACATGAAGATCATCTAGCACCCATCGAACTACATACAAAACTTTGCAAGAGAAAATTAGCTACACAGGCATTAATTTTCTAAAAGATATGCAGTGCATCCGTACTGGAAAGAGATGCTTTGAGATAACGTTTCTATTGCCATTGTTTTTTGTCGCTTAATTAGGAAAGCAGGCCGGGATGAGCAGTCTTCAACAGTTTCTCCTATGGTTATTTTGTTCTGCAAGATAACGTAGACAACCTGACTTTAGATCACTGACCACGTCATCAGGTTAGGATTATGCATGTCATACTTGCATGGTCTATATGGACCAATAGCTATAAGTTGAAAGATGGGATAAGAAATGAGTGCATTCAAGGGAAGCTGGAGGTAGTGGCAAATGAGAGGATAAAATGAGAGAATCTTCGGAGGTGTTTTGTAAATGTGCAATGTAGACCAATAGATGCACCAACTAGGAGTGACAATATACTAATTAGACGAGTTGCTAGAACTAGGGGTAGGCCTAAATGAACTACTTGTATTGAGGCCATAAAAAAGCTATACTATTTGTAAATGTGATAGAGGACATGGCCCTCAACGTTGTTGAATGGAGGAAAAGGGTTCAAGTAGCAGACCCTTTTTTTTTCTTGGGATTGAAGGCTTTGTTATTGTATTTGTATGCATGTACCGTCTATATGACATTGGAGATCACATGGATATTGATGACCGAGGATGCATGGACATAATGTGGATGTTGGAAAAAACGTATCGAGATTAAACGAACAATTAACAATTTATGAAGAACTTCTTTCACTAATATTTTGAATTACAATCAATTTTAAACCCCAAATCCACAATTTTTTCTCTCAATAAACCCAAACCCTGAAGAACCTCACTCCAAAACTACATTAAACAATAGTCTATTTATAGAAGCTACGTAACCATCTAAAGCAATCAAATTCCTTTTAGGATTAGTAAATTGGATACTTAATATAAACTCAAAATCTGGATTTAAATCATATCCTAATATATATAAGAGACATTCCTAACAATCTCCATGTTGACTCTTATTTGTCTCCAAAAGTACAATGATTCATTGATCATAATTGGTCGAGTCTAGTGGACAATTGAACTCACCAACTCGTACAAAACGTGAACTAACTCCACCTTGGCTAGCAATTTCCTTCATATTTAAAACATAAGCATCACTATTCAAAGCCGGTTGCATCATTGCCAACATATCCCTTTCAAGCACATACAATTTCTGATGCTCTTTCCATGCGACCTCCCTTCCAATTTTTCTATATTTCCTACTATCAATACTAGTTTATCCCTTAGAATCCAAAGTCTAGTACATGACAAACTCATTATAGCGTCCTAACAGCTCCATCATGCAGTCTAATATTGACATTTTCCATGCCAACAACTTTACAAGTAGTCTCACCACCAATAGATTTAGTGTCCTGAGTAAGTTCATATGTATCAAACTATTCTCAATTCGTACACGTAATAGCATCATCATGAAGCTAAAATTCATGAATCTTGTAAGTCTCCTCGAATTTCAGAAGTAGATACTAATATTCTCAATTCGGACACGTAATCTTGTGCGTCTCTTCTATTGCAATCCGAGCCTCATCTTGTAATTTTTGCTTTAACTTCTCTAACTCCTTCAATTCATGTTGCAACTTCTGGAAAATCTTATAGTATGTCATTTTAATTTGCAGTGATTGTACCTAGTCTCTGAAACATCTCTTATGAAAGTTCTATTTTCTGTCTCTTGGTACATATGCTTCATCTTTTGGTTTGAGATGACTGATTGATTCCACTTTAGACGATTTCTTTTTAATATCATTAGACAAACGAGCAGTGGTAGCATCCTCCAAAGTAATGGCATCTCTTCCAAATAGTAAGTAGTGACTAGATGCTCATACAACGACGGTAGAACCGTAGAAATGCTAATAAATTAGAACTTTACCTTCATCATCAATATCTACTTCAATACTAGTCAATTCACATATAGGAGTCCCTTCCTTCATTGAAAGCTTGTACTATTGTTGTTTCATAAGTAGTTGATTTGTCAATAATTTCGTCATGTAGAGACTTTTTAACCTTTGCCACAGTTTTTCCATCGAATCATAACCGAGAACATTGTAGAGAACTTTGTTTGTCAGACATAGTCAAATCGTGCTTACCGTCTTCATATCAAGTTATATTCAATCTTCTTCTGACAAAGATACCTGCTTCTTTTTCAAGAGCACCTTCAACCTTATTGGATCAATAAGTCCCGCATATTCAGCCACAAAGTAAAATTATTTCTTGTATTGAATTTCTCCACCTCAAACTTCCAACTCGTCGGTTCGTAACTATCTTGATGACGCTCTTCAAACCTCTCTCTGATACCAGTTTGTTGTGAAAAGAGGTATCAAGATTATACGGACAATTAATAATCTATAAAGAACAATTCCTTTTACTAATGTGTTAAATTACAACCAATTTTCTCAAACCCAAAAGTCACAAATTTTTCTCTCAATAATTCCAAACCCTAAAAAACCTCGTACTCCAAAACTACATTAAAAAAATAGCCTATTTATAGAAGTTACATAACCATCCAAACCAATCCAATTCTTTTTAGGATTAGTAAATTGGAGTACCTAATATAAACAAAATCTAAATTTAAACTCTCTCCTTATCCTAAATAAGAGCCAAATCTAACAATGGAATGGAGAGTATGTGGAAAAATAGGCAAGGATACACTGCATGTGTGGAACTGGAAGATTTAGTTCCCAAATAGGGGATACACTGTAGGTGTGAAACTGGAAACATCTGATATGTGATGGTAGTTTGTTATTCTTATATTTGAGTTCTTGTGTCTCATCTGTACTTCTGGTTTAACCATTTCGGGAGTGGGCCAACTAATGATGCACATTAGGCCATGTCCTGGAAGGCCCGTGAGTCGGGACGTGACGGTATGTGCTAGGCTCATGAGTCGGGGCATGACAGTATGTGCTAGTCTGTAGCCTAGTTGGTGACAAAAGGAAAAATATGATGAATGTCTGTATAGAACAGCATTCATGCAAGGGTATGTTGTACTTAAATTGAAGATTGTGAAATTTAGAAAAAACGAAAACATGCTAAATTGTATAGTATTTTTTTTTGAATGCTTATATACATATAGAAGGTGTGTGTAACTGGCCTTGCTGTAGATGAATAAAGATGATACATAAATTAGGTTTTTAAATTTTGTTTGAATACTTGAAGTTCTTCCACAGATGTACAAATTATATTTTCTTGTCATATAAACAAATAAGAGGGCTTGAAAGAAGGAAGTTGTTATTCCTGGTTTGCTTACTATGTCCTCTGTTAGAGCTGTGTATTTGTTTCCATGTAGTACGCGTCATTTTCTTGAACAGTAGAAGTTCAAATTTAATCGATTACTAGTCTTTATTAGGTAATTCAGTAATCATTGTTACCCACATCTATGACCCTTGGTATTGTTATATGACCTAGGAATCCTGATAGGTCATTTAAATGCGAGTATCTGAGCAGTTCCAATCATATCCAAGAGTCTATTAGTGAAAAGTTGGATTAATGATGTTCGGCTACATTATATCTTACCATAAGGTCCAATAAGTTTCTACCCAGGTGATCTTTAACTTTTTCTTCTTTCTCCTGCTCTTCTTCCAGGAGGCATGGATTCATTTCAACTCCATCAGTGAAATATAAAGGAGTAGCAATGATTGTACATCAGTCTATCATCATTCAAAGAACACAGGTTCTTCATCATGCAGCCACATCTTTTAGTTGTATGAATTATGTACATGGGCGTGATATCAGTTGGTAATGGAGACTCCTCTAGTGTATTGAGAATCAGACGTCAGTTCCAAGCAATCTTTCCCAATATGAGAGTAAGGTACTCATGTGCAGTCTTCTGTTTAGAATGAAGAGCTAGACTATCAATATATGGTTTTGGATTCACTGTTGTACCTGAAGTTCCATAGCAGGACACAGGAATTTGATCTTTAGATGTGATGAACCTGGAATACCTCGCCAAGAGAAGTAATATCCTCTGTATATTTGTGAGAAAGTGGACACAGAAAAAATTTCATATGTAAAGATTGTATTTGAATGTTAATTATTTCCCACTGTTGAATAGAGGAAATTCTAAGCATTAGTTGGAACAGAGAAAATTTTAAATGTAGAGTTTGTATATGAATCTTATTGGTATGGCTGTAATATATGAAGAATACACAACAAATTGGTCACATTTTGTGCAGTAAGAGGTTTAAATGAATTTAGTAGGAACAGTGTATTACAAGTATATATATAGAGAGAGAGAAAGTTGTAATACACTGTTTCTACTATATATATATATATATATATATATATATATATATATATATATATATATATATATATTGAAACAAGTTTTAATTTGGTAAAGTTGAAATCATCAGGTAGAAATGATATCATTCAGGGTTGGTTTTTCACTAAGGCAACGTTTGCTTTGGTACGCATAAATAAGCAGATAATTTTATATCTCCGTAAATTTTTTTTTTGGGAATTAAATTTCTTGAAAATTTATATTCCCATGTTTTGTGATATATAAATAATCCTAGAATTATATAGTTCATATAAAAATATTAAAAAAAATATCGATATTAAATATATTTAATAGTAGTTACTATTAGTTTGTGATTTTTTTTAGTGTAATCAGTTAAATTGATATATTAGTATTCAAGAAAATATGATTCAAATCCTATTGATATCATAATTTTTTTAGTTATAAATTAAATTTTACAATCTGATCCTTACTGTAGCTAACTCAAATTCAGCATGATGTGAAACAGACTCAACAAAAAAATTATTTAAAAAAAGAAGGGGAAAAAAACAAAAATGATTTTTTTAAGAAAGGGGGAAGTATGAAAAAAATGAAATAACCAAAAGGAAATTTGAAAACAAAAAAAATTAAGAAAAAATGAAGAAGATAAAAGAGGAAAGAAGAAGAAAGAACGAAAACGTAAAAAGGATATTAAAAAGTAGAGGAAAAAATGTTTTTTTAAATGAAAAAAGAAGGAACATTTGAAAAGGAAAAAAAATTAAAAGGACAAAAAAAATTAAGAAAGAATCTTTTTCTAAAAACGAAAAAAGATAAAAACTTAAAAAACAAAAGCGAAAAAGAAAAACTTTTTAAAAAAAGTATAAATAACAAAACAACAAAAAAGCAAAAAAATAAAATAAATTAAAAGAAACAAAAAATGAAAAAGAAAAAAAATCTTAGAAACAAATGAAAACAGATTAAAAAACAAAAACAAGAAAAAGAGGCAAAAAAAAACTTTTTAAAAAGTACAGGGAAAAAAAAAGACAAACAAATTAATTTTAAAAAATGAATTCTCTTTCTAGAAGAAACAAAAAAATGAAAATAAAATCTTAACAAAAAATTGATAAAAGATTAAAAGGAAAAGGCAAAACGAAAAAGAACTTTAAAAATAGTTAAAACAAAATAAAATAAAATTTTAAGAAACTTTTTTTTAACATATTTTGAAACATTTATTCCTATAGCAAAAAAATAACATACCCACTTATTGTTGGAGGATATGATAAAAATAACATACCCACTTATTGTTAGAGATTTCTATGTTTTGTTGACAAACTATTTATCCGGATATCCACAATTACTGAAAATAAATTTTTATAAGCCAAATCAATCATGGAAGTAAGTTTTCTATCCTAAATCTGTCTAGAATACAAAAAAATTGTGTACTAAATACCCAGAGCCGGCCCTGGGCCTGGGCCAGGGGGGCGACGGCCCAGGGCCCCCAAGTAAAGGGGGTCCTCCAATATATATATATGTATTAATAGTAATATGTATTAATAGGTTTAATAAATCCAACAACCAGTTAACAATTTCGGCCCATCATATGCCCACAACGATAATACCGCATCGCATTCCCGCATTTAGTGATCAAGAGAGGCCCCATAATATATTAATATGACCGTTTGACCGTTTACTACTTGGATTACTTGCTTTGCTATACTACTTAAAATTAATTATTGCAATAATTATTCCTTAATATTTGCCTACTTTCAAGACATTAGAATTTGAAGAGGCATAAACATAGGAGTAATACATAACAATGATACCGTTATCTCCTCTCAATTAACTAGTATAAATATGATATAATATATAATTTTTTTATTTTACTCTAAAATACTCCATCTTAACATCTAATATTCATGCTCTGAGTTCTGACACGCGCTTGCAATTGTATTATTGAAGAATTCATACTTGTCATTCATTTTTAATTTCAGAAAATCAGGTGATATTATTCCTTTTCTATAATTTTATTGTTAAGTTATTTATTTTTATTTATTTTCTTTATTTCGTTATTATTTTTGTTTATTGTTGATTTTTTTGTCTAATAAAATGATGAAACGAAAACATTTATCTGGATGTGAAAAAAGGAAAAAAATTAAAGCAAATAGAACAATTAAAATTGTCCCAAAATGAGCTATGGATAAATTTTTGTCAAAAAGTTCAAGTTCACATGGAAATAGTGAACAATTAAATGAAAATTTAAGCAATGAAAATAATGTGCAAATTGAATTTGATAATGAAAATTTAGCTAACGATAGTCAATCCATACCTTGTTTTGATAATGCTCGAAGAACTTGTTTTTTGTAATTTTATAATTTTGTAATTTATATTTAAGGGGCCTCATTTTTTATTTTCGCCATGGGCCACCAAAATTTCAGGGCCGGCCTTGTAAATACCTTCTAAGTTTCAAAATGAATGGCTTGATTTTGTACTATGTGATTCAGTTTAACTAATCTATTGTATATTTTTGAGCCCCCAAATCAGTATGGATCTAAATAAAATGAATGATGATTTCCAACTATTAACTTACTTTTACAAACTTGAAAAATACACATTTGTTTTGTTGACCATGAATAAAAACTTGCATGAGATTTAAAGAGTGGTATGTCAAAGAGTGATATTAGTTGGTTGTGACAATTGGTATATGTTTAGATATTGTGAATCTAATTGCTTTTTTGCCAAGAGATATGGAAGATGTATGAATGAACCATAAAATGGAAGGTAGAGTGTAGACATTCATAATCATTCTTTCCATGCTATTTTGTCTCCACCATCTCAACCTAGTGTAAAGAAAGCAACAACTAAAATATTGTAGAAACACAAACATACAAAAATGATATGGTTCACGAACAAAGAAAATATGGAATGATTGCGACTAGGAGGTGCCTTTCTTATTCTCCATCTATATAGCAGTAACTAGTAATGAATATGCTAATAATCTCGAGCACACTTAATAGTGTCATGATTGAAAACTTTGGGCAATTGACTTTTGATCATCTACAAATCAGAAAATTTCCTACAGCATATCTAATTTTGTCAAAATTGGAAAGAAAGATACATGTCTGAAATTTTTTTAAAATAAAGACCTTTCCGCCAGGCCGTCTGGCGGAAATCCAACATCTTGATTTTTTTTTTTTTCGGTTTTTTTTGTGTTTTGGTTTTGTTTGGGTTTTTGTTGGTTTGGTTTAATTGTTTTGATTTTTGTTTGGTTGTCAAAGAAGTGTCATGACGCGATGGCTGACCCGAAGGACGTCGTTCGGTACGTCCTCAACGACACGATGTCCCGATGATATTCGACAACAACTACTAGTACAACATCCTACACAACAAAACATGCTACTCGTCGACCACCGGCACTAAGAGGGAGATCAAGAAGCAGTGTAATATAGCAAACAAACACCAGCAAGCTAAGGGTCCTTACGAGATATAAGCGGTGCATGCATGCATGGTGGTGGGCGTTGCTACTGATAGTTGACATTTATGTATTTGATCCAACCTAATGTTAAACCAAAACAAATAAAAAAACCAAACCAAAAAAAAAATAACTAAAAAAAAAAAAAACCAACATGTTGGACTTCCACCAAACGGTCTGGCGGAAATGTCTTTATTTTGAAATTTTCTTAAACATGTATCTTTCTTTTCAATTTTATCAAAATTGGGTATGTTGTAGGAAATTGTCTGTCTACAAATTCACCTTCTTACTACCCATTTTATTAATTGATTACAAACTCAAATATTTTTTTTTTAAACTCGTACAATAATCTAGATATTTACGTAAATTCAAGAATGTATATTTTGAGCAAACCCGCTATCTAATTCTTCCATTCATTACTTTTATATATACAAGTTTTAAATGCGAGACCTATTCTTAGAGGTTATATGTCACATATGAATCCTTCTTTATACAAACTATACCTTATTTGTTCATCATAAAATCTATATACCATCTAATTATTTCACTAAACAAATAACTAAAAATTTATAATTAGTGTGCTTTTATTTTGATTTTCTTTTATCAATGTCCTCCTCCGATCTTATGTGAGAACTTACTATACTCTTGGGGACCAAAACTTAAATTTTAGTCGTGTCCATATATGTGGTTGATCCACCAGGTCATCAATTCCAAATAACAATCATAACTGTACAAGAATTTGCTAAAATAAATTGTACCAAACAGATGTGTTAAATATACCAACCAACAAAATTTTTTTTTAAAATAAATAAATCAGTGTCACAGTAAATTTGAAGTTAACTATCCTTTTCATCCAATGAGGCCATCCCCAAATTGCAACATTAAATTCTTAAATATTTTGGCCACTGCTAATTTTTTTTAATTTTTTTAATATGAATTTATTATTATTATATTATTTTTTTTTTTTTTATTCTGGTGCAGATTTAAATTATGTTACGTTCATCAGATTTCTGATGTTGTGGGATCGTGGTTGAAGTTATTGTACGTCCTCACGGTATTTTATCATTGTCATTGCATCTCTATTAATATTGGCACCCTCTCGATCGTACACGAGATAAGAAACGTCCACGGCTGGTCGCACCTGTTCGATCGTACGTACAAAATGAGATACGTTCACGGATCGGTCGTATTCGCAGCAACGCTCAGTTCAGCCACCGACCCCACAAAGGCACAAACGTGAAACCTGTGAATAAAATAACAAATACAAAGGAAGCATGCTCCTTCTCCTTCGTTTCTTTCATAAAAGCTTCCTCCTTTATTTCTTTTCCCAAGTAAAAGGAAGAGAGAGGAGAGAGAAACTCATCTTCTTCTCTCTCTCTCTTCCTCAAAACCGGGGAAATTTTCCCAGCACCATTGCTATTATTTAATGGCGAATTGAAGTGGAATTTCCTCAAAATACTGTAAGTTAGCATCTTTTCCTCAGTTAATTTCTTGTTCTGATGAGTTTCTTCGGTTCCTGATCTGTTCCCGGAAGTGGAGTTCCATGAATTTTAGGGTTTGATGTCAATCTCAAGGAGACGTTGTGGTTTTTTTTATGTGGAAATGTTGAGAATGTAGATCTGGTTGATGGATCATTGGGTCTTTGATCTATATATGGATTTTTTTTTTTTGGTTCTTTTCTTTCCATGAACTGGGTCAATCCATCAAGTGCTGCTACCAAAATTACTTAATTTGTACTGAAAGGATTGGTTCTTTTAATTCCATTTATGGAGCAAATCTGGTTGATTGTAGTTGGGATGTGCCTAGGTTTGGCAACAGTAGATTGCCATTTTTAGTCAATTTCATTGATGCTGTTGCAGCTGTTCTGGTGAAACGTGATATTTATTGTTCTATTTATGCGTCGACTATTCTTTTCTTGACAAATGTCAATTCAAACAAAACTATGTTCTTACTAGAAACACTACTGAAGAATAACATCTTTGAAAAAAAAAATACATAAATTATTGAGCCATGCTAAATTCATTATCTGTACGTCTTGACCAAGATTTGATAGTGACATCTGATTGTTGGCATCCGAGGAATTGTAATTGTTTATTCATTTCCGTTGTGCTTTGGATAGCCGACCCCAAAAAATAAAGGCTTTGTTGTTGTCGCAGTTGTCGTGGTACACACCGTTTATGTTGCTTTCAGAAGGCTGATGATATGTGTGTTTAACCTACTCATAAGATTATGTTTAGTATTATTATTTATCACTTCTGTTTACTTGACCCATTAGTTGCTCAAATGTGTTCATATAGAGTGCGTGCGAGACATAAATAGGTTTCTTTCTTCATTCATAGGAGCATGAAGTCGGGATCAAAGAAGGGGTTGAACTTGCTGAAACCGCTTCGCCTGGGTAGAAAGTCTGCTACCCGATTTTGTATTTTCCCGAAAGTGCGCTCAGCCAGCAAAACAGCAGGAAACACTCCTGTTTACCTGAATGTTTATGATTTGACGCCTGCGAATGATTATGTTTACTGGGCAGGCTTTGGGATATTTCATTCTGGGGTTGAAGGTACCTTCCGTCTTTTCTTGTTGGTTTGATGAAAATTACCTAGCACAACATGGTGAAATGCACAATGTGTGAATTGCTCAGTGTGGATTTGTATAGTCATTGACATTTGAGGATATATTAGAAATCTTCTTCTACTAGCTTATTTATGTATTCCATATCGAGTAATTTCAACTTTCCAGTAGATAGTAGATTCTTGTTGAGAGGTTATAAAGTTGTAGTTATCTATGCGTATACTTATTGACGAACTTAGTTATGTTTGTTAGTGTTTGATATATAATTTTATGGCTAAATTGCAACTTGATACCCTCAACTATCACTGTTTTCAACTTGATACCCTCAACTTTTATAGGTACCAACTTGATACCCTAAATTTTTTTTGGACCAAATTGCCCCTTCTCTTCCCCCCAACCCCTCACCCCTCTCTCTCTCTCCGGCTGCGGGTGGCAGCGGGCGAGTGAACGGGCGGGTGCGCGCAAGCGGACGGCGAGCGAGCAGGCGGTGGGCGCGGGGATGCTCAGGGGTGCGGTGAGTTGGACAGCACGCGAGCGGACGTAGGGCAGAGCGTGGGGGCGAGCGCGAGCGGGTTTGGGGGCGCACTGGGCAGAGCGTGGGGGCGAGCGCGAGCGGGTTTGGGGTGTGTAAGGTGGGTCGTTGGGGTCGGGGGCGGGTAGGGGGGGTGGCCGCCGGAGGAGGGGGGGTGGGGGAAGTAGCAGCCGGGGGGAGGGTAGTTTAGGAATTAAAAAAAATTGGGTATCAAGTTAGAAATATAAGTTGAGATAGGGTATTAAGTTAGTACATATCAAAGTTTAGGGTATTAAGTTGAAAAACAGTGATAATTGAGGGTATCAAGTTACAATTTAGCCTAATTTTATATCAATTTTGCCTGTATTGCGTTTGTTTCCTTTTTTTCGGGGAAAAGCATACTAGTTAATGACCTTACAGTAGATTGAGGGATGTACTTCTAGTCTTCTACTATAAAGATTACCTTTCCCTTGAAAAAGTATATTATTTCATAACCAAGGACAAGTGTTGCATATTCAAGGAATTTAATCATAAATTCCAAATGTTCAAAAACTACAAAAATGCTATTAAATAAACGCTAACAAATATTATTTGTCAGGAAGCTGATGATATTCAATATTACCTTTCTATGATTTATTATCACCAGGAAATCCTTGGAATAAGAAACAAGTAACCATAAAATATCCATAAACCATAGTAACTTGCATCCAAGCAACTTGTGGATGTGCACGTGTTCTTGAATCATGAGCATGCTCCAGTGCATCCATATGTTCCTTGAAACACTTAAGCTATACATATATTCAACAAAAAAGCTATTTTCAATAAGCACCCTGAATAATTGCACTATTTGGTTGATCCAGAACACAGACAACATTTCAATGAGAAAATTGTTCAAGACAATAAGGTGATTGGTTTTTGGTGATCCAGCATTTTCAAAGCCCATTTGATGCCAGTTCATTAATAAGATTAAAACAAATGTCAATAAGCTTGTTCATACTGGTTTCAACTCTCAGCAAAGTGGTATGGATTATGGAGAATACTACTTGACAATTTAAGACTCGAAGAATCTTGAAACTAGCAGTTCATTGTTGCCTCAAAATCTTGCTCAAGGTCTCTCTACCAAAGTCATGTGAAACAAATGCACAAGATAGAGTTACAACTAACGGAGGAAACATATTAGAGATGCAGTACACTATACATTATATGTCATGCTTAGTTTCCTCCATTATTTGTTGCTTTCCGTAATTACTAGAAGATAGATGAATTGCTTAACAAAATGGTATGCATATGTCAACAATATTCCATCTTCATGTGTAGAACACTCATCATTATCATCTTCCAAGCCTTCTGTAGAAAATAATAGTTGGTTAATTTTATTGATGGACTACTTCACTACTTATAGGGAGTCTAGCTCCTCTACATACTACATATTCCGATGTGGGACTAAAAGTCCCTTATTGACTCTCAACACTCCCCCTCAAGATGGGCGATAGATATTGATCATCCCCATCTTGTTACATAGCTTTGACAGACTTAATGAACTAAGACCCTTAGTCAGACAGTCTGCAACTTGTTCTTCTGAGCGGACATGGTCAATCTTCAGTATCCCTTGTTCCAGCTTCTCCTTGATGAAGAATCGATCAATCTTGATGTGCTTCGTTCTGTCGTGCTGAACGGGATTGTTAGCTATACTTATTGCAGCTTGACTATCGCTCAGAAGACGCAATGGTGCTCCCTTGTCTAGCTTTAACTCTGACAACAACGCTTTCACCCACAGCAATTCTGACACTCCCAGAGCCATTGTTCTGTATTCTGCTTCAGCTGTCGATCGTGCTACCACAGACTGTTTCTTGCTTCTCCATGAGACCAGATTTCCTCCTACAAAAACACAGTATCCTGTGGTAGACCTTCTGTCGTCTATGCAGCTCGCCCAGTCTGCATCACAGTATCCCTCAATTTCTATGCGTCCATTCTTCTTGAACCATAGCCCCTTTCCCGGCGTTCCTTTCAGATACCTCAAGATCTGAAATACTGCTTCCATATGACCCTTTCTTGGATCATGCATGTAGCGACTCACTACACTCACCGCAAATGAGATATCAGGGCGAGTGTGTCCCAGATAAATCAATCTCCCTACAAGTCGTTGATATCTTTCACGATCAACGGGCTCTCCTGCTTCTGCTCCCAACTTGCACTTCTGGTCAATTGGAGTGACCGCTGCTTTGCATCCCAACATTCCTGTCTCCTTCAGCAGATCTAGTGTGTATTTTCTCTGTGAGAGAACAATTCCTTGTTCGCCTTCACACACCTCGATACCTATAAAGTACCTCATCGCTCCTAAATCTTTCACTTCAAACTCCTTTGCGAGTTTTGACTTCAGTTTAGTGATCTCGACTTCATCATCACCTGTGATCACTATATCATCCACATATACAGCAAGTATAGTGATGTGACCTCTTGCATGCTGAAGGAAGACCGTATGATCTGCATTTGTTTGACGGTATTCCATGCCTGTAACAGCCTTTCTGAATCTGTCAAACTAGGCTCGAGGAGATTGCTTGAGCCCGTATAGTGACTTTTTCAGTTTACACACCTTTCCTTGCGACGTCCCTCCATTTGATTCCGTCGCATAGCACCCAGGCGGGAGCTCCATGTATACTTCTTCTTGCAGGTCCCCATGAAGAAAGGCATTCTTCACATCCAACTGGTACAGCTTCCACCCATAGTTCGCTGCAATGGAGACCAGAGTTCTCACGGTGCTCATTTTTGCTACTGGGGCAAACGTCTCATCATAGTCTATTCCATATGACTGTGTGAATCCTTTTGCAACCAACCTCGCCTTGTACCGCTCTACTTTTCCTTCTGGCGTCTCTTTCACTGTGTACACCCATTTGCATCCCACAGCTTTCTTTCCTTTGGGTAATGGAACCAGCTCCCATGTCTTATTTTTCTCCAATGCTCCAAGTTCTTCCATCATTGCAGCTTTCCACCTTGGATCTTTCTTTGCTTCCTGCCAACACTTGGGCAACGAAGTAGAGTCTAACGATGCAATGAAGGCTCGATAATTCGAAGAAATGTTAGAATAAGACAAGAAGTTGGCAATGTCATGTTCGTAATCATCAAAACGAGCAGGAGCCTTACCCGCATTGACGCGAGAAGATATCCTTAAGGGAGCAATAGGTGGTGGAGAGATCATACCATCCGAGTCGGAGAGATCCGCATCAGAATCCGAGTGATTCATTGCGGGGGCAACATCTTCAGGAGTTGGAGCAGGAGTAGACGAGGGACTTGGTACAGTAGGCACAGGGCATGGCATAGGCACAGTACTGGACTTCTGTTGTCTTCTTCTGTAGACTTGGAGCTCCTTTTCCCTTGTCTGCTGCTCCCCCTGCGTAACATATGGATCTTCTTCTTCATTTTCTGTATCTGAGTCACTGTGCTCTCCCCCTTTCGTCCAGTTTTCTACAACCGGACATGGAACCGATCCGACGACCACATTTGGGCTTATTATCTCCCCCTCACAGCGAACACCATCTGTGTTAGGTGTGTCACCAAATGCGGAACCTTCATCCGAACCATAGTATGGTTCGAGTTCTCTGAAAGTAACGTCCATGCTGACAAACATCTTCCGCTCGACTGGACTCCAACAGGCATAACCCTTCTGAGTCGCCGTGTAACCGACAAAGACACATTTAACTGCCCGAGGATCCAGTTTGCCAACGCCTGGCCGATTATCCTGGACAAAGCATACACATCCAAAAACTTTTGGTGGAACAGTGTATGTAGTTGCTCCAGTAAGCATCTCCAATGGTGTCTTCCAGTCCAATACCTGAGATGGCATTCTGTTGATGAGATAAGAGGCCGTCAATATAGCCTGCCCCCATAAGTGTTTCGGGACATTCATAGCCAGCATCATCGTCCGTGCAACTTCCAACAAGTGTCTGTTCTTTCGTTCCGCCACACCATTTTGAGCCGGAGTATAAGCACATGAAGTTTGATGAAGTATTCCATGAGTGAAAAAATACTCAGCAACCCGCTTATTCGTATACTCCGTCCCATTGTCGGATCAGAAACATTTAATTTTAGCGCCATATTGTGTTTTCACTCGTCGATGAAAGTCCTGAAAGGCCTCAAGGACGTCACTTTTATTCTTCAGAAGGTAGACCCATGTCACGCGGGTATAACAATCAATAAAGGTGACGAACCAGCGAAAGCCGTTAATCCCGGTTGTAGGACAAGGGCCCCATACGTCTGAATGTATCATGTCAAAAGCAGCTGAACTCCTATTCCCTGTGCTCACATACGAGCTTCTGGTATGTTTTCCCAAAGCACATGCATTACAAAATAACTTCTCTTTATTAGCCCTTTGATATAAGGACGGATACATTCGACCAATAACCGGAAAAGAGGAATGACCGACACGCTGGTGGTGGAGTAGCAAGTCTGCTTCAACACTGCGACAGGAAGCTTCTGGTGGTGCGTCTGCTACCAAGGATGCCAATGCTTTGTCCAGTCCAGTCCTGTCTAAATACCACAGCCCCTTATGCCATGTGCCAGTCCCAAGTCGTCGTCCTGTCCCTTTCTCCCGAAAAGTCACCTGAGGAATGTCAAAGGAAACAGTACAGTTAAGATCAAGTATAATGGCACTAATGGATAGAAGATTGATAGGAAAAGACGGAACATGAAGGACATTGGTTAGAGTGATGGAAGGGGTGCATGCGACAGTGCCTTTACCCATTACAGGGCTGGATGTACCATCAGCGGTTTGAATACTCTCCGGCAATGGTAGGGGAGTATATTCCCGAAACGCACCACGGGACCCCGTGACATGGCGAGATGTCCCAGAGTCCATAATCCATCCTGGCTGATGGATAGATGCAAGAGCACGTGCAGAATCATCGGTGCTGGTTTGGGCAAAGCAAGTGAAGTGATCTCCCGAGGTTGAAGACGCCCCAGGACTGTCGGCCGAACCCAGCTTTGTGCCACGCAACTTCTCAAGGAACTCCCGCTCAAGCGGAGTTATTTCAGCCATGTGATGCTCTCCCCCTTCTCCGCCAGATTTGCTTTGTGTCCGCCCCTCCTACCAGCATATCCTCCTCTTCCACCGCGTTGGCCTCCACGACCCCGTCCTCGACCATTAGACTGATTGCGCAAGGGTTTTGGACAAAATCGAATGTAATGTCCGGAGTCACCACAATTGTGGCAAACACCACCCATAGATGGAGGTTGATTGAAGGCAGCAAGGGCAGACTTGTCAACTGAGACTTGCTCCTCCTGGTAGGATCTCTTGTTGGGCATCAACTTCAGTCGAGCTTCTTCCCGTGTCATAACAGCGATAGCTTCTTCCAAGGTCGGAAGCGTGGGTTGGGATAGGAGGATATTCCGTCGCTGCTCAAATACAGGGTGTAGTCCCTTCAGGAATTTCATCATACGTTGCCGGGAAATGTAAGCCAGGAACGTCTGAAAGTACTTCGCGAATGCCGATTCGATTTGTGCATCGTCCATCCCAAGAGGATCATAATGATCCAGATCAGACCAGTACTTATTCAACAGGGCCGCGTACTCAGAGATGGTACGTTCTTCTTGGGCCACCCTATCGAGTTCATCTTGCAGTTGAAAGACTCGCATAGGGTTGCCGGAGCCGGAGTACATATCTTTTAGAGTTTGCCATATATCAGCAGCAGCCTCCATTGCCTCGACATTGCCCGACACCTGGTCGGTTAAAGAGGCAGTCAACCACCCAGCCACGACGTTGTTGACAATCTCCCACACAGCAAACTCCTTGGTGGAGTGATCGGCTGGCGCCTTGGCCTGGCCAGTGACATAGCCAACCAAGCCACGTCCCTTCAGTGTCCGCATCGCCTGCCGCGACCACTTCAAGTAGTTGGACGTTCCTTCCAACTTCGTCTCCAGCTTCTCCAGCTTCCCCATTTTGTAAGGCGACGGATCCACATCAGTATGGATCACACGCGGGGTTACCTCGGTTAATCTCTTGGATAAGATATCATCAACCAAGGCCTTCATCTCTTCGGCCGTCAGTTTGCCACTGATCGAATCCATGGCGTCTTCAACGATGAACTCAATTCGTCGGCTCCTTCGTCGTCGTCGGAGTCTGCAACTGACCCAACGTCGTCGTCGTCGTCTTCGTCGTCGACGTCGTCTTCTTCAACGCCAGAGACTTTACTAATGCGCTACTAACTTGGCCAGCACCGGCACGCGCATGTAAAGTGAACACGTCAGGACACCAGAGAAGACATGATCAGTCTCTTTATAGATCCCGATGTGAAGAAGGAATAACAAATAAAGCATTTGTTAGTTCCAACCGGCGTAAGCACGGAACAGAGTCGGTGCAAATAAAGATTTGACAGCCTTCTCTATTCGAAATACGGCGTTTTTTTTTTTTTTTTGTTAAAAACTAGGGTTAGGGTTTGATGGGGCTGCTAGGTCTAGGGTTAGGGTTTCCATGGCAAAAAGCTAGGGTTAGGGTTTGATGGGGCTGCTAGGTCTAGGGTTAGGGTTAGGGCGGTGTGCTGCTGTGGGGGGGGGGGGGAGGGGGGGGGGTGCTGCGGGAGAGGGGGGGGGCGGGGTGCTGCGGGAGAGGGGGGGTCGGCGGGGTGCTGCGGGAGAGGGGGGGTCGGCGGTTGTGGGAGAGAGGGGGGGGGGGGGGTGCTGCGGGAGAGGGGAGGCGGGCGGTTGGTGGGTTTCTGGAGGGACGGCAGGGGGGTTGGGAGGTCGGCGGCTGCGGGAGAGGAGGGGGGCGGGGTACTGCGGAAGAGGGGGGGGGGGGGGGCTGGGTGCTTGGGGTGAAGGGAATTTTTTTTTTGTGGAGAGAGAGGGAGAGAGAGAGAGAGTTATGGCTCTGATACCATGTAGAAAATAATAGTTGGTTAATTTTATTGATGGACTACTTCACTACTTATAGGGAGTCTAGCTCCTCTACATACTACATATTCCGATGTGGGACTAAAAGTCCCTTATTGACTCTCAACACCTTCTCCAATTAAAGTGGGGTCCTCTATGGAGCATAAGAGAGCTCCGTAAAGGAATTGACATTTATGGATGACTGTTGAGCTAACGCCAACCTTCTATATTGGTGCCAAATTCTTAGTTGAGAAAATTATAAGCATGAGAGGGTCATGCCATAAAAAGTGCATGGTTAGTTGGCAGGCATGCAAAACTACCTTTTGGGTATGCAGTTTGAGCTAGGAGCACCTCCAGTCTTCCTAGACTATGAAGGGTCTAGAGGGAGGGGTAAAATAATACAATTTGCTATTGGGAAGTGCATTAATCTCTATGGCACATTAAGCCAAAGAGGGGAAAGGAATGTCAATCACAATCATGTGTATATAAGAACTGAAATCTTCAACGAAAACTTTAAACTGTTAGAACAAATTTATTATGGTAAGTAGGATGGGAGAGGGTGCTTCTAGTTTTTATCTTCCCAAACACAACTGGATTGTGGCTTTATCATGTTCATGCATTCACTTGGGTTTAAGCTACAGTACAACCATCACCTACACACTATTTTTAAGCATACTTTTTTGTGAGTTGAAAGTACAAACTTAACAACAATGAAGCACAGCATAAAACCATATCCAAATCCAAATATGTGCAAGGATCTATGCCTGCATAAATGTGTTCAGATCTGATAATCCATTGGTTTGCTATCTCTTGTTTGTTTAAGATCTTCAACTCTTTTGATGTATTGAATGTTGCACGCACTACTAATTTATTAATTTGGAAATAAGGGGCCATAATTCTGCTCCCGTGGAGTCAGAATTTCAATCCAAGTCCCAATCTTGAGTCAGCCACTATATTTATTGTGTTTTAGGATTAATATCCTAGGATTTGTACGTTATTTGAGTCAATATGCCAATTTTGTTATATTTGGTGCAAGAAGGGGACATGATTGTGTGCAGAGGTTGTTCACGCTCCGGTGCCATTAGCTTGGCCAGTGTTGAGTGCATGATTGGTGCATCCCTCTACAAATGCTCACTTTCTTGTGCCATGGCAGGGTAAAAGGTTCGGATTCCAGGATTAGAAAAATACTTGCCCATTTTATTTTAATTTTATCTGCGCGTCCAAGAACTAAATGGTGGAACTTGAAAGGAGAGAACATAGTAAACTTTAAGGATAAGATGATAAAGAAAAGGAAGATGAGATATAGAAGCAGATTATAATGTTATGTGGTACAATATGACAAGTTGTACAAAAAAAAGTCGCAAAAAATAATTATAGGATTGTTAAAAGACAATAGTTGGATCTCGAAACAAAATTGGTGGTGAAATGAGGAAGTTCAAATGGTTGTAAGGCAAACAAATTGCCTATAAAGATTGACAAAAGTGTAAAACTGAGAAAAACTTTGAGATATATAAAGTAGCCAAAAAAGAAGCTAAGAAAGCAGTTAGTTAAGCTAAATCTAAGGCCTATGATTATTTATATAGGAGGCTAGAATTTGGAAACTGAGGAGAGAAAATATATTTATAGGTTTGCTAAGAGCAGGGAAAGGAGGAGCAGAGACTTATGTAATATTAAGTGTATCAAGAACGATGACAAAAAGTATTAGTAAGAGAAAATGATATTAAGAAGAGGTGGGTGAGTTATTTTCATAAGCTATTTAACGAGAGCAACCTAGGAAAACTTAATTTAGATTCAGAGTTAGCTCATGATAAGTCATATTGGTATTGTCGTAAAAAATTAACAAAATTTTTTGTCCAAAGGGACGAAATTAGGCATATTAGCGCGCAGAGGGAAAGGTTTGGGGGAATTGCAAACTACGGGACGTAACTCCAACTGAGTTAGCGGTCCAAGGGGAGCCTCCAACTTAATTGGCGGTCCCTAAGGGGAGCCTCCAAGTGAGATGGCGGCTCCACCTTTTCCCTTTTTTTTTCCTCTCTTTGGCCGTTTGCTTTTATTTTTTTCCTTCTTCTTTTTCTTTGCCCATTGTTTTATGCTTGGGAGGGGGGTTTTGCTGCTTGTTTTTCCAAAACAGCGGCTGCCTCTCCTCTATATAATTCTCAATCGCTCCTCCTCTTCTTCACACTCTAACTCAGATCTTCTCATTTTTCTTTTCAGAGTCCCAACCAAGCTCTCCTCTCTTTTCTTCACAATCACAACAGATGGCTAACGATGGTCGTATTTCCGGTGGACCGACTACGGAGTTGATTATGAAGCAACGTAAAAATCATATATTCGATAAAATATTTACTGGAGAGGTAATTTTTTTTATCTCAATAATTTGGATGAAAAATATATTAGGTCGATGGTCGATTGTCATGTTTTTACTATATTGTCTTAAATGTTATTTTAATTAAATTGTGTAAATGTCCATTTTAGTTAGTAATATTTTAAATGTTATTTTTTTAATTTTTAATAGTTATTCGATCATGATCTGAAATTACGTCTCCGAGAGCATGGAAATTGGCGGAAAGAGAGACAATATGACACGTGGGTGTTAAATGACGTCCAAAAGGCCTTGGTCCATTCTTTCGGGTTTCAATATTTAGACCAAATTAAATTTTTCATTCACGACGTTCATCTTATTTTAAGTCTTGTTGAACGTTGGTGGTCCGAACGCAATACTTTTCAACTTCCAGTTGGGGAGATGACGATCACGCTATGTGATGTCGCAAACATATTGGGATTGCCTATCACAGGAGACCCAATATATTTCAACCAACAGTCTACTTCATCTGATCTGATTACTACCTATCTCGGAATTATGCCTCCATCGGATCTGCGAGGTAGCAGTTATGTCACATTTTCATGGCTTCGTGGAAACTTTATGGATTTAAATCACACCATGGACAACGAGGCGGTTGACGTAGATGATATACGGGTATGTATTTTAATTAGTAATATTTGTAAGGATTGATTTAGTATTTAGTAAAATATTTGCTTTCTTACTTTCAGATTATTCAATGTACTAGAGCATACTTGCTCGCTTTATGTGGTGCTATTCTCTTTTCCGACGCAAATAGAAATAAGGTTAATGTACGACTTCTACCATTTTTAGCTGATTTGACCAAACCCACTAGTCATGCATGTGGAGCTGCTGCTTTATCATTTCTCTACGCAATGCTGATTGAATTTGTTAATATGAAAACGACCAAGAGTATTTGTGGATGTATGTCACTAGTTCAGGTAAGAAATTTTTTATTTGTATTTCATTGTATTTACTTTGTACTGAATTTTCTTACTATATTTGCTGTAGGTCTGGTCGTACGAGCACTTCTATATTGGTAGACCGGTTACCAGCGTAGCTAGTAATTTTGGAGTCTTTTCTGTTGCTATGCGCTGGTCAACGGATGTTGTAGATCAACAACATTGTCAATACAAGGCTGTTGCACTTTATCGTGAATAATTTGATACATTGGAGCATAGTGAGGTAATAATTTAATTATTTGATGAATGGCTTTAAATTATGGACATTTGATGAATGGCTTTAAATTATTGTACTTTTGATGAATGGCTTTAAATTATCGAGTACAATAAAGTTCAACGACAATGTACGAATAAGTACAATAATTTAAAGTCATTCATCAAATAATTAAATTATTACCTCACTATGCTCCAATGTATCAAATTGTTCACGATAAAGTGTGACAGTCTTGTATTGACAATGTTGTTGATCTACAACATCCGTTGACCAGCGCATAGCAACAGAAAAGACTCCAAAATTACTAGCTATGCTGGTAACCGGTCTACCAATATAGAAGTGCTCGTACGACCAGACCTACAGCAAATATAGTAAGAAAATTCAGTACAAAGTAAATACAATGAAATATAAATAAATTTTTTCTTACCTGAACTAGTGACATACATCTACAAATACTCTTGGTCGTTTTCATATTAACAAATTCAGTCAGCATTGCGTAGAGAAATGATAAAACAGCAGCTCCCCATGCATGACTAGTGGGTTTGGTCAAATCAGCTAAAAATGGTAGAAGTCGCACATTAACCTTATTTCCATTTGCGTCGGAAAAGAGAATAGCACCACATAAAGCGAGCAAGTATGCTCTAGTACACTGAATAATCTGAAAGTAAAAAAGCAAATATTTTACTAAATACTAAATCAATCCTTACAAATATTACTAATTAAAATACATACCCGTATATCATCTACGTCAACTGACTCGTTGTCCATGGTGTGATTTAAATCCATGAAGTTTCCACGAAGCCATGAAAATGTGACATAACTGCTACCTCACATATCCGATGGAGACATAATTCCGAGATAGGTAGTAATCTGATCATATGGAGTAGACTGTTGGTTGAAATATATTGGGTCTCCTGTGATAGGCAATCCCAATATGTTTGCGACATCACATAGCATGATCGTCATCTCCCCAACTGGAAGTTGAAAAGTATTGCGTTCGGGCCACCAACGTTCAACAAGACTTAAAATAAGATGAACGTCGTGAGTGAGAAATTTAATTTGGTCTAAATATTGAAACCCGAAAGAATGGACCAAGGCCTTTTGGACGTCATTTAACACCCACGTGTCATATTGTCTCTCTTTCCGCCAATTTCCATGCTCTCGGAGACGTAATTTCAGATCATGATCGAATAACTATTAAAAATTAAAAAATAACATTTAAAATATTACTAACTAAAATGGACATTTACACAATTTAATTAAAATAATATTTAAGACAATATAGTAAAAACATGAACATCGACCTAATATATTTTTCATCCAAATTATTGAGATAAAAAAAAAACCTCTCCGGTAAATATTTTATCGGATATATGATTTTCACGTTGCTTCATAATCAACTCCGTAGTCGGTCCACCGGAAATACGACCATCGTTAGCCATCTGTTGTGATTGTGAAGAAAAGAGAGAGGAGAGCTTGGTTGGGACTCTGAGAAGAAAAATGAGAAGATCTGAGTTAGAGTGTGAAGTAGAGGAGGAGCGATTGAGAATTATATAGAGGAGAGGCATCCGCTGTTTTGGAAAAACAAGCAGCAAAACCCCCCTCCCAAGCATAAAACAATGGGCAACAAAAAAGAAGAAAAAATAAAAGCAAACGGCCAAAGAGAGAGAGGAAAAAAAAAGGGAAAAGGTGGAGCCGCCATCTCACTTGGAGGCTCCCCTTGGACCGCCAACTCAGTTGGAGTTGCGTCCCGTAGTCTGCAATTTTCCCAAACCTTTTCCTCTGCGCGCAAATATGCCTAATTTCATCCCTTTGGACGAAAATTTCTGTATTATTAAAGAAGTCGAGCTTGAGTAAACGGGACAAACCATGCATAAACAAATCATGCTGTCAGGACGCCCTTTATTAAAGAAGTCGAGCTTGAGTAAGATTCAGATTAGATCTTTGGTTTTGGTTCTTATAGGAAGAATTATAATTTAATTAGGAATAAGTTTTTCCCCCCTTTGTTTTGGGCTTATATATAGTTGGATATATATATATATATTTTATATAGAATACTTGAGATATTAATATAGTTTAAAAGTGTTTTTTTTTCTTCCTCTGGTGTGATTCCATCGCTGTGCAGTGATGCGAGTTCATCTCTTTTTCATGTAGTGGTTCATTTAATTTATTGCAGAGCGATCTTTCTATAGATCAATCCCATACTTTTTTAGTCGTCTTCTGATTTATCTTAGCAACAGACTTTCAAAGAACTCCTGATTTATCATCTAATCTGGCTCAATCTCCTACAATTCTATCGAATGCTTTGTTAGCAGGCTATAAGCAAAATGTCAAGCATAATTACTTCTAGTTATTGTCTAAATCCAAAATTGAAGAATTGTCATGTAAATATCTTAGAATGTATGACTCTCCTTATTCTAAGTGATGTTTTTTCTTGATCATTGTTTAAAATAATTGTTTCCATATATATATATATATATATATATATATATATATATATATATATATATATTGAAGTATGAACTATTAGCAGTAGTGAGTCTTTGATGCTTCATATTTATGCTTATACAGTTCATGGTGTGGAGTATGCATTTGGGGCACATGATTATCCAACAAGTGGGGTTTTTGAGGTGGAGCCTAGACAGTGTCCAGGCTTCAGGTTTAGGAAGTCAATATTCATGGGCACAACATGCTTAGATCCAATGCAGGTCAGAGAATTCATGGAACTTCATTCTGTAAACTACAATGGTGATACCTATCATTTGATCGTTAAGAATTGTAACCATTTCTGCAAAGACATATGTTACAAATTGACTGGCAACTCTATTCCGAAATGGGTGAATCGACTTGCAAGAATAGGTACGAGTCTTCTCATTTACATTTACTTTTTTTTTAGTTTGGAGAAGCATAGTAATATTCTTTAGATTGCAAATTTCTCATTTCTGCCTCACCTTGCATGTATGCTGTGCGGCATTAACATTATGTGATATTATTTTCTTAATGTTTACACTCATTTTGTTAACTTGCAGTATTAAAAGCTGTGATTCACAATGTTTCTTATCATGATTTCACATTTGATTGACTTTCTCTTTGTCTCTTCGCCCTTCATCAACTTGTCTATAATTGTTACCCAATATTTTGGAAACTGTGATGCTAAATTTATAGGCCTCTTACAGGGAATAGGTTCATCTCCAGTTATATTGGATCTCAATTCCGAAATGGTGTCCTTGTTGTAGTTCATTCCTACTATAAAGAGTTATAGTAATGCTGTGGTTTGTGATGAACCCTTTAGGTTTTAGAAGGGTTTAGCATGCACCTGTTACCCCGTGGCCTGCAGAAATCAGTTGGTTGTGAAGTCCATGACTTAGAATGATGAAAAGAAAAGATACGTATTTTTTTAGTGGAGATGAGCAATTGAGAGGAAAGCGAATGAGAGAAGAGCAACTGGTAAAGAGAGACCACTCACACTTAAGCAAAAACCATGAACGCCGTGTATTATGGATAGGTAAGGTACTAGGAATTGGTCATACTAAAATTGCCAAAGTAGTTTTTTTGGGGGGTTATTTGCAACTAAATATCCTGAACTATCACTCTTTGGCAACTGGATAGCCTAAACTTTGTTTATGTTGAGATTGATTGATGAATTACATTGATAATCTCATAGGCTTTATATAGCCTTTACATGATAGAATATCCAATGGAATATCCTATGGCATATTCTGGCATCCCAAATATGTCCTCAGGATATTTCCATACTAAATATAACATATTCCAGGATATTTCCATTCTAAATATAACATATTCTCATACTAAATATATCAACAGTTTATTAGCAACTAAATATCCTCAACTTCCTACCTTTTTGCATTTAACTAAATGTCCCGAGTTTATGTTTTTTTTGGAAAAAAAATTGTTCCTCAAAATTTAAAATTTCCCGACCCCTTCTAAACCTTCCCTACCCCACATACATCACCCTCATCCCTCCCTGCTATCACCTACACCCCCTCCTCTGATGTATGACATCGAACAATAGAAATAACCAATCTACTTTGGTTCCTATTTAATAGGAATTTGCCTATAAAAATGTTGATTCTAATTTTAGCATGACTGCTATTGCTCGGTGACTCATTTAATTAGAAGCTTCCTTTTTTTGTCCTAAAAAAGAGGTCGATCCCTTTCTCTAAGATCATCTTCTAATTATGATTTTCAATTCAATTTATCTTGGAACACTTAAACTTCTCTTCCTCCTCTGAATTAATTCTTATTCTTGTTATCCAATTTCTTGTTCTCATTAAGGATCTCTGCATCCTTTTCGTTCTACTTCAATTTAGAATAAATCAAGTAGTATCAGAGCAAATGATCATAATCCATGTCTCTCATTGATCCTTCGATGAAAGAAGCTTTGGATGAACTAGAGAGAAATTTTGTTTTGAAGATTGAGAAAAACTCTACAAAGCATGATATGCAATAGAGTGAGCTCAACACAAGTATATAAGAGATAAAGAAGATGCGATCGTTCCAATGTATGAATCTTCACCAACAATCCATCGAACCTTCTGCTAGCAAGACTATTGATGACCCAAACAAAACCACCCCTTTCTAAACCCATTGATCTTACATTCCGCCGCGAAAACCACTGATTCCCAAAGTTGTTAATCATGAAGTTTCTAAAGCTTTTACTAAAGCATCAAACTGAGGATAATTATCTCAGCAAAATCCCTTCAAGTAGGTTTTAGTACAAAATTTACCAATCCTGAAGAAGCTATTTTGGGGGATGCCGATCTTGAAGAGTTTATTTTAAGGAATTTTGAAGACAACAAGAATCTTCAACAAAGCTCGTCAAAGATTCATTATGGTTCAAATCCATAATGCATGATGAAAATTGATCTTCCTACGTTCTCACGTACTTTTAATATTGAAACTTATTTAGATAGGTAATACGAGGTAGAACATTTTTTCGATTTCATGGATATACCATTAGATAAACAAGATAAGATTGTAGCTTATAAGTTGAAAGGTGATGCTTCTGTATGGTGGTTTAATTTTAATCGAAGAATGTTGTTATATTGGTAAAAATGACATCCACACATGGGGAAGGATGAAAATTTTTGTGGCCTGCCAATTTTTTACCAATCGATTATCATCAGCAGTTGTTTCGAAGCTTCAAAACTGTAGGCAGGGTGGTGGAACAATTGAGGAATATATGACACTTATAATTTTCTTGTTTGGTGTAATTGCAAAGACACATGAACAACTGATTTCTAGATTTATTGGAGTTCTTAATTTGGTGATTAGAAACGTAGAAGCAAGTTATTCATGTTGGAATTATTCAATAATTAAGGGGCCACACATGTAAAATTAATTGTGTTTAGGCTATATAAATAATTAAGCCAAATTAAAGTGGTCTATTTGGAAATTGGCTTAAGGGTATAATTGTCATGGAATTAATGTGTAGATACCGGAGATAATTCTAATTGATGAGGGGCCAAATTAGAAATGTCAAAGCATATAAATATATGTATTCATTAGGGTTATGGTCCCCAACTTCTACGGCCACCAAAAGAGAAGTTTTCTCTTTTTCTCTTCTGCATCCCCATCAACAGAAAGAGAGGGACAAAGGATTCAGATTCCTCTTTGTCATTAAGGGTCGTGGCAAGTTGGAAGATCGAACCCAACAAAAGAGACGTTCGCTTCAAGATCCATCAAGCCTAGCAATGGATTAAGGTACGCTTTCGCAATTTAATTTATGTTCTTCATCTCATGAATCGACAGTGTACAATAAATTCTAACAAGTGGTATCAGAGCCACCCTTGTTTGATTCATGAGTTTGAAATTTTTAGATTCAATTTTTGTTGGTGTTCAGAAACCCTAGATCGTTAGATCTAATTTTATTTAGGATTCTGATTGTTCTATGGAAGCTTTTATTATTCACCGAGCATTTTATATATATATGAAGAATCCGGTCTCAATTGCTTCCAGATGTCCATGAATTTTGTAAAACAATTGCTTAAGATTTCGAAACCAAAAGAGTAACGTGCTAGCATGCTTCACGTTTCTTGCTACTGCTACTTGAGGTGTCCATGAATTTTTCTTTCCCGAATGCTTTCGTTCATGAATTTTTTCATCTTTGAAAAATACGAATTCAATTAAGCATTATTGGTGCAAACTTTTAAGGCTAACTTCTTGTTATTATGCTACTGCTATTATATTGATTTGGTAGGCACGGCTATAATAAATGTTAAGATTGGTTTGTATGCATCTTAAATGAATTCGTATTTTAGCCACAGAAGTGAATTCGTATTTTAGCCACAGAAGTAATTTTGCATCTTAAATGTTAACATTGGTTTGCTGCCAATTTTCCATTGATTTGATTGGCATACTTAAGAAAATCTTGATAGAAATTTTAATTTATGTACAGTAATGACCTCTCTATTCATGCTTAAATATTAGATATGGACGCATGTGATAATGACCGTAGAAATTTCCCATTATATTAAATATGCATGAATATGCTTATTGCTGGACATGTGATAATATGGAATGTCGGTTAGATTCCAATTACTCATGCTGATAGATATTTGGTGTTACTCAATTTAGAGTGTTTTCCAATCTAAGCTGATCATTGGAGGACAAATTGGAATCAAATATAGACAATTTTATGTTTGGCATAAATTTAGTTTCTAATAAATTTATGTTCTAAGTCATTTATTTGATGTAATCTATTGTCGTACATATCTTCAGCAGATTATTTTAATATAATCTTTATGGGTTATTTGAAGCAATCTATTGGTCCATATCTTCAGTAAAATATTACGTGAATTTTATTATGTTGACAATGCTCAGTTTAGTCAAATTAAGAATATTTGTTTGAATCATGTAAAGAGATTCACATGCTTATGATTATCTTATTTGAGTTGTAATATTTTAATTATGCATGTACATAAAGTTTTGGACATGATTCAGTTTTGTCAAATTTAGTCAACATTCAAATTTTTTTGGTGCCTTTTGTGATTAGCAATAGTCGTCTAATATTCTAAATAGACCCATTGAAACAAGATGTCGCCAAAGTGACCTCTCTTGCGTAGATAGTCTATGAGGGATGTTAGATGTTTGTGTGTGTAAATTCATGCGAGTATTAGCCGGCCCAAAGGAAGGTTAATGCTTGGCCGAATTGCACACATACTTGTGGTGATAAATGTGTGACAATTATACAGTTTACATGTGAATAATAACCCGATCCAAAGATAAGCTTATTATTTGACATGACTTATTGTCAACGTTTGATCATTACACCAAGAATACCATTTGCAGTTAATATCACTGTCCAAAGACTTCATATTAATGATGTAATAGCTATCTTGAGATGTGGTTCACCATTATTTGAATTTGTTTGACTATATTTTACGCTTTGGTTATTTGTTAGAGCATGTTTATTTTTTGTTGCTTTGTTCTCTTTACAGTTAATGTTGTTAAAATATCTATCAATAAGATTTTAATTTTTATGTTTAATGGGATAAACTTTAAGGGCAAAAAGAAATGAATACAATAGCTGCTAAGGGTCCAGATCAAAAGAAACAACAATATAAAACTAAGAGTTGTTCTTTTGTGATAAGACAGGACACATAAGGAAGAAATGTACAAAGTACTACGCATGGCGTATAAAGAAAAGTATATTTCTAAATTTGATCTGTTCTGAGGTTAATTTAGATTTAGTACCAAGAAACTCATGGTAGTTAGATTCTGGTGGGACTACTCACATTAATGTTCAAGGCAAGGTTGCATGAGTTACCGAAAGTCAATTGATGATGAAAGATACATCTATGTGGGTGACGGCAATTCGGTAGAAGTGAAAGCAATAGGATATTTTAGGTTATTTTTAGGAACCGATTATTATTTGGATTTGATAGACACTTTTATTGTACCGTCTTTTGGACGAAATTCAATTTCAGTTTCCTTAATGGACAAATCTGGTTATTATTGTTCATTTGGAAATAATAAGTTTAGTCTATCTTTAAAATTAAATATTATTGGTAACGGTTCCCTTAAGGTTTGTGATAACCTATATTCAGTTGAAACTATTGCATCTTATAATGAAACCTTGCAAGTGAAGTCATGTGGTACTAAACGCAAAATTAACAATATATTTTTTTTAGTCTCATTATGACATAAGCATTAGGTCACTTCTCTAGAAATAGAGTTGAACGATTTGTGTCTGATGAGATTTGGATTCCGTTGACTTTATAGACTTTAATGTTTATATTGAATGTGTAATGGAAAGACAGACCAAAGTTAAATTATAAGCAGCTACTTTATTGGTTATGCTACAGATCAAGGGGTTGATAATTATACAATTCCACACTAAGAATTTTTTTTGAGACGAGAAGTGTAATATTTTTTGAGGATGTTGAGTTTGGGGGAGAAATAAAGTCAGGATCATTGTCTTTGAGAAGGAATCAATTACGATTCCTACTATCACTTTTGACGATGTGCAGGATTCTATACCTGTCATGATCAAGAAGTGAATTCGGAGTCTCAATAAGACAATGTCGAATTACCTCTATAAGTCGTTGTTGAGATACCTTAACAACGACAACGACGTAGCGACACCCCATTCAAGATAAGGTAATTATTTCTAAGGAACAAACTCAACAACCTCAAGAACCGGTAATATTAAGATGGTCCACCAGAGAAAGGAGAAATATAATTTCGGATAATATTGTCATATTTCTCTAGGAACGTGAGGAAGACTGTGGATACTGGAAGATGATCTAATAACTTCTGTCAGGCTATGGAAAGTTTCAGTTCTCAAAGTGGATTGATATAATAAATAAGGAGTATAAGTTCATGCAAGACAATAAAGTTTAAGAACTTGTCCCATTACCAAAAGGTATGAAATCCATTGGTTGCAAATGGACATTTAGAACCAAGAAGGATTCGAAGGGTCATGTGGAGAGGTATAAAGTATGTCTTGTAACTAGTGACTACTCAAAATTTTGGGATTAATTTTAAAGAGTTTTTGTCTTCGGTATCTTTGAAAAACTCCTTTAAAACAATCATAGCACATGTTGCACATTTTGATCTTGAGTTACATCAAATGGATGTCAAAACGACGTTTCTTAATGGTAACATTGACGAAACTATTTATATGGTGCAGCCAGAAAATTGTGTCGAAAGATCCAAATAATATGGTTTGTAAATTGACAAAATCCATTTATGGACTCAAGCAAGCTTCTCGTCAGTGGTACTATAAATTTTATCAAGTTACCTCGTTTGGTTTTGAGGTTAACGTTGTTGAAGATTGTGTGTATCACAAATTCAGTAGGAGTAAAATTATTTTTCTGGTTTTGTATGTTGATGACATACTGCTTGCCACAAATGATATAGGCATATTGCATGACACTAAAAATTTCTATCAAATAACTTTGAGATGAAAGATCTTGGTGACGTCTCTTTTGTATTAGGAATTCAAATACACCGAGATTGTTCTCGAGGTATTCTTGGATTATCACAAAAGAGCTATATCGATAAAGTCCTTAAAATATTTGGCATGCAGAAATGCAAACCAGGTGACACCCTAGTCGCTAAAGGAGACAAGTTCAGTCTCAATCAGTGCCCTAAGAATAGCCTTGAAATTAAGAAAATACAATAGATTTTTCTTTCATGATCAGTTGCAGGGAGTCTAATGTATGCTCAAGTATGTACGCGTCAGGATATTGCGTACATATTAGGACGTTAGGCAGATATTTAAGCAAATATGGATGGATCATTGGGTAGCAGCCAAACTACTTAAGTAATTAATAGAGAACAAGAAATTATATGCTCTTTGTAGGAGATCGGATAATTCTGGAGATCATAAGGTATTCCGACTCCGATTTTGTTGGATGCCAACACAGCAGGAGATCCATATCAGGTTATGCTGACTAATGGAGATATATTTTGGATGAGTGTCAAACATGCACCCATAATTTCTTCCACAATGACAACAAGGTTTATAACATGCCGTGGGACATCTATTCAGGGAATATGGTTACGAAATTTTGTCACAAGGCTGCGCCTACAGTACGGTGTTGAAAAACCACATAAAATTATGGTGTGACAATAAATCATCAGTACTGTATTCCAATAACAACAGAAACTTGTATAAGTTAAAGGATATTGACATAAAGTTTCTAGTTGTGAAGGAAAGAATTCAGAATGGTTAAAATGTCCATATAGTACATTATGACAAACTTCATTTTAGCGGATCCGCTCACAAAAGCATTATCATTCAGGGTCTTTCATGAGCATACTGCTCATACGGGTGTTATCTCAATTAAGTATATGGCAATATAGTGGGAGTTTGTATTTTATGTATTTGGATGCTATTTGGTTTTGGACACATTTATGTATTAAAGTATTTTGGATATTTATCTGATCAGATATATAGAAATTCAGTTCATTCTGTTTTCATTATGTTAAAGTATTGATCTCATTAAAGTTAAGGAGGACCAGTTGGAAATAGACATGTATTGATCACATTGCGTGTAATTTCCATGCTACGCATCCATGATTGATCTATGTCGTTTAGCTATATTGGTATATGTGACCATTGATGGTTTAGTTACGCTATATGTGACGAAGGCCGCTTTGATCCTTTGTTGATATGGTTAATGGACGAGATTGTCCGGATATACCCTAAGGATGAAGATAGCAATTTATGAGCTCACTAAGGTTAACACAATTATAAGGTTACATATGTGGTCCAGTGGGAGATTGTTGGAATTATTCAATAATTAAGGGGCCACACATGTAAAATTAATTGTGTTTACGCTATCTAAATAATTAAGCCAAATTAAAGTGGTCTATTTGGAAATTGGCTTAAGGGTATAATTGTCATGGAATTAATGTGTAGATACCGGAGATAATTCTAATTTGATGAGAGGCCAAATTAGAAATGTCAAAACATATAAATATATGTATTCATTAGGGTTATGGTCCCCAACTTCTACGGCCACCAAAAGAGAAGTTTTCTCTTTTTCTCTTCTGCATCCCCATCAACAGAAAGAGAGGGACAAAGGATTCGGATTCCTCTTTGTCATTAAGGGTCGTGGCAAGTTGGAAGATCGAACCCAACAAAAGAGACGTTCGCTTCAAGATCCATCAAGCCTAGCAATGGATTAAGGTACGCTTCCGCAATTTAATTTATGTTCTTCATCTCATGAATCGACATGGTACAATAAATTCTAACAATTCACACATGCACATTCTATGGATGAAACATTTCAGATGACTATTAATATTGAGTGTTCTTTGGAACACACTATACAAAAGACTAGAAAGTTTACAAGCACTTTTCTCGTTCTTACCATAACCCTTCACCATCAACTTATGACAACAACCAAAATATCAACTATTATTCTGATACATCCCCTTATATTTCCTCCAAACCTATACTCTCACGTTAAATTTCTAACTACTGCAGAAATCCACTAATTACAACCCTCCCTTCTCCCTAGTCTCTACACCAACTATTTTACCATATGCTACACCCACCCCACCACCTAAAACAAATTTACAACACTATACTCGCTCTAATTTCCAGCACAACTGCTATTCTACTAGCAATAATCAACATTTCAATAACAACCACCACAACCGTACGCAAACCACCAATTCCACTAACCCTTGCGCTAAACCTAAAGGAGAAAAATGTGTTAACTATGGTAGTATAGAATATTCGTCGGCCGCATGTCGAAACCAAACACTTGCTTATGTTGAACATAACGATAATAATAATGAGGATGGAAATGATATTGATGAATGCCATCATGATGCTTACTAGGAACAAGTTCTGTCATATCAAATTCACGAAGAAGAAGGTTCTCATATGCTCATTTGTCGTCCTTTGAGTATCAACCAACCTACTTTGTCTCAAAGGAATAATATTTTTCGTACTATGTGCAAGATCAAGGATTACTTGGCTAAATTGGTCATTGATGGTGGTATTGCTGAAAATCTTGTTGCTCATCATGTTGTGAAAAAAAAATGAGTTTATTGGTTATGCCACACCCCCCTTCTCCTTACTCTATTGGTTTAGTTAAATAAGGTTACTAAACAGATCATGATCGATTTCAAGCTAGGACTTTATAACGTTTTGTACTTTGCGATGTGATTCCTATAAATGTGACACACTTGCTACTTGGAAGACCTTGGCAATATGATATAAAGGCTATACAAACTGTGTTGAGAGCATTAATGGGCTTTTAGTCCCACATCGAGTAGAATAATAGGGAGATGGGTTAGCCTCTCCTATATATGTGTAGCTCCACCACAATAATAAGCAAGCCAAGTATTCTACTAAATTTCTATTTGGTATCAGAGCCTCCACAAAACCCTAACCCCAGCCGTCATCCTTCTCCATCAAACCCTAACCCTAGCCCTCTTCCAAACACAGCCGCCGACCCCCCACCCCTTCCCCCCTGCTTCCACCCCTCCTCCTTCCCCGTCGATCCCTTCTCCCCTTCTCCCGCCGCCGACCCCTTCTCCACTCGCCGCCGATCCCTCTTCCTCCCGCCGTCGGCAGCAGATCCCCCTCCCTTCGCCGCCGGCAGCAGCTCCGCCTCCGCCACCGTTCCAACTCCTCTTCGGCTAGCCCCCTTTTTCACGTTGGACTCTGACCCCCCTCGGTCGTCGTCAGCGCCGGCACCCGTTCCCCTTCTCCGGTCGCAACCATGCACTGGACATGAGCAGCGGCGCTCGAGGATGCCGCTGCCGTTGAAGGAGGAACAATAGACTTGGAGAGAAAGGTGACCAAAGATGAAGACGGTCTCGATCTACCATCGCCTTGCTGATGGAAGAGGAGAAGATAAAGATGATGGAGACGATCTACGGCAAGCTGACGGCCAAAGAGAAGCTTTGGTGGACTATCTCTTCTCCATGAGGCTGACCGAGACTAGTTTTTGTTCTGCACACGCAGATGTGGATCCTTCACCATACAAAATGGCAAAGTTGGAAAAACTAGAAGTAAAGTTGGAGGATACTTCCAACTATTTGAAGTGGTCGTGTCAGGCGATGCAGACTCTGAAGGCAAGAGGCTTGGTGGGCTATGTGAATGGCCAAACCAAGGCACCTGAAGATCACTCCTCACGGGAGTTTACTGTGTGGGAAATCGTCAACAATGTTGTAGCTGGATGGTTGACAACATCCTTGACCGACCAAGTGTCGGACAACGTGGAAGCAATGGAGGGAGCTGGTGATATTTGGATGACGCTGAAAGACATGTACTCAGGGACATGCAACCCTGTCTTCAAACTGCAGGATGAACTTGATAAGGTGGTTCAAGAAGATCACACCATCTCTGAGTATGCGGCTCTGCTGAAGAAGTATTGGTCAGATCTCGACCACTATGATCCCATTGGTGTGGAAGATGAGCAAGTGGAACCGGCATTTGCGAAATATTACCAGAAGTTCATGGAGTATATCTCGCGACAGAGGATGATGAAGTTCCTGAAGAGACTCAACCCAGCATTCGAGCAAAGGAGGAATGCGCTACTCGCACAACCTGGACTGCCATCACTAAAGGAGGCCATTGCTGCTATGGCACAAGAAGAAGCGCGGTTTAAGCTGATGCCTAGCACCACTAGCTCTCCGGGGGAGAAATCAGCTCTAGCAGTTTTAACACAAACCCTTCAGGAGGAGGAGGGTGCCACAACTGTGGAGACCTAAGACACTTCATTAGATTCTGTACAAAGCTATGAGAGGCCAGTCCAGCGGCCGTGGACACGGCCGTAGAGAGCGTAAGGGTGGCAGAGGAGGATATGCCGGTGGCAGAGGTAATTATTCTGGAGGGTATAAGACAAACCTGGTAGAAGGAGAAATGAGAATCAGTCATCCGATATAACCCCTAGTGAGAGAAAAATGCTAGAAATATGGAGGAACATGAAGCTCGGAACCAACGACTGTCGAGCCAACACCGCTGGGACATCGACTCCAACCACCTCCGGGGATAACATTACATACTATGCCAATACAAGCACATGTATACCTGCTCATGTCCTTGCATCTACTCACAAACCAGGAAGTCTAAATTGGATAATTGACTCTGGGACATCATGCCATGTCACGGGTGTGATGAATTCCAAGATTAAACTCATCTGATGACGCTTGAAAGCATTCAGACTGCTGATGGTATTGCTAGACCCATTGTGGGTAAATGCACAGTTGAATGTACCCCTTCTATGAGTCTTACTGATGTGTTGCATGCTCCATCTTTTCATGTTAATCTATTGTCCATTAGTACCATTGTTCTTCAACTTAATTGTGTTTCTTTTGACATTCCGAAGGTTATTTTTCAGGAGAAGGGAACGGGGAGACAGTTAGGGACTGTCACTTGGCATAAAGGGCTATGATATTTGGACGTGGGTGGGCTGGATACAACACTGGTTGATGAAGCACAACCGGAGGAGCCGCGAAGTACCGTAGAAGAAGAATTATTACTCCAACATCAGCGCATGGGACACTCTTCATTCAGTCTACTGAGTCGGATATTTTCCATTATATATCAAAAGGCTAATAAGCAAAAGTTGGTTTGTGATGCTTGTGAACTTAGAAAACATACAAGAAGCTTTTACGTGAGTTCTGAAAATAAAAATTTAGCTGCTTTTGATATGATGCACTCTGATGTGTGGGGACCTTGTCCTACAACTGCTGTTAATGGTTTTAAGTGGGTTGTCATCTTTATTGACTGCCATACTCGTGTTACCATGGTATACTTAATGAAGAGTAAGAGTGATGTTTTTGTATGCTTTCAAGATTTTCATCGCAGGATTACAACACAGTATGGTGCTAAAGTAAAAATTTTGAGGTCTGACAATGGGACAGAGTCTACCAACAATGTTATTGAAGAGTACTTATGAGTTAGGATTGATTGCAATAGTACAAGCCCTTGCATCCTTAATTCAAAATGAGTTTGTTCTTTATACGGACCACCAAGCTTTGAAATTTCTCAAAACTTCTGCAAAGGTGAATCACATACATGATAGATGGTTTTTCTACTATCAATATATATACTTTTTTCTATCAAACATAAAGTGGTGATCCAAACAAAGTTGTAGATGCTTTGCATAGGCGTGCACATCTCTTTATACGATGCGAAATGTGATTCCAGCCTTTTTGATTATTTGAAGGATTTATATGTGGATGATAACGATTTCAAATCAATATGGTCCAAATATTCCAAGATGGAATTTGGTATTTTCATATTTGAGATGGTAATCGTATATGCATTACTCAAGGTTCTCTCTGTAAGATCTAGTAAGTGAATTGCATGCCAGAGAACTTGCTGGGCATTTTGAACGTCACAAAACAATTACTTTAGTTGAAGAACACTACTATTGGCCTACTTTAAGAAGGAATGTTGAGAAACTTGTTCGACGGTGTTTTGTTTGTTAGCAATCTAACGGACATACACAAAACACGGCTCTCTATACTCCTTTACCCGTTTAGGATGCTCCTTCGGTCGGTGTTAGTATGGATTTTGTTTTAGGGCTATCTCGTACTCAACGACATGTTAATTAGATGGTTGTCGTTGTTGATCGATATTCCAAGATGACACACTTTGTCTTGCAAAAAGTCGTTAGATGCCTCACATGTTGCTTTCTTGTTTTTCGAAGAGATTTGTCTTTACGGTATTTTCAAAGCAATTACTTTTGATCGTGAGACAAAGTTCTTAAGTTACTTTTGCAAGACTCTTTGGATGAGATTGAGCACATCCTTGTAGTTCAGTAACACATCATATATGCAGACAAATGGACAAATTGAAGTTTTGAATCATTCGTAGGGGAACTTGATTCGAGCTTAATGTGGTGACACACCCAAGACTTTGGATATTCTCTTACCTTATATGTAGATTGCCTATAGCCAGTATTCTAAATTGCGGCCGAGACGACTGCCTAGACGAGAGGCTGTCGCTTTCCGCACCGCTTTTGCCGTAGCTTGTGGAGTAGGCGGCTGACGTCGGTTTGGTAACGTACGCGGATGCCTATTTTGAATTTTTTTTTTCAAATTTTATATAATAAAAAGCTGAAAGAAGAGGAAACGTCACCGTTTTTGGACACTCTGGATGCTCTTTGTTATAATTTATAACTAATGTCACTTGGGAGAATCCAACTACATATTCTGCACCAAAGACATTGTTAGTCTCAATAAACTTGAAATTCTCAAAATTACAAAGAACTCATTTCAGTTTCTTGAGAATTTTATTTAGTGTCTACATACATAGGCATACACACATAGGTTTGATGTATTAGACGGCCTAGGTGGTAGGCGGACCCTCTCTGTCACGCACCTGTCTATCGCCGTTTAGAACCTTGCCTATAACACTTCGGTAAACCGTTCCATAAACAAAATACCTTTTGAAATTGTTTATTCTAAGGTACCTAACAATGTTCTTGATCTAGTAGTCTTACCAAAGGTTCCATGTACCAGTGTTTCTTATAATCATATGTTGGAGAAAGCTACTCAAGTTCATGATGAAGTTCGAGCCACCCTTCAACTCTCCAATGACAAGTACAAAACCGATGCAGATAAATGTCGAAGATTGAAGTCATTTGTTGAAGGAGATCTTGTAATGATATTCTTACGCAAAGAAAGATTTACAGCTATTAGATACAATAAAAACAAGATGAAGAAGTACGATTTAGCTCCAAATCCTTCAATGTACCCATTCTATGGTGTTGACGATTTAGCTCTTCCTAGTGCTAACTATTGAATATTTGTAATGATTTTTTATTGATAGTCTCTTGGTTATATATAGCCTTACAATCCTCCTCATTACATTAAATCCTCTGTGGAATATCGTGTGGCATATTATGTCATACCAAATATACCAATATGATATTCCAATATACTTATTCTAATACCAAATATACCAACATTACATTAAACCCTTGGTGGAATATTCTGACATACCAAATATACCAACAGGATATTCCAATATACTTATTCTAATACCAAATATGCCAACACTCTCCCTTAAGGTGGGCGAAAGATATTCACTAAGCCCATCTTGTCACATCCTCTAATCATGCTCACAGAGGTAAGTCTCTTGGTCAGTCCGTCGGCTACCTGATCCTTTGTTGGAACGTGGTCTAGCTCCAGTAGTCCACGATCTAACTTCTCCTTGATGAAGAACCTATCGATCTCGATGTGTTAGGTCCTGTCATGGTGTACTGGATTGTTGGCGATACTAATAGCTGACTGGTTGTCACACCACAACTTTATCTTGGCTCATTGATCCAGCTTCAGCTCCACCAGCATATTCTTCAACCATAGCAGCTCTGCAACTCCCAAGATCATAGCTCTGTACTCCACTTTAGCTGTCGATCTGGCTACCACTGACTGCTTCTTACTCCTCCAAGAGACCAAGTTGCCTCCTACAAATATGCAGTATCCCGAAGTAGACCTCCTGTCATCAGCACAGCTAGTCCAGTCAGAATTATAGTAGCCCTCGATGCCCACATGATTATTCTTCCTGAATATCAGTCCCTGTCTGGGGGCACGCTTCAAGTATCTCAGAATCTGGTACACTGCGTCCATATGATCCTTCCGTGGGTCATGCATGTAGCGGCTCACCGCACTCACTGCAAAGCAGATATCAGGACGTGTGGCTCAAATAGATCAACTTGTCCACCAGTCTCTGGTATCTGTCCTGGTCAATTGGTTCTCCAGTCTTAGCGCTCAGCTTGAACCTCTGATCGATCGGCGTCGCTGCAGGTTTGCATCCCAACATCCATGTCTCTGTGAGAAGGTCCAACACATACTTCCTTTGAGAAAGAACAATGTCACGTCCCGAATCGTAGAGTCATTTCTTCACATATTTTATCTCTTGGAATCGATCGTCCTCGCTTGGGCGTGATGCCGTACAAGTCTGGTATTGCACTTGTACTAGGCAAAGATGGTACATAATCGATTCAATCTCAGGCATCATGTTACATTAGTGGTTCGAGTGTGATTCGTTCAGCAATTCAAAGTTCATGTATTATTCATTCAAGGATTCCCAGCATATGAATCTCTATCGAATTAGCAACTAAAGCATCGCATCACAATTATTCAACATTCAAGGTAAGAGACATTAGGGACATATTCATAGCATCATATTATTCCATTTATTAAGCATGCGGGAATAAGGAGGAAGGAGGACAGTTCCAATTGCCTTATATAACGGTCTTCCTGCTCCAATCTCATCAAGCGTAGCTCCACCAGCGAGCCACATTCCAATACCTATTCTATCTAGCCAGCTAAGAAAGACTGCATCAGTCTCAATTCTTCTGATCTCCAACATAAGTCACGGTCCAACATTCTGATCCCATCCAACAAGCCAACCAAATGCCTCGTGCAGAGCGGGACATTACAAACAATCCCCTCTGCTCCTCGAGCAATGTCAATCCCAAGGAAGTACCGAAGAAGGCCAAGGTCCTTCACCTCGAACTCCTTGCCAAGCTTTTCCTTGAGTCGGGTAATTTTCTGCTCATCATCTCCTGTGATAATCATATCGTCCACATACACCGCAAGCATGGTGATATGGCAACCACTCCGACGGAAGAACACAGTATGATCAGCATTGATCTGCCGATATCCCATTCCTATCATCGTCCTCCTGAATCTGTCAAACCACGCTCGAGGAGACTCAGTCCATAGAGGGACTTCTTCAACCTACAAACCTTGTCCACTGTCTGATTGGTGCCGAATTCTGGTGGTATCTCCATGTACACCTCCTCCACTAGATCTCCATGAAGAAACACATTCTTTACATCCAGTTGGTATAGCTTTCATCCATCATTCGCTGTCAGAGAAATCAGGGTCCTGACATTGTTCATCTTCGCCACTGGTGCAAAGATCTCGTCATAGTCAATGCCGTATGTCTGACTGTATCCTTTAGCCACCATTGGAGCTTTGTAGCACTCAACCTGTCCATCTGGGTTCTGTTTCACAGTAAAGACCCACTTGCATCCGACTGCTCCATTCCCTTTTGGCAGTTTTACCAGCTCCCGAGTGTGGTTCTTCTCAAGAGCCCCCAACTACTCATGCATCGTCGCTTTCCACTTTGGGTCGTTCTTGGCAATCTGCCAATTGTTAGGTACAGTAATACTATCCAAAGACATAATGAATGCTACATGAAAAGAGGAGATATGATCATATAAAACAAACTGAGCAAGGTCCCAACCATATTTATCAGGAGGATTTTCTGCATTGCTGCGAGTGGTCCTCCGTACTGATAATGGTGTGGGAGTAGGAAGAATGATATTACCTGAAGGAGAATCTGGTGGTGTAGCTGTCTCAGGAGTCGAGATGGACGCAGGCAAGAGACTTGACACTGGCACGGTAGGTACTGGTCCTGCAGTTTGCTTCGCTCTCCTGCTGTAGGTAAGTATCTTCCCCTGAGCCGTAGGCCTAACACCTCTCATCTCCTCCCCCTGTTCCTCTTCACCTTCCTGTTCTTCCTCAACCGCGCCTCCATGCCATACTTCTAAATCGGTCACCAGGTTTTCACCAATCTTCCCCTCTCGCCTAATACTCGCAGTATCAGGTGAGTTGTTTGTGGTTCCTTCCTGACGGTAGTATGGCTCATGCTCCCTGAAGTGAACAATGCTCACAAACTTCTTTTTCTTTACTGGGCTCCAGCACACATACCCCTTCTGAGTCGCCGAGTAGCCCACGAAGATGCACTTGACTGCTCTAGGATCAAGTTTTCCAACCGACGGTCTGTTATCCTTCACAAAACACACGCAACCAAACACCTTCAGTGGGAGTATCCGACTATTATTTTCTTGCAATATTTCACATGGAGACTTCCATTCCAGTACCTTCGAAGGCACCCTATTGATTAGTTGAGTTGCTGTCAACACTGCATGCCCCCACAAATTTTGTGGGACATTCATACCGATCATCATGCTTCTTGCCCCCACGAGGTCGTGTTCTTTTCTAGAGAAGGGATGACTTATGTAGGACGTCGCAGAAGAGAAGTAACTAAATTACTTTGGTTCGTATATAATGGAAACTTTTCTATTAAAATGTAGATTCTATTAAAAAAAACCTGCAGCCTCCCTTATGTACCAATGCCAAAAGAAAACTAGGGGTAAAATGTCTGTTGGTGTCATAATTTGCAAAACAGGTGATAGTTCAGGGTACTAAGCTGCAACAAATAATGTTCATAGGCCCCAGGTTATTTTAGTTGCAATGTAAGTGTTTTGTTTGACACCATGGCAAGTTTTTTGCCTTGTCCATGTCGTATTATGTCGTGTTGTGATGTTTGTGTCTGCATAGTATAACATATATGACTCACTCAGTCCCATCTTAATGGAGTAAAACTTGTATCTATGTTGCGCACATACATATACGACGAAATGGTATGAAAATATACACATGGCAACTTTTAAAAACATCTTAACAGAGCTGAATGGAAGAAAAGGATTCAAACAGCCAAGCCTAAAACTTTGGGATAAAGGCTTGTTGCTGTTACTGATTAATCTACTTTATAATTTGAAGGAGAGTGTGCTCTCACTAAATAGGGGCGAGCGGGTTTCAAAAGTACATAATGGGTGGTAAATTGATAGATAGAGGGGAAATGGTCTTGGTGAGCATAAAGGAAGATAAGAATTTTGTTCTATATTGGGAAGGATGCTTGATGTATACCAAAAGATGACATTGTTATCTGATAGAAGTAAATGTTTGTGGACATGGGATGAGTGGAAGAGGTCGTCTACTGGACGCGGTTCAACTAGCAGAGACTCTTGGAACAGCTGGAGTAATATGCTCAAGCAGAGTGAGGGTTAACAATGGTAAATATTTTTGTTCTTACTTATGGCCAAGTATCTCATGGATTTAGAGTCAAGCTTAAACATTAGAAGTGATAGACAAATCTATTCATTCAGTTGAATATAGTAAATCAATCTGCTCTTTTCGTGATGAATCTACGAGAACATGAATAAGAATGAAGCCTGTTTTGTCTTTTGCTAAATGCTTGATAGCTATAGTCATGGTTTATGTGTTCAAGGATTCACTAATTTGACACAAAATAAATAGTCGGGATAAGGCTTAAATCTTTTCAGGCAAAGCTTAATCATTATATCCATGGGTTAGGTTGTATTTCTTCAGGTGATATTTGATAGTTGTTAAACCGTGTTTGAATAGCACAACCCATTTTCTTCTTTTACAACTAGATCTTTAGGACCATTGGTTTAATATAAATCCCCAAAAGATGGATTCTTGTAGTGTCTTGGTTGTATATTGGTAGGACCCATTTATTCTTTTTAATTTCTCATGATATTCGCTATATATTCCACATAAAATAGTTCTGTCATGTGTGTCCTAGATCCCAGTCACAAATTGGTTCCTTTCCTGTTCTCCACCAAAAGATTATCATTGTTGTTATCCCTCTTTCTATTTGCATACTTCATTCCCACTGATAGCTTTAAGGATCTTGTCATATTTTTTAGTCTACTTACCTAAATAAGTTGGCCCAAGTTCTTGAGTATTGTCATATTTGCTCAATCATCAACTTGCTATAGTAACTGGGGAAATGTATCATTTTTTTTCATTCTCTTTAGCTCGTTGGGATTCCAAGTACCAGCTTATTCGTAAATTGTGCCAGCATTTAGGATACTGATTCTATGGTGTATAACAAATAAGTAGCCAACTGCGTCTCCCAGTACTATTCTTCTGTGTGGTGTGAGTTAACTTGGACTACGTTTATCAAGACTCCATATTTGAGACCAACAAAGGATATGTGCACTTGGATAAGTGTAGATGATGTCGATAGTTGATAAATGGATCACTGCCTTTTTAATTTGTCTGGTCCTCCTAAGCCAATTGGAGGGTCTTAAGCAGTTGCCATATAAAATACTGCTGTGACCTGCTTCTCCTGGGGCCTTCAGACAATAGTAACTATTTTATATCTGGCCTCGAGAGTGATTTTACTGGAGTACCCGACTATTGTAATAAAGTTCTATTTTGGGTGTGTAGTGTTGTTATGTAGGCCTTTTTTCTGAGAGTAGCTCATGCACATATCTTGGTAGATATTGTAATCGACCAGCTTGATGCCCACAGTAGTTTTTCATCTGATTGCCACATTTCTGTCTTTGTATGTGTTGATATATGTGTTAAGTGTTATTGGGCTTTAGTCCCACATTGCCTATAATGATAGGAGAGGAGGCTAGCCTCTCCTATATATATGTAGTCTCTATCATAGGAGGATGGGACATCATAGGAGGATAGCCTCTCCTATATATATATGTAGTCTCTATTTTGGGTGTGTAGTGTTGTTATGTAGGCCTTTTTTCTGAGAGTAGCTCATGCACATATCTTGGTAGATATTGTAATCGACCAGCTTGCCCACATTAGTTTTTCATCTAATTGCCACATTTCTGTCTTTGTATGTGTTGATATATGTGTTAAGTGTTATTGGGCTTTAGTCCCACATTGCCTATAATGATAGGAGAGGAGGCTAGCCTCTCCTATATATATGTAGTCTCTATCATAGGAGGATGGGACATCACAGCAGAGGACTGAAGATACTTTGATACTTCATCATAGGAGGATGGGACATTCTTCTTTTGATACTCTAAGTAAGTTGTATCCAGAGATGTATGCAAAATCAAATAAACAGAAATTAGTATGTGATGCATGCGAGTTAGGAAAGCTTACTAGAAGCTCATATGTTGGTACTGGTCATAAGAGTTCTCTTGTTTTTGAGGTAGTACATTATGATGTTTGGGGTCCATGTGCTACTAACACTATGAATGGATATAAGTACTGTCTCCTTTATTGATTGTGCATCTCGTGTCACCTGGCTGTATCTGATGAAAAATAAGAGTGAAGTATTTGCTTGCTTTCGGGACTTCCATAAACATGTCCAGACTCAGTACAATACAGTAGTGAAGGTACTGAGGTCTGACAATGGAACGGAGTACACCAACAGGACACTTGCAGAATACCTGTCAGCACACGGAATACAGTACCAGACCAGCTGTGCATACACACCAGCACAAAATGGAGTAGCAGAAAGGAAGAACCGACACCTTCTAGAGACCGCAAGAAGTATGATGATCGACATGAATGTCCCACAAAATCTATGGGGACATGCAGTATTGACAGCAGCTCAACTTATCAACAGGATGCCTTCAAAAGTCCTGGGATGGAAGTTCCCATGCGAAGTATTACAAGACAATAATAGTGGGATACTCCCACTAAAGGTATTCGGGTGTGTGTGCTTTGTGAAAGACAACAGTATGATTGATATCAAAAGCTATTCACGTACTGGTAGGCTATTTGTAAGCATAGATTTATCTTTTCAATCCCATTTGTGGTGGGCCCAACCAGACCAGTAACCAACAAGCTTGATATCGACCAACTATCTAGGTCTTACTGGCTAGGTTATAATTTTCCTGCAAGTCGGTGAGGCATGCAATGAACACAAAGCTACTACATGTTAAAAGGTAGTTAAAATATTCTGTTAGCCTTGATAAATTAATACTTTTCAGATTTACGTTTTGCTTTATGTTTCTTCACTGATTGATGTATTTATGACATATCATATCAATACATCTGTCTATGATTTTTGCAGGCTCCGTTTGCAACTGCATATTGCCCAAGGCCCTAAAGGTTTCTGCTGTTGATGACGATCCAGATTGCCAGGCTGAAGATGGCGAGAAAAGGAGGCTGAGGAGTACATTTAATTGCCTTTCTTCTATTTCAATGCGTCCAAAGCAGATATCTACTTCTTCCCTCTTTTCGCATTCTCCCTTGAAAGGGTGCCTGCCGCAGTGGGAATTGAGAAGGTCCACCACTACCATCGCCTGAAAGACAGATGAGAGCCCTGTCATAACCCAAAAAGCAGATGGGTTCCACGCCACTCTCTTGACAGTTTCCGAGCTTATTGTATCACATGGTAACAAAATGAGATTCTTAAGCCTCGGTTTACATGTTGGACTACTAGCCGTCGAGGGAGCAAGGAGGTTGTTAGTGTTCATGCAGAGTGAAGCTGCCTGATTTTCTTCCCTGTATCATTTTCTTTAGGCTGGTCTATATATGCATTGCCTTGTAATTTACCGATTCCTTTAGAATTTCGGAGAAGTAGGTTTCAATTCTCCCAACAGATAACCAGCGCTTGATGTACTATATTGTATCTTAAATGCGTGGCTCGCTGATGTTATGGTTATGGAGCTACGTGAGGTGCTCCTCAAGTTGTCATGATGATTTTATTGTACTCTTAGTAGGAATCAAACTTTTGCTCAGAAGTGTTCAATACTTTACTGATGATGACAGATGCCTGCTCATATCAGAACCTATGATCGATTTGGAGATGCCTACCATTATGTACTAATGTAAGGCTGTCCATGGAGGAGGGGGGATGAATGTGGAGCTCGGAAGTTCATTATGTTCAAGATGTAAAGAGGACTTTCTTCATTCTTTCATGGTTGCTCCAAATATGGGGCATTATCCATATGCATGTGCCCCTTTCCTTTGCACATTCTATAGCTCTATAGCTCATGGGGAATAACAGTATTTGGCAATCGGTTGCTGGAGTTGGGGGGTTTGATTGATTTATGAAGAGGACAAAGTATTATTGTACTACAAAGATGAGAGAGACCCAGAAAGTAAAGGTTTCTTTCCACATGACACTCCATCCTCAACCCGAGGCCTCGCTTGGTTCGCGGAATGGAAGGGAAAGGAAATCAATTCCTTGACATTTCCTTTCCTTTGGAAAATTATAATTCCATTTATTTTTCTTTCTGATGTTTGGAATGCCAAGAATTTGGAAAGGAAAGTAAATACTTCAATATGGAAAAGTGATTCCTTGCTTGGATGGATGAAATCATTTTTCCTTTAGGAATTATTTTCCTTTCCTTCTAAATTTCTTTGGCATCCAAACATAGGAAAGTAATCACTTTACTTTTCCAATCCGAGGATTCCGTGAACCAAACTAGGCTTGAGGGACACCTAGCCTATTATATGTGGAAAGAAAGCAGCTGCAGCAGCATCTCTCTTTCTGAAGTAGACATTGGAAAATGGTGCAGCTCTCTTTCTGGGATTGTGAATTTGTAATGGAGGATACCTGCTAATTAATACAGCAATAGCTTCTCTTCTCGCTCGCTGGTGATTGATAGTTGGATGTTATTGATAGAAATGCCATTTTCATTCCAAATAGCTATCTACATTAACATACGTAAACACTTGTTCCCAGTCTACATTTGAGTTCACTATTTACATTTTTTTTTCTAATCCACATTACCACTCCTAGACCTAGCTGCAATTACAACTCAAGTAGACCCACCACCAATTTACAATAAAGAGGTTAAATCTGCAGTAATTTGCATCAAATTACAAGGTTGGCAGCAGCAGCAGTAGTAGTCATCCCGTCCATGCCCATGAATGATCACAGTAAGTAGTCCCAGTCCATCAAGTAGTTGCCGAAGGCATTGTACTCGTATCCATCCATGATCATACCATCCCCCCCCTCCGCACCAAGGGCGGGCTGGTAAGCATTGGTCGCCGACGACGAGCTCGGGCTTCCTCCTTCTCCTCCGCCTCCGACGCCACCAATCAAACCTTCATTCCCGCAAGCGGAGAGCCTCTTAATTTCGTCCTCGGCCTCCGAGAGCTGCTGCTTGAGCTTCAGGACCTGACAGTACATGAGAAAATTATTGTCACATTTTATTCTACGCTGATAGAATATCAAACCACTTTCTAATTTTAGGTGTTGTATAATATCCAAAATTTACGTTTCGGTCTCCATATTGTCAGGAAAAGGGTTTGGATCTTGTTCTAAGGCAGGGATTGAGTTGGGAGAAAATTACGTTTAATTTTAGGATCTAGTACGTATAATATTCGAAATTTGCGTTTAGATCTCTATTTAACACGAGACTGAAGTTCACGTACTTGAACTTGGAGGTGGCACTTGTCAAGTAGAGAGGCGTCCTGCTGGTTCTTGAGCTTGAGGTACTCCTCCTCGAGCTGCTTGTTCTTCCAGCGGGCCCTCCGGTTCTGGAACCAGACCGCGACCTGCTTGGGGTCGAGGCCGACCTCGGCGGCTAGGTGGACCTTCCTCCCGGACTCCAGCTTCCGCTCCTCCCCGAAGTTCATCTCCAGGAACTTCACCTGCGCGTCGCTCAGCCGCCTCTTCCTCCCCTCCCCTTCGCCCTCGGCCTCCTTCGCCTTCTTCTTCCTCCTCCTCCGTGTCGTCGTCCTCTTGATCTCACCACCTGCTGCAATATATACATACGTACAATTAATTGTCACCAACAACTAAATTAAAATGTGTACATGCATGCATGACTACATATGTTACTAAGCTAGCTATAGAAAAATTAAGTCGATTGAGTACTGAAGACTGCACACCTTCGGGCATTTGTGAGTAGAAGAGCATTTCTTCTTCAACTTGACTCATGTTAGCCATCTCTCTCTCTCTCTCCCTCTCTATGGGATTGAAGTATTTTACAAGTGATATTGGAGTAGTGAGTGAGTGTTAACTAATAATTATTACTTGTTTCCTTCCTTGCTTGCTTGCTAGTAATGGCTGCTAGGCTATAGTGGAACGAGTGTGGGGGTGTGAAAGTCTGTATTTATAAGGAGTTGGTGTGCAAAAGAGGCCCTTGGAATTGAGAAATCGCAAGAGTGACCACCTCTTGAAGTAGAGAGAGAGAGAGAGAGAGAGAGAGAGAGAGAGAGACGTCTGTGAGTGTGCAACGTTGGGTGAAAGGGACCCCGGCAGTTGCCATTTCTTGCTTTGCTCAACTCGGATCCGGGGGGAACAGGTGTACTGTTGACGTCACTATCTTTCTTTCTTTTGGCGAGAATGATAGTCTAAGCATCACCTCGTTTGGTTCGCAGAATGGAAGGAAAAGAAAATCAATTCTTTGTCATTTTTTTTCTTTGGAAAACTTTAATTTCTATTGATTTTTCTTTCCGATGTTTGGCAATGTCAAGGAATTTGAAAGGGAAAATGAATACATCAATGTGGGAAAGTGATTCCTTCCTTGGATGGATGGAATCACTTTTTCCCCTAATTTCTCTTCCATTGGGAATCACTTTCCTTTCCTTCTCAATTTCTTGGACACCCAAACATAGGAAAGTAATCACTTTCCTTTCCCAACCGGGAGATTCCGCGAACCAAACGAGGCCCAAAAGTACTCATTGTTTTCAGCATTTACCAGAAAAAAAAAAGGTTTGCATTTAGATTTTGCTTTTATATCAGTTTAGATTTTACGTCCCCACAAATACAATTAAAAAGTATGGGTAGTAAATTTTTAATTTTGGTTTATTTTTTTCATTATATTTTCGTTTCCAACATGTGTTCTTTATTGTTCGTACTCGTGTTAAAATATTCAGAATCCAAAATTTTCAATTGGACATGCCACGACTTATTCTTTATGCGTATAATCCGTATACGGACTCTCTTCTCAAGGTGGAGTTATTCTTCTCAAGGGGGAGTTTGGAGCATCCTCCATTCATGCGTATTCGTATGTGGAGTTATTCTTCTAAAGGTGGAGTTAGAAGTATGCTCTATAAGGTGGTTTGGGTGTTAGATGTTAGCAAAGGTAGCCAGCTGTTCATGCATATAATTCGTATCCGGGCTTTCTAATTCTCAAGGTGGAGTTTTTCTTCTTCATGTGTATAATCCACATACGGGCTCTCTTTCCGAGGTGGTTCGTATATGAACTCTTTTCTCAAGGTGGAGTTATTTTTCTAAATGTGGGTTATAAGCATCCTCCATAAGGTGGAGTTAGGAGCATCCTACGTTCATTCGTATAATTCGTATCCGAGCTCTTTTTTTTTCTCAGTGTGGAGTTATTCTTCTCAATGAGGAGTTAGGGGCATCCTTTATAAGGTGGTATGGGTGTCAGATGTTAGCAAAGGTAGTCGGGGTGCTTAATTGCCCGGCTAACAGAAACAAACTAAGGTAAAAATTGTTGGATTGTATCTCGTTTTTTGTTGAGCGCTCAAAGTGGTGACAATGGAGTTTGATAATTAGTCTCACGTTAGGTAGAGAGTGGGATCATAAGATGTAGATAATTGAAATTGGTTTAGATATACGAGCCTAATCCAATATTATATCTGTCACTCCCATTTCCTGTTATACGTATTTTCAGTATACGTGTACGGTTTTCTGACCCGTACTTTTACTTGCCTTGCTTAGCCTAGTCTTGGTTCAATTTTTGCTTGGTTTATTTTGGTTTAGCTTGGCTTGGCTTGGTTTAGTTTGGGTTGAGATGGAGAGGCTTGGTATATAAGCCAACTCCACTCTCTCTCCTCCATAACTCTTTCATTTACTACTTCTTCTTCTCCATTACTCCTCCCACCCACCAAAGAAACCCTAGGCAAGTGCAATCTTGCTTCATGATGGATCTCACATTTTATTTTTCCATTCTCCTCTCCACTTGATTCTAAGCCTCTTTAGAACTTGGCATTTTCGGTTTTGATGGATGGAATTTTGTAGATCTAAGTTCTTATCTTTTCTTGTTTTTCTTTATTTTGATCTATTAAAGCTTGGTATTTCTTAAAACCAGTCGTCTCAGGCTATAAAAAATCTCGTTCTATACAGTTTAGACCCTTGAAAGTCTCAATTCGGACTTGTTTTGAGCAAGTTATGGCATTTTGAAGTTTTCGGGTTCCATGGGTTCTTCTTTGCTGTTTAGAGAAGAAGAACAGGACCTGGCACAACCTGACATGGCGCACCCCAGTCAGGCGCAACCTGACCTGGCGCACACCAGTCAAGCGCAACCTGACCTGTGACAACCTGATCTGGCGCACCCCAGTCAGGCACAACCTGACCTGGCGCACCGCAGTCCGGCACAACCTAACTTAGGCGCCCTTTGTCCCCCTTGGCGCCACCTATCATTTTCCTGGCACCACTTGTTGCCATGATACTTCTTGCCCTTGCCCCTATGCATGTTCTCCTAGTTCTAGTTGTATTTGTCTGTGATCTTGCATGTGACTTGTACTTGACCTATCTTGTGACGACCCTGCTCGATAACTTGTTGAGCATAACATGAATTGCCAGTATTGTTCATGACATGGATACGACTTGACATGAACACGACATGATAATCTTGATAGTGGCCCGTCGAGGCACACTTTTGGCAAGCCCTCTTGACATGATAAGTAACTTGATAAGACATGTACAATCTTGATAGTGGTCCGTCGAGACGCACTTCTGACAAGTAATCTTGACAAGTAACAAGTAACTCTCGTCTTGACACCATAGGTGATTTCTCTTGATTGTGTCTGTACAAGCTATATGTTCCGTCTTGCATCATGTTTAGGACATGAATTCCTGATTTCTACGGTCAGGGATTCATACTGAATCTGACTAAGTTAATGACTAGTTTGATCATGTAGATCATAAAGAGAATTCTCAGTCACAGGCAATTCCGTTATCTGGGCGCCTCAAGTGGACTTGTAGCCTGCCGACGAGTAGGACACATTTCCAGCACACTATCATGTGTTACACCACAAAGTCACCTAATCAACTCTCTCAACCTGCGTAAGGATAACTGGATAGTCTGCAGGACTTGTGACTGCTGGAACATCTCATTGCATCTTGTAGTAACTAGGCTTGTGATAACCCTATTTAGTTAAAGTATCAAGTCGTACTCATTGCTTGGCCGTGGTTGATGGATGGAGTCCAGTCTAGTCTTGTCTAGGCAGTACCAGTCTATGATTACTTCAATACATTACTGTTTATGCTTTACTCTTGTCAATAAATGATTGGAGACTAAGCTCTGTTCAGGTGAAGGGTTACAACCCCGGTCCTTGTTGGGTTTACGGGTTGTAACTTGGTTACCGGAATAGACCTTTAGTTATCTTATCGTTTATCATCCTGTTTTCTCTAACTCATGTCTTTTATTATCATTATGTCTCATGTGCTAATATGCTGGTTTTAGTTCTTAAGTGAAGCCTCCCTTGTGGCACTTGCTCTTCTGGGTTCTAACCCGAGGATCTACTTGTCTTCCAGCCAGATGGTGAACACCAGGCGTAACCCTGACAACGAGTGGGTTGTCTTCTTTTGTTCTTCGCTCTATTGTAAATTATTTTTTTGAGACGTTCAGCCGCCGAGCAAGTGTTAGCTCGTGTTGAAACTTACTTTTATCTGCCTAGGGGCTGTAACATGATTGACAAATCTTAGGGTTGATCATGTATGACTTAAACTCTTGCTAGTACCACAAAAATTTATCGATTTAGCGACGGCTATATATCCGTCAAAAATTCATCGATAAATGTAATTACCGACGAATGGTCGACAAATATTGGTTAAAAAAGATCGTCGGGAAAAGTCTCATCGCTAAATTTAATCCGTCGACAAGTAGTCGCCCAGCGACGAATTAGCGACGGACTACCGTCAACCATACTCGTGCAGTTTGCGCCGACTCGCCGACGGATTACCGTTAAATCACGTATCAAAAGAAGTAATAACGTATCACTTACCGACGGACATATCCGTCGCTACTTGGTCGGTATATGCGTATCAGAGAGTTTCTGATACGCAAACTCCGTCGCCAGTCAGTCGCGAATGGTCGCTAAGTTTTGACGGAGCCGTGACGGAATACCGACGGAATATTCATCTTCACGGTTCTGTGAATTATTCATATTTCCAGAACATTGGCGACGGATAATCCGTCGTTACTCCGTCGTGCGTCGTCGCTAGACCGTCACCAATCGATCGACATTATAGCGACGGATTATCCGTTGCCAATGTTTTACCGACTACTAGCGACGCCATACCGACGTAATATCCGTCGGTCCTATCCAGTGAATCTTTCATAATTTCAGAACCTTGGCGACGGATATTCCGTCGGCGTTTAGTCGCACATCCGTCGCTAACTGGGAATCTCCAGTCCGTCGGTATCTGGGAAATTTTTGAAAAAAGCATAAAACTGGACATTCCCAATATACACAATTCTAATATACAAAATACACAAATAATCCCAAGAAATTCCAATATACACAATTCCAATATACAAAACACATAAACAATTCCAACACACAAATAAACACACAAAACACACAAATAATCCTAAGCATTCAAATTGTTCACACAAGTATTCAATATTTAAACACAAATATTCAATATTCAATATTTACAAACAAAAATAATCCCAAAAATACAAACATCAACGACGAGGGCTGCGATCATCCGCTGGTGGTGGTACTCCCTGCTGCGACCGTCTCATATACTCCTCCACCAAGTATGGCGGCAATCCCTCCAAGACATGGCTTGGAAGTTGGTGCAGCTGCTCTGGCGTCATCATGTTAAGGAGGGCTGTCAAAGTAGGAGGCGGTACGATAGAGGCAGTAGGGTCAAAAGAAAGATACTCGGCGGAAGAAGGACCGGCATCACTAGAAGGACCGGTAGCACCAGTAGAAGGATGCAGGTACGTGGACAACTGCTTCCGAATCTCCGACACCGCCTCGTTCAGATGCGCAAGCTGGGACCTCACATCATCGTCTGCCGGGGCCGCGGGAGGAGGCGGGGGAGGTAGAAATCTCTGAGTCGCCGAGTGCAAATTAGCCAGGGAGCGGACTCCGTACACGCGCCCTTTCCTATAGCCGCCGACGGTATCTACGAATAACTCGTCATAGCGAGTGGCCGTAGAAGAGGGCGTCCTGACGGGCGTCATTTCGCCGACATCCTCGGGAGCAGATGGCTGAATCCGACTAAGGGCCTCACGATACGCAGCCTATCAAATGAATGTGTTTATTATACTACAAGTTTGCGTAAGTTATAATCTAAATCCTATGTTACCCTAAGTTATAGTCTGAATCCTAAGTTTACCTAATAAGTTATTGCTTGAATTCTAAGTTTACCTAAGTTATTGTCTGAATACTTATAATTCTAACATAAATCTCATAAACGTAAGTACTTACATCCGTCGCCTTGGCCCTTTCGCCGACGAAGCTTCCGTCCTTCCGCCTCTTGTGGACATACTGGAATACATCGTGCATGGTGACCGAGTCAGCAGGTTTTCTCTCCTTCAACGTCTGTTGGGTCTGCATACGAAATATTTATAGAATTTAATTAATTAAGTATATTAATAGTACCAAATTAGATAGTGAATGAATTTACGGTATCTCACCAGATCTGCAAGCGTCGCTGCATGGGGCTTTGATCCCCCCGTATGTAGCCTCGCAGCCCGTCGGTTCGCTTTCGCTTTTTCCGATTTCTCCTTGAAGGCAGGAGCATCCATCTTCTCCAAGAGTTGCTTATAGTAGTCCTGTCGGATCCACTCCTTCTTCGAATGCACCGTTTGAAGGTCATAAACCGTATCCCGGATCTTCTTCCCGACGACGCTTCTATAGGTCATGCGAATCGCCTCCTCGCGATGAGGGGCCACCAGAAGGTCCTCTGACATACAAATTCAATTATCACAATATTAAAAAAAGTTGATTAAAGAGTAATTAATAATTAATCATAAAAAATATATATATACCCTCATCTCGTCGAGGCAGCGGTACTGCAAGTCTAGGGGCACCTCAGAAAAATTGAGGTAGGGGCCATGGTAGTTAGCCCGGATAATCTGCCCTAGAAGCCTGGTAGCATTCCACGGAAAAAACCTACAAAGAAGCAACGACTGGATTATTAACTTGAATAAATGAAATAAATTTATTAAATTAACTTAAATTTACTTACGCTTCACCCGCGGGCCATAGCTCTCGTCGGAACTCGCCCATCGGCCTCTCTGGTGGTGTTGGAGGATCCGCAACTCCGTGCATGTACTCACTAGTCACCGGATGTAACTGAATGTGGGGGTACTCCGGGGCCTACTGTCGTTCAGCTGCTGGTGGATCCGCTGGTATAGGCCGGATGTAACTGGAGGTAAAAATCTGTATCATAAGACTAACAGAATTACTATGTAATCATGTACTAACAGAATTACTAGTAATTATGTATCATAAGACTAACAGAATTACTATGTAATCATGTGCTCACTAATAACCGGATGTAACTGGAGTCCTTGGGCCTATCGTGCAGTAATTGGTCACTACTAGAATAAGTCATATTAGCGATGCAATTAGCGACGTTTTATTAAAACGTCGCTAACGTTTAAGAAATTAGTGACGTAATATATAAACGTCGCAATACGTCACTATTACCGATGATCGACGACATTTTGTGACTTTTTTGTGTATAAGAAAACATACGTCACGGATAAGTCGGCGAACGTCGCTAATATCACTAATATTAGCGACGTTTACCGACGTAAATACTGTAACGTTGCTAATTTCACTAATATTAGCGACGTTTATCGATGTATATGTGTGACGTCGCTAAATTGAAAATATAGGGCTTTCAGTTTTCATTCCCCCCCATTATTTTTCGATCAAAATTTTCCCAAACGAAAGTGCGCTCCCCCTCGGCGACCCTCCCCCCTTGGCCTCCGGCGACCCCCTCCCCCCCTCGACCTCCGACGACCCCCTCCCCCCTTGGCCTCCGGCGACCCCCTCCCCCCTCGGTGACCCTTCCCCCTCGGCCCCCGACCCTCGGCGACCCTGCTCCCACCGGCGACCCCGCTCACCCTCATCTCCAGCTCCCCACCTGCGACCCCCTGCCCCCTCGACGACCCGCTCCTCCGGCCCCGACTAGGTAAACCCTAACCTAAATGTTAGTTCTGTAGACTGATACGATTCTTACATTATTTTTGTATTTATATAAATAGGCTATATAATTGAATGTTGTATGTTGTTTGGGAGTTTGGATGAGTTCTGAGTTAGGGTTTGCTTTTGAGTTTGATTCCCAGGCTGAGTTTGCGAGTCTATGAGTTAGCTTGGGTTGTAGTTCAGTTCAGTTTTTGGGTTTACATACCAGTTTGGGATAAGTTTGGGTTTACAGTTTCATATATATAGTATATGTAGGTATTGTTAGGATATGAGTTATACTATATTTATGAGAGGATATATATATATATATATATATATATATATATATATATATATATATATATATATTATATATATATATATGGTATACATATGTGCTTGACCTAGTGTACCTTAGCCTATACCCTGATATATATATATACATATATATATATATATATATATATATATATATATATATATATATATATATATATATATACATATATATAAAATATATATATATATATATACATATATATAATATATATATATATATATATATATATATATATATATATTATATATATATATATATATATATATATATGTTATTGTATATATATGGTATACATATGTGCTTGACCTAGTGTACCTTAGCCTATACCCTGAGATATCTATAGGATTACCTAGAAATGAACCTAATAGGCTAATTGAACTTGTGGACTAGAGTTTGACCAAAACCCTAGCTAGTAAGTCTACTACCGATATCGTCGATACCAATACTCATAGGAATAGTCCGATACCGATTCCCATACCTATATGTTGTTGCTCAAGCAGTTTATAGCTACAAATACGTAAGTGCAACATGAAAATCTCATCTGTTAAATATGTTACCTAAGAGCATCATTAGTAAGGGCAATTCATTTCTACAGTGTATAGAGTATCCTAGAAGTGTAGGTATGATTGGTATATCGTATTACATAGAGTGTATAGAGTATCCTTTCGGTCTATAAGAGTTACTTCACTCATTTTGTCAAGACAAGTAAACTTTTTAAATATTGATGGTATATATACCGTCAACATTTGGTTTTGCCTTGTAGCTACAGGCAGTTGCCTGTATTTTGCCTTATAACTTGGCCTTTGGCCTGTGCTTGAGCAGTGTGGACTTTCAGGTTAGGGTGTTTGTTCATGATTAGCATTGTTTAGATATTAGTTTCAGTTAAAGGGTTAGTTTAGATTAGGATATTAGTTTATGTTAGAAGGAATATGAGAGTTAGTAGATGTTAAAGTAGGATATTAATTTATTAGTTAGGATAGATAGTTTGAGTTAGGATACTGCTCAAGCACAGGCCAAAGGGTCGATATTGGAGATTGAATTAATTAGAACTCTTGCCAAGGGACCAATTACTTTTGTTAAAATATGGCCAAGTTATTGTGTCAATGGATTTCGTTTCAAGTCGACAAATGCTCCGATCAGAGACAGCTTCCTGGATCTTTTGATTCCACGAAAAACAGTTATTTGTGTATCAAATCTTCGAACTACAAAGACGTCAATCTAGGAAATGATTTCTTTGGCATCTTGCGAGAGATTGTGGAGTTGACGTATAATTATGGCAGAGAACCTGCAAAGATCGTGTTGTTCAAGTGTGAATGGTTCGATCCGACTGAAAATCAAGGTTGGAAAATTGACAAGCATGGTCTTGTGGATATAAACTACAAGCGTAGATATCAAGGCTATGAACCATTTGTCCTAGCAACTCAAGCTCAGCTCGTGTACTTCACAGCTTATCCGAGACGGGGAGCAACGAAGTCTGAATGGTGGGAAGTATGCAAGACTAAAGCTAGAGATACTTTTGATGTTGACGAAAAAGCTTATCAGGAGGACGAGCTATCTCTTGTAACCAATATTGTTGATGTGGACTCCACGGAAGTTATGCATTACACGACATATAATATAGAAGATGTAGAATTATCCCAAGAGGAAGACGAAGCCGACGAAGGCGAAGATGAAAGTAAAGATGAGAAGAAAGATGAGGTCGAGGAAGACGAACAAGATGATTATTCTGAAGATGATTGAGAGAGACGTACTTTTATTTTCTTATTATGTTGAGTTGGTTATTATCTAGTCTTGGTTATTATCTAAATGTACTATCTGGACTTAGATGTTTCTTGTAGAATGTACTATCTGAACTTAGATGTTTCTTGTAAAGTATACTATCTGGACTTAGATATTTCTTGTAAAATGTATCATCATATGTATTCTTGGTTATTATCTTGTCTTTGTTGCACTTTCATATTTCTAGTCTCTATTATTTGTTGTCTTTGTTGTATCTCATCATATGTTGTTATCAGGCAGACAGGTCATCGCGGATTGTTCCACATTTTCGGCCGACATGGGGCACGGGGTACTGATACTGGCAGAGGACAGGGTACTCCTTCGGTACCTACTGGTAGTACTGCTAGAGGACGGGGTTCTTCTTCGGTAGCTCCTACTGGTACCGGCTCTGGATCCTCGTCGCCCAGTACTCCTGTGTATCGGACAGTAGCTCCACCCGCCACGATGCTACATGGCATATCTCCTGGGACGAGTAGTTCCAGACCTGAGACTTGTCCCGAGAGTAGCGTTCCTCCTGCTGATACGACGATGGAGGAAGATGAGCAGATGGAGGAGGCTGCGCCGTATGAAACCCGCAATTATTAATGTGTGTTTGCTACTTAATTTATTCAGATTATTATTATTTTAGTTAAATAGAAAATTCTTTTGAAAATTAATAACTTGGATTTTGATTTTCTGGCTCAGACCCGAACCCAATTTGAACTTAAAAATATTTTTAAATTAAAATATTTAGTTATATTTTTCTAAAGAAAATCATCTATAATTTTCAATTTTAAAGCCCTTTCCCTATTATTTTCTTTTAGCCCACTATATTTTTAGCCCAAATATTTGAGGCCAAGTCTTGTTAGCCCAACCCTTACAAACCATTAACCATTTAAGAGAAACCATTCTCTTAAGTCCATTAGAATAACCCTCCAAGCCCATGAGACCCAAGCCCTTTGGTTTTAATCCTTTATCCATTAACCCAACACTTAGACCCATTAACCCAATAAAAACCCTTTAGGACTCTCATAATACTTTAGAGAGAGAGAAAGAGACTTTAAATCATTCTCTTAATTTCTTAACTTTTCTTTTGTTGGTTTCTTCCGGTGAGAACCGAGGAGTCTTCGGCTCTTGGCCGACCCTTCCCGAAACCGTCGCCCCTTGGCCTTCGACTTCCCGAATGCCCGCGCCCCTCCAAATTTCGGTAACCCCCGTACACTCCCCTATAAAGTCCTCCTCTTCCCTCTTCTTCTCCATCATTCCATCCCATTCCTTTTTCCGAATTTTTCCCAAGTCCTAGCCAAAATTCTGAGTTCCCGGAGCCACTCGACCGTCGGCCTCCACTCACCGCCTCACCGGCGACCAGCCCCGGCCGCTGCTTTCCCCTGCGGCCGTACGCACCAGCCCGTTCCGCAGCACTTCGCGGGTTCGACTTGCTGTTTTCGTGTTTCCGAGTTCTGAGTTTTACGGTTCGATTTGCTGTGCCTAACCCGAGGCGCTGTGTTCGCGTGTTTTCTTTTACTTTTTCACCTGAGAGCTCTAGCCGAGCAACCCAAGGTATATTTCCGTTGTTCCCGTTTTCGTACTGTAGTCTATGATGAATTTTTGGTCCATGAATTTCCCCCGAGAATTCGGTAATTTATAGACGAGACATTTTTGGACTTTACGAAATCCTTTCGGATAGGTTCTGTTAGTTTCGGATTGGTTTCTGTGTGTTTTTTGTTGGTTCGGATTTTCCGAGAATCTCTCAGAAAGAGTTTCTGGGAATTTTGGTTTAAATTGGATTTTTTCGATTGTTGGTATGCTGGTTCTTTATGCTATGGTGAATTCGATTTTGTTTGGGTTTTCCGAATTCGTTTCGGAAACAAATCTATGAGTATATTTTATATATAAAAATGGTTATTCCCTGGTATGGGACTTATATTTGGTGATTGTGGCACACTTTCCCAGTTTTGGATTATCCCGAAAATAGAGGGAATGCTGCCGAAATTTTTATAAAATTTATAAAGAAATATTTTTAAATCGGATTTCGAAAATATTTTATAAAGTGGATTTTGGACGACGACCATACCGGTCCATGGGCCCTAGCTAAATGCAAACGAAACCGGAAGTTCCGGACGTTAGGGCATAAGCCCAGCTTTTATTTATTATCTGTGGTTTTGTAATATTGTAAATTTTTATTTTATTTCTGGTTGGTTGATTGACGTAAAATGATAATATAATTATTTTATAAAATTTAATATCATTTTTTCACAATAAAATAATTAAGAAATTACAAGTTTTTTGCAAATTCACGTTTTCTCATTTAAAGAAAAATATTAATTTTATATATAATACAAAATACAAAGTTTTACCAAGTAAATCAATAACTACGAGTTTTTCCAAATACAAAGTTAAATTGACTTTTCTTCGTAAGACAGTAACTCACCTCGATAAGCGCTCTAAGTAGAGTTGTAAATAACCTAAAATTTGACTAGGACAAATACTAGAGATTGTAACTAGCACACCTAGATATGGATTGAATATTGGTGCTAAGTCAGGAATTCTCAATTGTAAGATTTCGATGACTGTACTAGCATCATCCCGGAACCAACATCGAATCCAGTTGTAACCAAGGCAAGTATGGTTATGTTAATGCACAGTTTAATTAATGTTAGTAATCTTGCATGTTTAAACCACTGTATTACACGCAACTCTCTCCTAGAGTAATGATTGAATCTGATTGACTCGGGATATTAGGAGAGTAGTGTAGTGTTCTATGACCAAAGCCCAAATAGATAATTGATTGTGCGAGCTTATTCCTTTTTCACGAGGATAGGCCGGACCGTATCATTAGGATACAATTGAATCATCCCAAACCGGTCATAGTCATTACATACTCGAATCACATTATTTACTATCATGTAGTTTAGTTGAAAATTATTATTTCAAAACTGTTTAATATTGCAAATTGCTAATCATTAGTAGAATTGTTAATTTTCATAATTGTACTTTGATCCTTTCCTGACTGGATTCCCCACCCCTAATAGGTTCCACTGATGAGTCAGAGTTACTGATAAGTAGCTACTATGACCCTGAGTTGTACCCAGCTGTGCTACCAGAGGATGCTGATCTTGGAGATGGCGAGCCTATCATTTAGCTGTTGTTATTTTCTATTTCCAGTTGTTGTTGTTTTAAAAGACTGTTTCTATTATCAGTTGTAATTTTGTTGGACAAGTTTTATTTATCGAAATATTAAGTTGTGACAATTAGACTGTGTTGTTGATTATCTGCATGAGTGATTCAGCTTACTGCCGCCGTCTCAACAACGGTGCAGGCTGGACATGATCCGATTCGACCCAAGAAATTGGGACCGGGTCGTGACACGCCGGCGGCCGACCAGTATCAGACAGATGATGCCTGCGCACCTCCGGAGGAGATGAGGACGGAGATCTGGGCCGACGGTACAAAGTAAGTATTTTGGTTTATTATTTTTTTCTGTGTTTATCATAAATTAACTTTTCTCATTAATATAATATGTCTGTATAGATATCGTCCCCCGTTGGTATAGAGACGTCTAGGCCAGCTCTTGAGGCAAAATTATGGGGGTCCTTGGATAATCTACTCGGATGCTCCGGACGATAGGAAGGCCTACTGGTTTGCGCGCTTCAAGGTTAAAATAGATTTGCTTTTAATATGAATCATTTGATTTATGCATATTATATATTACTAAAAAATATTTGGTTTGCGTACTCTTCTAGGATATGTTTTTCTATCCACCGTACCGGGCCGAGCTGATCGAGGAAATGTTTCCTGCTGTCGCTGCTAAGCTGATCCGCAATGCTATCAATGATCAGAAGGCTCGTGATCGTGCCGAAAAGCCGATCCAAGGTTGGATCACCCCTGATCAGTGGGATGCGATGAAGGCTTGATTCAACGAGCCAAGGTACAAGAAAAAGTTCGAGAAGGCCAAGGCGGCTAGGCAGCATGCCTCGAAGTGGTGCGGTGGGTTGATTTCGATGACGGAACATTTTTGTCGTCTGATACGTATTTTTCTTTCAGAAATATTATTTTAATGCAAATCCGATAAATTATTACTAAGATAATATATTTAATTACAGGTAAGAAAGGTCGGTAACACCGACATGGTGACCGTCTTCCTGGATACCCATCGGAAGGGCGAATCCCTTATTGACGAGAGAGCCGTACAAGCCTATGTAAGTATTACAATACTATTTGTTAGTTATAATACTTCGTGTTAATTTTAATATAACTTAGTAAATATGCATGCAAATAAATATTCATGTAGTTAGTAATAATAAGTAATTATTAGAAATTAGAAATTATAGAGTACTATCCATACTTTCTAGGACGAGTATCAGAGGCTTCGGGACCGGGCATCTGCTAGTGCACCTACTGCGGGAGAGGCCGGTACTTCCTCGCAGCCTCCTCAAGCTCCGTCGGCGGACGAGCTGTGGATGACCGCCGCTGGTGGCCTCCGTAGGGGTACGTACTACGGTACGGGATCCTATGGCGTCCTAGTTGTGAGCCAGTCCTCTAGGGCATCCCCCGCTAGTGTGCATGGTCCATAGCCGTTCCAGGAGTCTGCCCGAGTCCACCAGAAGATAGAGACTCTCCGGGACGAGCTGCTACAACGGATTCATGACCAGTCTCAGCACCAGTCGGATGAGCCTGCGCTTATAACACGATTGGATGCGCTCGACCGCAGCATTATGGAGCTCCGACATGTGACTGAGCGGACAGAACAGAGCGTCACCGATCTTAGAGCGTCGACGGAGTACAGCATATTAGATATGCAGGAATCACAGATGACCATGGACGAGAGGCTGAGATTGGTGCAGGATTCGGTGGCTGATAGCAGTGGTAGAATACTATCTACCATGGATTCATACCACGAGCGACTTGCAGCGTTGGAGCGTTATCGTCCTCCGGGTGCGCCTTCATCGTCGTTGACTCCGTCGGTGCCACTGCCTTCTTCATCGACACCGACTCCTCTGATGTCACTACCTTCTTCATCGGTGTCGATTTTCTTTCAACCCAAGTCCGTCGTAGTTTGGCACAAAGGCCTTCGCTAATCGATCCCGTTTTATCGAGTACTCGTACGAGCTTTTGAAAATATTAGACTTATTGTATGGACATCCTGTGGGACAATTGTGAGAAAGTGCACCAACGATAACAACTCACGGAAGCAACATCCAGAGTTCGCAGAAACAACGGAGTTAAAGAATTCAATCGAAAGTCCAATGACGTAAAGCCATGCTCTGATACCATTATGTCATGCCCCGCTCCCGTAGGAGCGATCGTCCTCGCTAAGGCGTGATGCCGCACGAGCCTAGATTGCGCTCGTGCAAGGCTGTTTTATAACGGTCGATTACATCGGCGGCGACGGGGTCGTCGCCCAGAAGTCCCAAGCAGAAACATTAAACATGCAGCAGAAATTTAGAATCAAAAGGCAAGTTATTCAAAAGAACTCTTTATTGATATTGAATAATCAGATTACAATAGGCGCAAGCCATGATTACATGTCTCTCGTGATCACTTTTCTTCCATTATACAAGTCACTCTGCTCTCTCTCATCTCTCGATTATAATGCTTGAGCCAGCGGATGCTTCGGATAGGCGATGTCCAAACATTATGACCCGTATAAGTCTTGACTCCACGCGGCTGCACGCTTCGAATCGCCATGGAACTCCATGCCTCGACACATCCAAGCGAGCTCCGCGCCACGAGCTTCTACCTGCGCCTGCATATGAAAACTATGTGGGTGTCAGTACTCAACTGTACTGGTGGAGTGAGCTCCTCGCCCACCCATGTCACGCCCCGACCCAGAATCACCCGAATCATCGTCCTCGCAGGGGGCATGATACCGTACGAGCTTGGAGTTGCGCTCATACAAGGCAAGATGACAAGTTCTCAAATGGTTATCTTTTGATTCGATATTAACAACGAAAGAAAAATAGAGTATACGAAACAATTCTCTTTATTGATATCCGAAACTGAGATTACAAGGGCTTTCGATAGCCTAACAATAGATGCTAGATTGGCTACAACACTCAGGTTCTCTCTTGCCCACAAAGGATTTTACCGTTCCATACATCATGCCTTCTATATCTCGTCCGCTTCAATCCTGTTGCATGTTCGAGCGTCAAGCGATCGCACGCTTCAATACGCTTCGGCATTCCAAGCCTCAACGCGTTCAAGCAACGCTTCGCTGCGAGCTATCCATTCTCTGTACCCTGCATGAAGCTGGTGGGGGATCAGTACGTTCGTCCTCGCATGTACTGACGTAAAGACCTTCTTTCCAAACCGACATTGTAGTAATTGTGTTGAATCATGCAACTTAGCTTATGATCTTGCTATGTTCTCCTTAGGGTCAATTTCATGGCATATTCGAAAGCGTAAAGCATGTTATTCGAATTGAAATAGACAAGCAAAACAAGCAATCTCGTGTTTAATTCGTGGCACGACTTCTTACCAAGTCGACGCACTCGCCCTTGCGTCCCTTGCACTGACGCAAGGTGAACACGTCGCATTCCTTCCCTGTCATGTTATATGTGCATCTCTAAGCAGGATCTATGTGTGCGGGATGCATACGCGCCTACACTTTCAACCCATCGTTCCTTAGCTATATGAGGGCCGTTGGCGTATCCGTGCCGGAATGGACTAAAGGAGTTCCTTTCTTTTCTCTCCTTCTTTTCTCAATATCGGTCGGACTGTCCGGCGTTTAACGGGTGGGTTGCGGTCCCAACAACCGAAACGTTCCTGCTGCATACCATCATTTGCAGCTTTTTCCATCTATAAGACGAGTGCTACTCGTTTAAGGATGTGCGCCTACAAAGATTATATGAATCCATCCTGGGCCAAGCGGTTCCGGAGCTCTCCGGCACTTAGCCGTTTGGGGAAAACACTCGTGCGCACGAATCATTATCACATTAATATCAAGTCCATCCCAATCGACCATGCAACGCCCTTATTATTCAAGCAGTCAAATTCAAACAGCCAAACATAGTCTTGAGTCCGAGACACAGACTTTATTATCTCATATTTCTTCCGTTAACTTTCTGTGTTCTTACGTTTCATACTTCGTTTCAATGATTCAACGGCATCATGCCTCAATTCAATGCTCGTCAACCGAACGACCCGAAGGTCTCGAACACCTTTCGAGGCATTATGTCATATCCGACAGTTCCGCCACATTCATGCCACAACTGTATTCTTTCGCAACGAAGCCATCTATTATTATCCCGTGCACGTAGGCACGTTTCGACCGTATCCCTATGTTCTATAACTTAGTGTTCAATATTCGGGGATTGCGCACTAGGGCGATTGTCTATTGTCTTTCAATGTTCTAGCCTTCTAACTCGTGCGCGAAGGCACGGTATGGTTCGTGCACTAAGGCACTTGCCGAGTACAGTTATCCTATGTTCTTGCGGCTTGCGCACCGAGGCGCTCGCCTTTGCGATATCCAAAGTCCCATAGCGACTCGTGCATATGATGCACGTTTCATTCAATTGTTCTAACTTAGTATTCGACTCACACTATGGTTTACTTTTCGATCGGACCACGCCCGTAGCGTCAATAGATTAACTTAGCATACAATAATATATTTGACTTATCGTATGAAGGAGTAAAAAGAAGTCAATCCTCCCACCTTGAGTCGATACGTCTTTGTCGTTTCGCCGAGCCAATGAGGCTCGATTTCATAACTTTGTTGCACGGCCACTCGCCTGACTTAGCCATTCGAGCACTTCGTGCTTCATTGAATTATACGTCCGATTTGGCTTAGCGTGCCCAAGTCTCAGCCCGTCGTAAGGCGAAGATTTGATTTCGCGGACCCCTTACTAAATATTATAAAATATCGACCTATAATATTTTCGCGTCAACGTATAACCTGCACACGAAAACAACTAAAATCAATACTTGCATCGATTCGGACTTACGCCTGTCATGCCCCGATCCCGGAGGATCGAAAACTAGCCACTGGGCGTGATGCCGAACAAGTTTAGATTACACTTGTACAAGGCAAAACCATTACAGTTCCTGGTATTTCTCAGAAAACATCGATAACGCAGCAAAACCAAGCAGATAAATTGAAGTCACAGAAGATATGAAGAATGTATCTCTTTATTGATAATCATAATGGATTACAAGACTTGCAGCAGAATACAGAGTTTACAATTGATTACAAGACTCTTGAATAACCAACTGAATGTATACACTTGCCCTTTGGGCTACAACTGAATATACCGACTTTTTTATAATGAACTTGCCAATTTGGCTACAATCTCACTGGTACAACTGAGTTCCACTGTTCCATACATTATGTCCCGTATAGCAGAAGGCATCGTCTTAAAAGAAGAGCTTCTGCACACCCATCCGATTCATCGATGCAAAGCACTGATTCACAGGATTTCCCCCAAGTAAACACCTGTAATATTGTCCACAACGTGGGTCAGTACATCATCAATGTACTGGCGAGCGGTGCTGGCCCAACTCACCTAAGAAGACAACACTAAGTAATCATGTTACAGAACATTATTAACAGTGGTCTTTCTCGTTGCCTTAGGGTCAATTTCATGTTATAGCCGACAAGAAGTAAAGTATGCAAATCTTATAGCCAACATAATTTAAAGCATGCAGTTATCACCCTTTGGTGAATCTTACCTACGGCGTGTAGCTATCCCTGTACAATTTATAATACTTACTCAGCCTGCACAAGACATTGTTAGAAACAATATCATGATTCAATATTAATATCACCGTTCAAGTGATTCTTACCAACCGCCGACATCCTTCCCTGTATTTGAGTAATAACTTACTCTGCCTGCATAAGACATCATTAGCACCAGACCTATCTATATGAAGGTCACTGGCGACACGCCATCTTGGACCGACTTACAGGTATACACCGCCCTTGCCAGTGCGGGTAGCTAGCCCCACTGCAAGTCCTGTATACCGTGCTACTACTTCAGCACTGCTACTACTTCAGCATTGGTTTCCCCCAGGACGAACCGGGTTCCATGGCCCAGGAATACCGTTCGAGAAACCACCTTGTCGACAAGTTGTCCATGACCATGCAACTATATGCAACTTATCTAAGAAGAAAACATATAATACATGATAAGAAAAACTAAGTAATTCAGCCACCATTCTCATTCATATTGCCATCTTGCCATCTAGCCATCTTGCCATCTTTCCAGGGTCTTGGCGCAACCAACATTCTGCATCGGCGACGGGATAATAGAATGTTGTTACCCAATCCATTTTGCCACATCTTTGATACCATACATCTTTCCAACCAAACATCAGTGTACTCATCGCCCAATTCCTGGGACTTAGCATCTGTTTTAGCATACATTCATTCGAATGTAAATCAAGCATACTCACTGCCCAGTTCTTGGGTCTTAACATCTGTTTTGCCATCCATTCATTGAGCCAAAGCTCGATATACTCACCGCCCAAGTATTTGGAACTTTGCCTTCACCTGTCATGTAATTTATCGCAACATCGTACAAGCATACAATTCATTTAGCCACAACAGTTTACGTTCAGATGATTATTATCTTTCATTATCTTTCCAAATTCCATGCAATGTGTTATTGAACAACACAATAAGAAACATAGCACTCTATCCTTTATTTTAAGCGTGAAGCTAAAGGATCTTTGAAGGGTTCAACACTACTCACATTCATAGGACGATTCCCGTCACGATCGCATAGCCTTCCAAGCGATCCTTCACAAAATTCCAAGTCCAACAAGGCTTCATCGAACCAACCATCCATCATAAGGCATCTTGCGGGTCGGGGAACTACAATATATACTACTCAGAAAAAGTTTCGTCCTCGAAACTTAAAACAAAACTCATCCCCAAAACTTCAACCGACTTTTCATGAAACTTCTCAACGATCGACTTGCACTATTTAATATTTCTCCACAATCTCCCGATTGATTTCAAGTAATATACCGTCTCGATATAGCATCCCAATTGATTCAAAATAGTTTATCATCTTTTTTTGACCTTTCCTCCAACACTCGTGCAATCCTTTAGCACATGATAATCCTCTCCGTGGCTTCGTTTGAATTCAGCATACCACTTAATTGGAATCATACACATATTTTAGACGTCCCAGAAATACATGCATTTCAGCCAAGTTCAGTGATAGAGAAGACAAACGAGCTACGGTATAGCTTTCTTTCCGAACATCAGTAATTCTTTTTGAGCATCTTGTATAATCCTACTTGTTTATTCAATATCCCAACCAACTAATAACACAATAGATGTTACCGATTCCAACTCGAGAAATTTTCCTCAACCGATCCAACATTTCCAAAATATTCAGACTTAGATGTATCAAGTATTCCTTTCAAGTTCATTGTCCAAAGTTGATAAATCCTATTACCACATTTCATTTCGATACCCCGATTCTCGTCGATCAAATCTTGTACTCATCATCGTTCGTATCCATATGCATACACTTTGTTTGCAACTTATAAATTTTTTGATCATAATCCATCTTCCAAATCGTACCATCATTCTATTCTAGTAACATTTCTCGTTGTACCCAAATATATTCTCTTATTGATAAGCCAACATATTATCCTCTCGCATAAGCAACTCTCATATCCCAGCAACATCAATCCCGAGGGTCATTCATATTCACCTTTACTCTCGCCGATCTCGGCTACATGCATTATCCAATTTCGTCGTACACTTATCCTCAATTCTGATCCGATCAATGAAATTATTCCAACTGTCTCAAAGCACTACCATCAATTTTACGCATCTTAATATCAATCAACCAAATCCAACCAGCTCTAACAATTTTCAGCATTCTAACAAAGGCAACCAAATTTTCGAAACCAACATGATCCGTTATCCCATCCAACATTATAACATCAAATTTCCCAAATATCCATTCCATTCCGAAGCCTACCTTCCAACACATCTTACTCATTCTGACTATACTCACACAACATCAATAGGGACATCCTACGGTTTCTCAGCAGTCAACTTAGCATTCAGTCAAGTCTCTATGGTCAGCTAATCTAAGCTAACCTAGACATTCAGCCATATGAGATGGATAACTATCAGGGATATACTTATCTCTTATCTTAGAGGCAACCAATTCTCATCATAGGGGCAACTCTATGGTCTGACCAACTTAGGGACATGGGATACCACTCCAATCTTATGAACTTATTTCCAACACGAACAGCCGAAGAACATAGCCACCCAATCTGAAACTTAAGCAACCAACCAACATTCTAGGCAACCAACCGGCACTCTAGTCAACCAAACGACATTCTAGGGTCAAGTCTTTCTACCCGTGCTCATACTCGGGCCATACCCAACGAAGTCTCATTCTAGACTTACCCGCAACCGACCAATTCTATCCGACACTTCTATCCAACAATTCTATCCCACAACTCTATGGGTCAATCTCGAAGCTATCATATAAAACTCCTCAATCGAGTATCCAAGATTTCAATTTCCACTTGCATAGACATAGCATCACTTGTTCAATCCAACTTGTATCTTCATATCGTACTCAAATTGTCTATTCAATCGGGTCAACTATTCCGAGTCATCATCCGACATTGCTATCTCATTAGTTTATCACTTACGATATTTTCCTACGGTCTCTTCGTAACATATTCGTTTCCCACATTTTTAGATCATCGATACGGTCTGTACTCTCTTAACCAACAAAATGAGGCAACTACATAATCATATTTCTTCTGAGGCATCATTTATAAATTTTCTAGTACCAACACGGTCATATTTTAGCAATTCACGTTAACCATCAATATTCGTTTTGCATCATCTTCTTGTGATTCCATAAGAAGATTTACTATTCATGCACCGATCCAATCTCTATGACACCAATCATCTAGCATTCGTATATCGGTCATCTTAGTGGATATAACATAACTCATTAGCTAAGTTAAAATCCCATAATTCTATATTCCACCAAACTTGTTATTCAAGCGACAACATCATCTACCGACAGGGTCTATTACATATCGCTGCACCTCGATACTTATTTGTATTCCAGCCATTCGACTCGCATAAGGGACATCTACTCTTTCATGCATCAAGGGACAAGTACCCATTCTCTATGCCTCCAAATAGTTAAGGGTCATAACTTGTTAATTCGGGACACATCAAATTCTCTCAAGAACAACTGCACCACGTACTAAGATCATCTATTCCTCAATCTCATTCTCAATCTTTTCGGTCGTTGATGCAACTCTCTGCATCTTCTAAATCATTTACAACATCCCGATAGGCGTCTAACATCACCATCAATTTCGTCGATATCCAACATACAATTTTTTATACTCAATTTCCAACATCATTTAATATTCGGTCCATAGTTGTTCTCGCAAAATCTTTCGATAGCAACACCACACTATTGTTACCATGCCTACAATCCTTTTTACCCAACTGATCCAAGTCTTCACCTGAATCTAAAATTTGTTTCATTTTCAACCAAGACATTCATTTCATATTCTCAATTCTCTTATTACCCAACATAATGCTAACCGACATGGTCTAGCGATGGTTCATCCGAACACATCAAAATCTCGCAACGGGTCATCCGAACTTAATCATCAAGGGACACGCCTAGCCATCATGTACCAATCGTAAGCTCAGCTACGATTCGATACCACTCAATACCTTATAGGTATGGCAATCACAAAAATCATAACACATCAAGGGTCAAGGGACATCTTATCACGACGAGGGTATATATAATATACCACTCAGAGCTCAAGCCATTCCGACATAATATTCTCTCGCATCAATCCAACGTCCAATATGGACAATCCATCCTGCAGTGGTTATGCTGACCACAAATATCGACTCAAGATTCTGTCGATTCCCATTCACTGAAATCCATGCACATTCTGTTCCAACATTCCATGCCATCACCCATTGTCGATTGCTGCATAACAATCGACTCAATGAATCCCACACAAAAGACATCCAGCATACATCACAACTTATTATAGCATCGCATCATTGTTATTCTTTTGGTATCTTTTAGAAATTCAACAAAACACACATATCACAGCCCACATATTTAGACTTATTGTATGGAACACCCAGTGAGCAGCTAGGAGGATCAACGGACTTTCAGTCAAGGGAACAATATAGAATAGTTTGGAAGCAACACGGAATAACCGCAGAAGCACTATGAATCATCATAGAGGCAACTTTGATTTCATCACGGAAGCAACTTTGAGTATTCGCGGAAGCAACTTTGATTCACCGTGGAAGCAACTTTGAATAATCGCGAAAGTAATCTTTGAATCATCGCGGAAGCAGCTTAGAATCATCTTAGTAGCAACATTGATTTGAAACAAATCGAATAGGAGTCCAAGGACGTAAAGTTGTGCTCTGATACCATTATGTCACGCCCCGATCCCGGAGGATCGAAAACTAGCCACTGGGCGTGATGCCGTACAAGTCTAGATTACACTTGTACAAGGCAAAACTATTACAGTTCCTGGTATTTCTCAAAAAACATCGATAACGCAGCAAAACTAAGCAGATAAATTGAAGTCACAGAAGATATGAAGAATGTATCTCTTTATTGATAATCATAATAGATTACAAGACTTGCAGCAGAATACAGAGTTTACAATTGATTACAAGACTCTTGAATAACCAACTGAATGTATACACTTGCCCTTTGGGCTACAACTGAATATACCGACTTCTTTATAATGAACTTGTCAATTTGGCTACAATCTCACTGGTACAACTGAGTTCCACTGTTCCATACATTATGTCCCGTATAGCAGAAGACATCGTCTTAAAAGAAGAGCTTCTGCACACCCATCCGATTCATTGATGCCAAGCACTGATTCACAGGATTTCTCCCAAGTAAACACCTGTAATATTCTCCACAATGTGGGTCAGTACATCATCAATGTACTGGCGAGCAGTGCTGGCCCAACTCACCTAAGAAGACAACACTAAGTAATCATGTTATAGAACATTATTAACAGTGGTCTTTCTCGTTGCCTTAGGATCAATTTCATGTTATAGCCGACAAGAAGTAAAGCATGAAAATCTTATAGCCAATATAATTTAAAGCATGTAGTTATCACCCTTTGGTGAATCTTACCCACGGCGTGTAGCCATCCCTGTACAATTTATAATACTTACTCAGCCTGCACAAGACATTGTTAGAAACAATATCATGATTCAATACTAATATCACCGTTCAAGTGATTCTTACCAACCGCCGACATCCTTTCCTGTATTTGAGTAATAACTTACTCTGCCTGCATAAGACATCATTAGCACCAGACCTATCTATATGAAGGTCACTGGCGACACGCCATCTTGGACCGACTTACAGGTATACAGTGCCCTTGCCAGTGCGGGTAGCTAGCCCCACTGCAAGTCCTGTATACCGTGCTACTACTTCAGCACTGCTACTACTTCAGCATTGGTTTCTCCCAGGACGAACCGGGTTCCATGGCCCAGGAATACCGTTCGAAAAACCACCTTGTCGACAAGTTGTCCATGACCATGCAACTATATACAACTTATCTAAAAAGAAAACATATAATGCATGATAAGAAAAACTAAGTAATTCAGCCACCATTCTCATTCATATTGCCATCTTTCCATCTAGCCATCTTGCCATCTTTCCAGGGTCTTGGCGCAACCAACATTCTACATCGGCGACAGGATAATAGAATGTTGTTACCCAATCCCTTTTGCCACATCTTTGATACCATACATCTTTTTAACCAAACATCAGTGTACTCACCGTCCAATTCCTGGGACTTAGCATCTGTTTTAGCATACATTCATTCGAATGCAAATCAAGCATACTCACTGCCCAGTTCTTGGGTCTTAACATCTCTTTTGCCATCCATTCATTGAGCCAAAGCTCGATATACTCACCGCCCAAGTATTTAGGACTTTGCCTTCACCTGTCATGTAATTCATCGCAACATCGTACAAGCATACAATTTATTTAGCCACAACAGTTTACGTTCAGGTGATTATTATCTTTTATTATCTTTCCAAATTCCATGCAAGATGTTATTGAGCAACACAATAAGAAATATAGCACTCTATCCTTTATTTTAAGCGTGAAGCTAAAGGATCTTTGAAGGGTTCAACACTACTCACATTCATAGGACGATTCCTGCCACGATAGTATAGCCTTCCAAGCGATCCTTCACAAATTCCCAAGTCCAACAAGGCTTCATCGAACCAACCATCCATCATAAGGTATCTTGCGGGTCGGGGTACTACAGCGCCTTGGTCGATTCGATTTCTTAGAATCTTCGAGCCGATTTAACGCACTCATCCTTCGGGGCAATGCGACGCTTCGCATCGATTCACTCGATACGTTCTTTGGGACAAGGCAACTCTTCGCATCGACTTAATTTGATGCATTGCTCGGGATAACGTAACTCTCGTATCGATTCGTATCGATACATTTCATTCGGTCCACGCGACTCGCTGAGTCAATGTCTCCGCGTAATGCACCGTACGGAGCGGGGCATTAGAACCCATACAAAAATCAACACGTTAATTTACTTTTGTACAACGTATCCCTTTTACGATTGTCTTTGTATTCTTGCCTTAGGATCAGTTTTAGGACATAGGCTCTCGGCCTACTTTGTGTCATTAGACCGTCTCCGTGCTATTGCACCGATAACTTCCTTGCCCTTGCCTCTAGACTGTTCTCGTGCTTGTAATGTCAACGCACCGACTTATACTTGTCTTTCGTGCTATAATCTGGGACGTAACAACTCGGTCGTACAATAAACTCGATTCGTGCTTCAATATTTCTGAGGCAGTGCCTCCTCGCTAAGTCTTGCCTATACTTGTGTTATGATAACGCGACCGTGCCTCACATTTCGAGGTCGTGCCTCGCAGCTTAACTTGACTTAACCAATACTCACCTTATGGCCCTTCCAGACTTAACTCGAAACGTCTAACCCAACTTGTGGAACCGGAGGAGAGAACTCAAGCACGATGGCATATCGTATGCCGAAGCATGTGTCTTACGCATAGCCAAATCTTAGGCCTCATAATACTTTTGGGTGCAACCGAGCACACATTTCATAACTCAAGTCATACCGTGCTTACACTTCCTTTGTTACGACCGACACCGTGCATGCGGATTCGCCGCTTAGCACGCCAATTATCTATATGAAAGGCTACTGGCACGACAAGCCATCATGGACATAGCTCGGGTTGGCGGCGGGTCCTTCAGCGCAGGTAACGAGCCCCGTTGAAAGCCTTCGACTACCCACGCAATACGTACGCTACTATAACGTCTACCTCCTAGGACGACTGGGCCCGGTGCCCCGACGTATAACCAGTCTAGGCAGAAATTCTTGTCGACAAGTTGTCCAATGACCACGCAACTACGAGACATCTAGACTCACGTAAATGCATGGCCTAATTTATTGTTACGACTGGAACTATACTTAGCAACTCGTACTTTGAACCACACTTTGTATAACGCGCATCGGGACCGTGAGACTCCCAACCGAGGGACCGTCTCATACTTCTTAACGTGCATAGGAACGTGAGACTCCCAACCGAGGGAATGTCTCATACTTTGAAAACGTGTATAGGAAAGTGAGACTCCCAACCGATGGACCGCCTTATACTTCTATGTGACGAGCCTTAAGACCGTGGGAACAAATGGCTATAAGCAGCCGTAGAACCGTTGGACCGAGCATGCTCTCAACTTGAACAACCAAAACTTTGGGTACCTAAACTCATGCCATAATTCGTGCGATACCACTTAGCTCGTGGGACGATCAAGGCTACGCCGAGCCTTGCTTCGAGAAAACATGCATGCTTTATCGAGCATTTACGCGGGCGACGCCAACGACATAGGCTAACTCTTAGTTTGTAACGAAGACCAACTTTTCCTTCCCCCAAGTCACAGGACGAAGGACCGAGTGTCATTTTCAAAGCACACCGTACAATAATTCTAGCCGACCGTGGGACGTTTTCCATGTTCTAAACTCGATTCGATCCGTCGGAATTATTCCCTTAGCTATGTGGGTTTGTCTCTTTTATTATTAAGCCTACTCGTGCAAGTTGAAAACACGCAATTTATTATGTGAAGGCTAAGATGAGGCAAGTTCACCGAAACTACCCCACCTGAGCAAAGTCTCCGAGCAAGCCGTTGGAAGGCTAAGTCCGAACGTCGTTGACGTTTCGATTCCTCCGATTGACTGAGCGTGACGGGGCACTACACCCCCCGCGGCGACCCCCACCACTGCCAGCTTCACCCACGGCGACCCCCACCCCCACCCCCCGTGGCCAGCCCCCCCGCGGCCAGCACCCCCCTGCTGCCCGCCCCCTCCCACCACCGTCATCTCCCCTCTGCCCCCCACCGCCGCCCAAGAGAAAGAGAAAGAGAAAGAGAAAGAGAGTTACCTCGATGTACCGCGTCCAAGAGAGAGAGAGAGAGAGAGGATAGAAAAAAATTAGGGGGAATAAAATTTTTCCTTCGTCGGTTCAACTTAAGCTAGGCTTTTAACTTAGCGACGGACTAGCGACGGATAGAATCCGTCGCTACTTAGTCGTTAAACTCACACGATTTTTTTAAATTTTTTCAACCACTTAGTGACCACTTAGCGACGGATATCCCATCATCTGGTCGACGGATTATCCGTCGCTAAGTAGTCGTCAATTCCTCCGCCAACTAGTGACATTTTCCTGCAATTTTTTAACATTTTCCCGCCAATTAGTGACTACCGAGTGACTACTTGCCGACGGGTTTTTATTTCGTCGCTATATAACTGACGGCGTGCGGACGGATAGGCGACGGATGCTCATCCTTAAAAAAAATTGGTGCACGATTAGCCGGAAAGTCATCGCCAGGTTGTCGGTAGTCCGTCGCTACTGACGACGGATTTATTCCGTCGCTAAAACGCCGTCGCCAATTAACTGTATTTTGGTAGTGTAGTCTTCGCATTTTGTACAGCTAGCTTCATGATCATCTGAATATGTATTGTTTGGGACGCCTTACCTTGTATGTCTGATGATCTAATATCTTGTAACATTTACTTGCTTGCTTGAGATTGAGACTCTAGGCTTGTTCTTGACCATAAGAGACTGCTGGCTTGTAGTAAAATCCTCATGCATCTAGACAATCGTGACCGTATTACGAGGTGGGTTGTACTTCAATGTTCGTAGCTAGCTGTGTCTATTCTCCGCTCTCCAGTATTCTGGTTCTGGGCGCGACAATATCTCATGGACAACTCTGATTCAGATAAATATTAAATTAAACTCTTCAGAGTCAGAGGACCCATGGCAGCAATTGACGCCTAGACAATATAAATCATGCCGACCTTCATATGGAGATAAGATGTCAAAGGCACAGTAGACATCGTAAATCAAACCAAACAATCTCCATGGCATATTGAGAACTGGAAATTGCTGAGAAACCCAATTTCGGGGTTGGTTTTTTATGAAAAATCCCCCCGCAAGATGGGTTTTATGAAATACCCAGAATTATATATTTCTACGTTAAATATTTCAAGATTCCCTTTAGATGTTCTGTATTTACAAAATTGTCATTTTGATAATACCATAACTACCCCTTCGCACAAACTCAGATTTGGATTGCAATTCTCGTCTTCTTCTTCCTCTTCACGAGAGATCTGAATTCTATTGCTCTCATCTTCAGCAGAGATCGCAAAGATCGTTCCTAGTTCACTGTGCTTTTCTTCAGTCGAACTTCGATCATCGCTCATCATCATCATCATCATCATCATCTTCCTGGAGAGATTTGAAGTTTTTCGGCGATTAGGTCAATTGTGGAGAGAAGGTCTTCTTCTTCTTTTCCATAAGAGTTAGCATCGTTTTGAAATAAGAACGAAACTCTTTATTCCTGACAAAATTTTTTCTACAAAAAAAAATAAAAAATTAGGTTTTTGTCAACTGTTCTCTATCATTCTCCGTAATTTTAACACGGAGGGTTGATTCTCCGTGATTTTAACACGGAGAATGACCATTCTTCGTGATTTTAACACGAAAAATGGTCATTCTCCGTGATTTTAACGGAGAATGACCATTCTCCGTTCTTAAAATCACGGAGAATGATCATTCTCTGTCATTTTAACACGAAGAATGTAAGGCCCCAGTCCCAAAATACGTAGGACTAGGAACGTAGACATGCCAGCCATATAATAAATATACGTAAGCTATAAAATGCAGTAGAACCATGACTAATCTCATCCACACAAAATAAATGAATAAAAGATATCATATAATGATAATGAATTGTCTTGATACAATATATTGGACGGAGACAAATCCACTACCAACAAGTAAGGAAAAAATACATGGATAATGAAATGAGATTAGCGAGCGAAGCGAAGACGATCCATGTGCTATCATCCTCGAAGAAATAGAGATGAGCACGGATAGAGCTAGAACACCTGCGAAAGACAAGAGCACACACCTGGAGAGATAACCAGGTCCTCAGAGGACTAGCAAGACACATAATATACATGCCTACTGTACAATAAATAACATGCGATAAAATAGAAATTGTACAAAGAACAATATGATACTAAATAATAAGTAGAAATGGCATACCGTCAAAGATAGTGCTATTAAGCGTGACTAATAGTAAGTCGGGGTAACCGCAGTCCGATGGGAGCTCACAGTCCTATAGTCAGTAGCCGATGGGGAATCTCTAACTATAGTAAGGCTCATACGCACTCGATAGGAGCTCACGAACGAGGTGGTCAGGTATAGTCACGTCTAATAACAGGCCAGGATTAAATCAAACAATCATGGTCGGGTCAAGTTAATCAAGTACTGGAAATCAGACTAAGGTCAAGTCCAAGTCAAATAGGTCAGGAGATCATGGCATGGACAAAACAACACTATCACTAGACAGAAAAAAGATAAGAAAGATAAAACAAGTAACATGGAAAGAAAAAATAACAATCTACGTGCACGTAAACTACAAAATAACCATGACAGGAAGCAAGATAAACATGGAATCAAGTATGACAGAAAAGAATATCAATCTAGAAATGCATGTAAATACTATAGAGTTGGCAAGGTGTACTTGCCTGGTAATGCGCCTGGTGTGCTGCAATGATCGATGTGGCACGAACTGCAACTTCGGGTAACAACTGCACAAGGTGACCTCTGATGGTGGCACAGACAGTTCCGTTGGGTCCAAAAGGGTCAAATTAGTTAGGTTTGACATAAGGTAGTCTTGAATTGGCGAGGAAACATGAATAATGGGGTTGGTCATGGACAAGGATTTGATAAACGAAGAGATTTGGTATAGATAAATATCTATAGTTATTCTAGAAAATATATATATGAAAAACTCTACTTAGTCAAAATATTTAATAACTATATTAGAAAATTACTTATAATATTTGAAAACTATAATTTGTAGGTCCAAATCTACAGATAATACATCATAAAATAATACTAATATATTTCTATTCCGAAATAATTTTAGGAAAATATTTTAAAAATCATTTTTAGCCTAAAAATTCTATGCTTGTAAAATATGATTCTAGGTAATAATATATTTCCTTAGTCCAAAATATTTATAGAAAACACTTAATAATCTAGATAGTTATTTTAGGGCTAAAATATAATCTTAGTCAAATATAGTTTTTGTAAAACTATCTTTTAAAAATAGTTAGAAATTATTATAAATCAAATAAACAATTCTACAACTAATAATAATAAGAATAATAAAATGATTAATAATCATAATAATAATGATAGTGATTTTAACCAATAAAATGAAACACAACAAAAAAACAAATAAAATAAGCACATAATAAAAAGAGGGAAGCTGGAAAGGAAGGAAGGAGAGAGAGAGAGTGAAAAGGAAAGGGGATGGAGAGAGGGATCGGGAAGGAAAGAAACGCCGGTGGCGCGCGAGCACGCGACGGCGGAGGTTGCGCTCGCGGAGGCGGAGGCGGCGCTCGCGGATTTGACCGACGGCAGAGAGGGTTTCCATCGTGCGGGTGTGCTTCGTGCGCTCGTGGCGGAGCCAGACCCGCCGGCGGAGAACTGGATGCCGGCGTGGGGGTGCCGACAACCGAGGAGCGGGGTCGGTCGTCCACAGCACCGAGGCGATGCTGATCGGCCACGGCCGATGGGTCGACGACGCTTGGATGAGGAGGTATGGACAGCCGCTGCGGTGCTCGGATGGTGGCGCAGCTCGCGGAAAGGCGTGCAGCGATGCTGGAAAGCACGACCACGGGGGTTCGACTTGTCGACGGCTTCCCGGACGAGAAGTCTCACACGGGGGCTCCAGCGGCTGAGGTCTTGGGTCGGGCGCGCGACATGGATGGTTGCAGCGGATCTGGCCGGAGGTAGGTAAGTAGTGGTGGTGGTGTTTTCCTTTGTCGTTAATTTGGGGATTTTGGGCTGTCGGTGGTGGCGCTCGGCCAAGGTGGCCGGAGGTGGTTTGGTTGGTCGGAGGAGTTTTTTTTTTGGCCGTGGTGTCGAATCATGGTGGCAACGTCGGTTGCGGGGTGGTCGAGTGTCGGGAAGGAGTGGTGATGGTGGTGGCGAGGTTGCGGTCGGGCCGGACTGGTTGTTGGCTAGTCGGGGGTAAGGTGTTGGGGTGGTGATTATGACGACGGGGTGAAGCTGACTGTTGGCAGCGAGGTCACTGGCCGGGAACGGCGGCGTTGTAGTTGGTGGTGGTAGGGGGAGTCGTTGGCCGGTCGTGGTGTGGCGGTGGTGGTTTTGACGGAGGTCCGGGGGTGATGGTTGTGGTGAGCAGGGGCTGGCATTAGTAGGCTGGGTTGCCGGGCGTGGGTCCTGTCGGCTTGGTGGCAGCGGAAGGTCGGGACGGGTCGGGTTGTCGGGGAGACAGGATGGTGGTGGCGAAGAGTCAGGGCTAGCTTAGGATTTGGGTTTGTCCGTGTCGGGGATGTCCTACACGTCAAGATGGAGGTCCGGGATTGTCGGACTCGGGACGGGATTATGATGTATTTGTATTGGGGAAAATATAGTGGATGGGAGGCACGGACACGATGCACATTGGGGTAGAAATTTGGTGTTGGAGTTCATTGAAAAAGAGGGCAAGTACCTCTTCTTTTATAGGAGGTGGGAATCTCATTAGGATAAAGACTAGGATAGTTTAAACGCCCATAAGATAATTCGTAATTTAATTTAAATCAAATTTAAATCGATTCAATCAATAATAATCCAAATCCAATTCTAATTTAAATCTAGATAATCTAAACTCAATATAAATTCTATCTATAAATTTAAACTATTTAAATCAAATCCATAAAATCTAATCAAAGATTTAAATTGCCACAATAATTTTAAAATGTATTCTCTAAAAATACTTATAATAATAATTTTGAAAATTATATTATTATTTAAAAATAAACTAATAAAATACTTATGAAATATATGTATGCATGAAGAATATTATTTATTATTAATAACAGTTATAAACGAAAGGCTTTTTATAGATAAATTAATGAACTTGGAAATTTTGGCACGATAGCTAAAATAATTATTATATATATTATTTTGAAACTATAAAAATAGAAAAATATTTTTCTAACATATGTACGTTCGCACATATTCGCACTCGTCGAGCAATTAAGAAAAACAAAATTTCGCGCGCGACGTACAATACAACTACGCGGCGTATAAATACGAAATAATAATCAGTACCAAATTTATTTTTAAAAAAAATAGTAGAAATTTTGGGATTTTACAGAGAATGACAATTCTTCGTGGTTTTAACACTGAGAATGACTATTCTCCGTGTTAAAATGACGGATAATGGACATTCTCCATCATTTTAGTACGGAGAATGGTCATTCTCCGTCATTTTAACACGGAGAATAGTCATTCTCTTGCATTTTAACAAGTAGAATGGTCATTCTCCGTGACTTTAACATGGGGAATGGTCATTCTTCGTGATTTTAAGCGTGATTTCTAATACGGAGAATGACCATTCTTCGTGTTAAAACCACGGAGAATGGCCATTCACCTGTTAAAATGACAGAGAATGAACATTCTCCGTCATTTTAAAACGGAGAATGGTCATTCTCCGTCATTTTAACACGGAGAATGGTCATTCTCCTGTATTTTAACAAGGAAAATGATCATTGTCCGTGATATTAACACGGAAAATTGCCATTCTTCGTGATATTACCACGGAGAATGGTCATTCTCCGTCTTTTTAACACGGAGAATAGTCATTCTCCGCATTTAAGAACGTAGAATGGCCATTCTCCGTGATTTCTAATACAGAGAATAACCAGTCTCCCTGTTAAAACCACGGAGAATGCCATTCTCCGTGTTAAAATGACGGATAATGGACATTCTCTGTCATTTTAGCACGGAGAATGATCATTCTCCGTTATTTTAACTCGGAGAATGGTCATTCTCCTGCATTTTAACAAGGAGAATTGTCATTCTTCGTGATATTAACACGGAGAATTGCCATTCTCCGTGATATTACCACGGAGAATGGCCATTCTTCTGCATTTTATGACCAGTTGAAACTTTGGAGGGCTATAACTTTTGACTGGGAGGTCGAAACGAGGTCCGATTTGTCGCAAAATGAGCGTATTTTTGAGGAGCCTGAGATAAACGGTACTACCGTTTGTTGGCCTTCCAAAATTTTAGAATAGCAAAAAAATGATGTTTGGACCTCCATTTTAACAGTTTTACCGTTTGTCGGCCTTTCCGAAATTTTTCGACGAGTTTTTGAAAGGAGGTTTGAAAATTTTGGAGGAGAAAACTTAGATTCAAAACTGAGCGGCGTATGAAAGAAGGAAAATTATCGAAACATTTTTTTTTTTTTTGAAGAGTAGGGTTCGAGAGTGTTTTCAATAAATTAGAAGGACAAAATGGTCATTCAGAACCCCTTTATATATTTTCGCTAATTCTGGACACGCAATAAAATATTATTTTGTGGTGGATTTTACATAAATTTTTTATAATTTTTGGACATTTCATAAATTTTCTCTATTGAGAATCTAATCGCAAATTTACACTTTCTTGCATATGTATGGGAATGAAAATAGGAACGCATATTGATAAGCTTTCTCGAGATATATGTATTTTGTATATAAAGTGACCAAACCGATATTGTTATGGAGTAATCAATAATTTTATTAAATTTTGTCATATATTAGCACTTTGATAAATATACATTTTATTTGATGCTTCCATCAACTTAATGTATTAGTGAGAATATTTATGTAAAGTATATATTTATTAATGTGTTAGCATGTGCACATCTTAATAAAATCTAATTTTATTTTGGAATTTTTTTTGTTCAATTGTATATGAAAAATAGCTGTATCCAGACCCGACATTATTTTTTCATGCTAATTATTTTGCATTGGCTTCGCCCCTGCATTCACCCCCCCCCACGCACCCCCACCCCCACCCCCATAGTTTGTGTAGCAATATTTTCTTTCTTTTTTCTGTACGATGCTCTCTCGATTCGCAGAAGAAAAAAATGTCCTCACCCAGACATTTCTCGTGGGCTTCTTCTTTATTATTAAATGAACAAAAAAAATTCTAAAGTAACCAAAATTAAATAAAATTCTGTAAAGGATGGCAAGTTTTTTGAGTTTTTTTCCCGCTAACATATATGTTAGATTTTTAACAGTAACTTATATGGGCACATCAAAAAGTGATCAGAGCTAGTTCGGTATGTGGCTAGCCCAGTTTTTTGTGGATTATACTCAGGACAGCCCATTTTTTGATCATTGGGTTGTCCCAAACTCACCCCCTTCCCTCCAAACCCATAATTTTTCCTTCATTTTTAAAATTTATTCTCTCTCTTCCAAAACTCTCACTCTTCTTCTTCCTCTTCTCCCCTACATCTCCTCAATCCACAACCAATAAGTTAGAATCTTTTCTTCTCCAACATCTTCCTCTTCTCCTCCACCATCCTCCTCTTCTCAAGAAGACCGACGACACCCAAAATTTTTCTCTATTTGTTTCCAAAATCCTAGAAATTAATTAAAAAAATTCAAGCATCCATTGCATTGTTTATTTCAATTGTTTGTAGCCCATTTGAATTAAACTACATTCGGAGTGGAGAATTACCCATTTAAATTAAATCCAAGTATGGACGAACGAGAAAACTCCGCGTCGACAAGGACTGTCACATTTTCTTGCAGTCCTACAAACTGAATGGACTGCCAAAAATTTGGACAGTCCTAAGTCACAGCATGCGAAACAAAGGACTGCCCATTTTTCTGGCAGTCCTTACTATATGTAGGACTGCCAGAAAACTGGACAGTCCAACATACAGTAAAGACTGCCAGAAAAATGGACAGTCCTTTGTTTCGCATGTTGTGACTTAGGACTGTCCAATTTTCTGGCAGTCCATTCAGTCAAAAAATTGGACAGTCCTACATACAGTAAGGACTGCCAGAAAAATGGACAGTTCTTTGTTTCTCATGCTGTGACTTAGAACTGCCCAATTTTCTGGCAGTCCATTCAGTTTGTAGGATTGACATAAAATTGGACAATCCTTGTTTACACTAGTTGAACAACAATATTATGGTTTCCACCAATATAGGGTTTGTACATTATGATAAGCCTTTGGGTGCCATCAAAATTGGAAATGAGAAGTAAATTAGGGTTTAATTTTTGGGTATTTTCTTCTTATTTTCTTCTTCTCCATCAATTGAAAATCGAAACTCGAAATGGGAAGAAAATTAGAGTTTAAACCCATTGTAATTGGAGATAGTGAGGATGAGTTGAGAAAAAAAAATTAGGGTTTAAACCTCATCGAAATTCTCATTTTTGTTGTTGTTGTTGTTGTTGTTGTTCTTCCTCTTCTTCTTTTTCTTCTTGTTCTTCTTCATCTTGGATGAGTTGAGGAAGAAGAAGAGCAAAATTAAAAAAAGTGACTTTTATACCAAAGAGTGGGATAGCCATGATCATATTCTTCAATGGTAAACGTGTAAATAAAATAAAGTTCCAAATAGGCTAGTCATGATCATATTTTGATGTGCCAATGTAACTTGCCTTTTTAACATAGCCATGTTACACGGTTTATCACAAATTTTTGGAATTTTTTTTCTTCGTTAACCTTTTTTAACATAGATATATTTCATGGAAAGAAAGGTTTATCAAAAAAAAATTGTGATATTTTCTTCATTATATAGCCTATGTTAACTTTGTGATATATATATATATATATATATATATATATATATATATATATATATATATAAATATATAGGGTCGTTCTACAATACATCCCCTGGAAAAGGATGTATCGATACATCCGAAATTTGGACCGTTGGATGTTGATCCAATGGTTCGGATTGAATAATAGAGTAGAAACATCATTTAATGCTGATTTAGACTTTTGACCTGTTGGTAACTTGCTTTAGCAGGTAATTTTTCACTTTAATTTTTCAATGAACACCCTAAATTAACTCATATTTACTCTCTCTTTCGTCCATCCAATTTAATATTTTGTACATCAAGGTATAAATTTCGTAATTTTTTTTGGTTACAGGTCGTGGTGGTGGTGGTGGTGGTGTTGGTGGTGGAAAGAGAAACGGAGATGAAGAAGGAAATAAAAATTGGTACGGATCGCGTCGAACGTCGTCGAGCCCTTCTAGAACAACGAGGAGTACCAGCTGCGTCGAGAAGAATCGGTCTGGTTCGCGTCGGACGTCGTCGAAACCTCCTCGAACAAGGAGAAGTACCAGCGGCGCCGCTCTAATTTTACTGTCCATGCCAGTGTCAGAAATCTTATTTTTCATCTAATAATTTAATATTTTGTTAATAAAGCTACATGTCATGGTGGTGGTGGTGAACTGAGGAAACCTGCTTCTGAGGTCGGGCAGATTATCTGCTCACATATTTTTAAAAAAAAATCTGTATTGATCGGACGAAATATTTTTTACTTTTCTAATGATAATATTTTTGAAGAGAATATTTTTTTTGGACGGTGAATGGCCATTCTCTTTGCTTTTAACACGGAGAATGGCCATTCTCTTTGCTTTTAACACGGCGAATGGACGGAGAATGACCATTCTCTTTGCTTTTAACACGGAGAATGGCCATTCTCCGTTCCTTTAACAAGGAGAATGGCCATTCTCCGTTCTTTGAAAACGGAGAATGAACACTCTCTGTGCTTTTAACAAAGTATGGTACATTTAGGACTGAAAATGTTCAAGTATCTCATATTTTTTTCACCAAATATTTACATTATTTTTAATATCATTTACCAAAGTATATTCATTTAATATTAAATCATGTTCAAAAAAAATCTGAATATCATTCTATCAGGCTTCCACTGTATGGCTCCACAAAATTTCTTGTGGGTGTTTGAATATAATTAACCTACTATCCAAGAGAATTTTTCTTATATTACATTATGTATTACACTGGCATCGAATTCATACTGATGGCATCGATGTACTGATGACAATAACAAAGGATGAACCAACAGGATTATAATTTTGCTTCAGCAATAACAAGGGATGAACAGGTAGGATTACATTATACATTAAACTGGCATCGAATTCATACTGATGGCATCGATGTAATAATTTTTTACAGAAAGCAAAACATATTAAAATCAAATAAAGTTTTAGTGATCCCAGGAATGCATCTGTAATAAGGCTATCTGTAAACCCTAGAAATGCACCTAGGACTCATAAAATATGTAAAGGGCATCTGCAAATCAAAGGAATAATCAAAATATCAATATCATCTGTGAAGGCCAACTGCAAATCAAATAAACGCTTCAACCAAAAATTCATAATCAAATTAAGTATACTTCATTCCAAGTCCAATAAACTGCATAATCCACGTTACAGTAATCTGCCCAATCCACGTTAGTTATTCAACATAGAACCTGCATAATTCATAATACAATAATCCAAATAAATATCAGACCTACTATAAATTCAAGACCATATTACATTTTTCAAACAAATTACGAACTATGCACTTAGAACAAACAAAAAGTTTAGTCTTACAATATTTCAAAAACAAAATTTAGTTACACCGCCAAGACCAACAAATATTCAGAACCATATTACAATTCAAATATTACTTCCAAATTGAAATAAAAGCTTCAAAACTCAAAAGATGAATCTTCATAACCATCTCCATTTTCTTAATCTTTTCTTCTTCTTCTTCTTCTTCTTCTTCCTCAAAATATCCTTCACCTACACCTTGAGGGATGGAATAAAAAAATTATAGTCAGTATGGACTCACTGTATACGTAGAAATGTGACATCCAGTAACATAAATAGAAGTATCAAAGTGATGGCTAGCATTAAAGTGTCAATGTGCACAGTGTGTATTTTTACATAAGAGTTTGGGCTAGCCACATTTACCTTCTTCACGAGGGAAGGGAAATCTTATTCCTGGTCAGCAAATTAAACCTCTATCTGGTTAATCTTATCTAGAATCAATTTCTGGTTGTCGGATGTAGTCTTCATCTCTTTGAAGATATTCTCAAAGTTTGCAGCAACAAAATTGTATAGATCATCAACCCTGTCCTTAGTGTTTTTGATTATATAAGTTGATGGTTTTCCAGATATTGATGGTTTGCTTGCAGCTGCTGTCCGTTTTCCAAACATTCGAGTGAAGGTTAGTTTTCTCATTGGGCCTTTATTTTTAATATAAACATCCCCTGCTAAGCTTGGGACAAAATGTTTACTAGCCATCGAGCATAGAAATCCTCCGAAAGGAAGAGCTGTCCTTGCAGTTGGTTTTTTCACGAGATGCATCATTCTACTGCACATGTAGGAACCTATATCTATCCTTTTTTTCTTTCCCATAAAATAAAGAAATTTTACTCTCTCGGGATGGATGGAAAACTCATGTCCAGTAGGGTTGAGTGTTTGAGATACGTAGGCATGCAATAATTTATACAAAGTTTTCAACTGATCTTTGTATACATTTTGAGGGGTCATGGCACCCACTGATACACCTGTAATCTCATGAATTGCATCCCTCATAGAAACATTATCAATATCTTTCATATCAAACTCAGGAACTGGATAAAATCCATAAAATTCGTTGATGACAACAGCATTTACCCTAATCAGTTTCCCTCTTAAAAATACCAATTGTTGATCCTCTTCTTTTTTCTTTAATTTCAGCCGGAAGATTTGAGTAAAATTCTTTTACTATTGTTTGGGAGATTTTCTCAAGACAGGATTTGTTCAGTTTAATTTCTCCAATTGATAGAATTTCAATATATCCAGGAAAGCTTCGTCTTCGACATCATCCATCTTAATTGATCTTTCAGGTATAACAGCATTTTTCTTGAAATATTTATTGTAAATCTTCTTAGATTTAGAGTCTTTAAATTTTTTTACCTCTTCTCCATCCTTGGACTTATTTGATGATTGCTTTTCCTCTTCATTTTCCTCTTCTGATGAGGATTCAAAATCCTCAGAGTACGCTGATGACTCTGTATCCATTGCCACCTTGGCCTTCACTTGAGTACGCCTTCGATCTTCATAAGTTGAGTCTTCCGACGACTCTGTATCGAAGATAGATTTTTCGGTCTTTGTCGAGCAATGAGTTTTTTCGTCTTTTTTGCAGGTGGCTTGGCTGCCGTCTCCTCTTTCATCGTCGCTGCTGCATCCGCTGCTTCCGCCTCTGCCCTTTCGGCCACTGTCATAGCGACCATAATCTTGGTTTTTACCGCCCTTGCAAGTTCTGTCCTTCGGGCCTGTATCGCATCCCTTTGTGGATTCTTCTCCTTCGGAGACGGTCGTTATTTCTTCGGCAGCATTTTGATTAGAAGAGGATTTGGGAGAGGGTTTGGGAGAACGAAGAGGGTTTGAGAGAAGAAGAGGAAAAATTCGACCGTCTTTATATGACCTTCGGAAGTGAAAAAAATTAGAATAGTTTTGTGTCTTAAATTAAATTTATTACTATTATTACTAGAATAAGACGGTCGAATTTATTACTATTAAATTTTAAAAACTACTTTCCAAAATTATATTTATTACTATTATTATTAGTATATATCCATGTGAAATGACTACATAAACCTTTAGAATTTTAAGACCCTAATTTTAAAAACTACTTTCCAAAATTAAATTTATTACTATTATTACTGGTATATATCCTCGTGTTCCGTATAAATTATTGAAAAATTTGGCACAAAAAACGGATGTATCGATACATCCCAAATCTGGACCATTGTAATTTAACAAGGAGAATGTCATTCTCCGTTTTAATACTCGGAACAGCATTCTTCGTGTAATTCAACACGGAGAATATCATTCACCGTTTAAATTAAAACGGTGAATGAACATTCTAATGTGTTTTTAACACTGGAAATGTTATTCTCCGTTTAAATTAAAACGGAGAATGAACATTCTATTTTATTTTTGACAACATATTTAAGAATGTGACGTTTCTAATCTCAATATTTCCATTTTTCGAATATTTGACTAAATTTTTGAATGTATTTTTTTGCATTGAGCCGTTATATACTCGTATTTTTGCCATCCCGAATATTTCACGTTTGACGACTTGGTAAGAAGACTATGTACTTGAAAAGAGTAAAATTGAAACCCTCAAAGTTGTCCTCTAATTTACTTTGTAATCATATTTCAGATGGATTTGACGGCAAGATTGACGCTCGCAGCATAATCAATTCTATGACGTAACAAGTCATTGATGGGGATATCGTCGCTGATATATAGATTTGACATAACAAGATTTGTTAATTAAAAAATAGATAAAATAGTTAGTCGCTTGTAGCCGAAACCAAAATGAGTTAACAAAATATTATGTTGCATTAAATTCCAGCTTCGTCGCCGGAACATTCTCCGACGAAGGATACAAGAGGAGGAAAAAAACTGTAAAAAACTAAAAAAACAGAAAAATAAGGGGTCTACCCCACACTAGCCTCGCGGAGGATCTCCGCAAAGTCCTGCAGGGTGCGCTCACCCGCCCTATGGAACAGGCGGCGCAACCCTTCCCTCTTCACCAGAGAAGCCCGTTCCTTCGGAGTGATCTGCAATAGGTCAAAGTGTCACAACCCGATCCCAAATAATTGGGTCTAACCGGATCATGCCCAGCCTGCACCGTTGTTGAGACGGCGGCAGTAAGCTGTTCCATTAGCAGGTAACCACAACAACATCTATATTTGTCACAACTCAATAATCGGGAATTTTAAAACTTTATTAAACGTTTAAATAGATACAACTGGAAAGTGAAAGAACTGAATTAAAAGCTGAAATCAAATTACAAAATTCTAAAACAACAAATCTAGAAACAGAAAATCTAGCTTGGCGTTCGGCTCGTCGGCCTCAGGTCCTGCGTCCTCCAAAGGAGACTCTGGCAACACCACGGGGTACAGAATCTGGTCGTAATAGCTATTGTATAACAGCTCAGCATCCTCATAGTCCCCTAAAAATGTATCTCCAGTCAGGAGGGAGCAAAGTACAATTCATGCTAATTTGACAATTAAAATAATAATAGAATTATGCACTTTTAAACAATTTGAAAATAAACAGTTTCCAGCAGTTAAAATATTGTGATGTGAATAGGCAATGAATATGACCGGCTTGGGTTGTACAGTGAAAGATATGGCTTATCCCCGTGTGTAAGAGGGGTAAGCTCGCACAGTTACAGTAGTTACAGTAGTTACAGTAGTTTGGATGTGGTCATACTCATTACACTACTCCTCCAGTCCCCAAACAGTTACAGTAGTTACAGTAGTTACAGTCAGTGCTCTCAGAGAGAGTTTCGTGTTGCATCGTGGTTTAAACTTGCATTAAAACGATTACTAAATAATTATAAACTAACACAAAATGTACTTGCCTTAAAATGGACTGGACTTGAAGGGATGAAGACTTCGAGATGGGATTTAGACTCGTCCTCGAAATCCTACATTCGAGAAGTTGACTCAGAATCCAGGGTAATCAAACTATGCTAGTTGAAATCTCTAATTGCGTCCTAATCAATTATAATCTTTATTTATTAAACACAAACAAACACGATTATTGGTGCGTTGAATTAATAACGAGGGAAAGATCGTTTAAACTTTGTATTTTGGAAAAAACTCGTAGTTTCCAATTTAATTTGAGTAAAACTTTGTATTTTCGTAATTATATATATAAAACTAAATTTCTTATTTAATGAGAAATATATGATCGTTGTTAAATATTAAAACTTGTAAATTTTAATGTGAGAAAACTTTATTAATTTTTTATATGAAAATAATTATCTATTTCGATTTACGCGTACACTAAAAGAACTCGTAAAACCAGAAAATAACAGAAAATCCTACGCTACCAAATTACAAGTTACAGAGCCAACAACCAGCTGGGCTTATGCCCATTACAATTTTTTAACATAAATTGAAATAAGATGAAACGGTCGTTAGTTCTAAAACTCCCTATAAATTAATTATGAGTAAATTAAATTATAATAAATTAAAATATTTAATGAGTCTCAGAATGGTCCAATCGTCATATAGGCTAATGCTTCAACGTTCGGGCGAAGCCGATTTCGTTTGCACTTAGCCAGGGCCCATTGACCGATACGGTCGTCGCCCAAAATCCAAAATGTTAATATTTTTCCGAAATCTATTTTAAAATCATTTAAAAAAATATAATTAAATTTTACGGAAAATCCGGCAGCATTTCCTCTGTTTTTGGTCAACCCAAAAACTGGGAAAAGTGTGCCAATATTTTCCTGCAAATCCCAAACCAGGGAATCCCAATAATATATATAAAAATAACCACAATCATTATCAAAATTAATCCGGAAAAACCCGAAACGAATTCGGGAATCCGAAACCAACCCAAAATCGTCACAGCACAATATCGAAAAAAAAATCCGAAAACCAAAATATCTAGAAAACCATATCCGAAAAGTTTCGAAACTACGACGTCGCTAAAGACCGAATTCTCGGGAGGGAATCGGGGACCAATCTCATCACAGACCAAAAGAAAATAGGACGAGACAGGGGTTATACCTTGGGTTGCTCGGCTAGAGCTCTCAGATGCAAGTTTATAGAAATAAAGGGATCCAAATTGCAACGAAAAACCCGAGACTCTGCCGGACAGGAGCTGGAAAAGCTCGGAACAGCGCTGGACTCGGATCCGCGGAACTGCGGGTCACCGGAAAGCGGGACAGACTTGAAGTCCGGCTAGGGCACGCCCGAATCTCGGGAAAATCCAGGAAGAAGGCGGGGGTTCGCTGGCTCGGCGAAGCTCGGCGCTGGCCGGGAGGGGCGGCCACGGGCGGAGGTGGCCCGCCGGAAAACGCGCGCGCGGGGGCACGGGGTGGCGTGCGGGGGCCGTCGAAGGGGGTTGGGCGCTGGAGGCGCCGCGGGAGGCTGGTCTGCGGTGGCGCGCCGGGGTCGGGCGAGGAGACCGAGGCACCGGGACGGCCGCGAGGGCGCTGGGGGTCGGGACGTCGGCGTCGGAGGTGCGCGCGGGGGCGGCCGGGTCGCCGGAGCACAGCGGCCGAGCGGGGTTGAGGCGCTGGGGGTGGCGGAGGCCGAAGGTGGAGTCGGCCGGATGAGGGGGCTCGGGGGAGGTTGGCGAAGGGAAAGGGTTTTGTGGGAGAGGGAGGCTTGTTTTCTCTGGAGAAAATAGAGAGAGGGAGAGAGTAATAATGTTGTGGTGGTGGTGAGGAAAAAGAAGTGGGGAGTTATATGGGGTGAGTTGAGGAGTTGTGCTGTGGGTGTGAGAGTGAGGGGAGAGAAATAAGGAGAAAGGGAGTACATGGGTGAGGGGAGTGGGATCTAGTCCAATTTGGACCAGATCCAAGGAGCAAAATAACTATTATTATTATTTTTTTTATAACAAATCAGATTTCAAAGAACAGGGGTTAGGTCCGGGTCGGGGAATCGGGTCCGGGCTCGGGTCAGGTCGACAAACAAAAGCCAGATTTATAATTTTCAAAATTAATTTTAAACTCACAAATAATACTATTAACAATAGCAATAATATTATAATATTAATATTAATTTACTTTACAAAATTGGGTTTCACAATCTTTCCTCCTTAGAAAATTTCGTCCTCGAAATTAAAGGCAGGGTTAGGGGTAGGATAAACTCAAATCAAACAGGTACGGGTACTATGCCCGTAACTCAGGTCCAACAATAAGAATTTCTAAGGCAGTCGTGGATGAGACGGTTTGGGGACAAGTTTCATTTATGATATCATCCATGCAGAAAAATACAAAGGCGAACCAAAGTACACGAGGTTGATCAGACCATCATGCACCGGTCCTGATTAGACAATATATTAGTGGGTGCACCCAATAAAATACTGTCATAATCAAGCTTGATAAAGAGATAGCTTGCAAAACTAGGCTAACTTAGCAACATCAGTCAAGTTTAGAACGAAAAGATAAGAAATAGGAGTTTATGTGATGGCTCAAATTTTGATCTTCTTTTCACTTCTGACTACGCTTGCAACTGGTTTCTCTGGCACTGAAAGGTTGAGTCCAATCTTCAGCTCTGAATTATCCAAAATGTGACTCGGATCCGAAATGTAGCGTTTGAGCTGTGATACGTAGAAAGACGTTGCACACTCTCAAGATTAGCTGGTAGAGCTAACCGGTACGCTACTTTTCTAACTCGTCTTAAACTTCAAATGGCCTGATGTACCTGGCCTCAATTCCCAGCTCTGTCAAAACTGATTGTTCCTCTGGTAGGAGAAAACTTCACAGAAACGCTATCCCCTTCTTCAAACTTCACTGGTCGATGACTGCTATCAACCCAATGCTTCTGTCTGTCTTGGGCAATCCTGAGCTTGTCTCTGATCATTCTCACCTTCTCTGCTGCATCGGTCACCTTCTCAGGTCCAAGCAACGCTCGTTCTCCGACGTCGTCCCAAGCAAAAGGAGTGCAGCAATGACGTCCATAGAGTGCCTCGAACGGTGTCGTACCGATACTGGCTTGGTAGCTGTTGTTGTAGGAGAATTCTACCAAGTGCAAATGGTTTTTCCAAGACCCTTCAAATTTCAAGACGCAGGATCTCCGTATGTCTTCTAGCGTCTATATTGTTCTCTTGATTGCCCGTCGGTCTGGGGTGGTAGGCGGCGCTGAACTTCAGTTGTGTTCCCAAACTGTCATACAAACTCTTCCAAAAGTGAGAGGTAAATCTAGTATCTCTGTCAGATACGATACTTACAAGAACTCCATGAATCTGGTAGATGTGCCGCATGCACAGTGCTGCCCACTTCTCGGTGGATAGACCAACCTTGAAGGGGATAAAGTGAGCTGATTTCGTCAGTCGGTCCACGATAACCCAAATGGCATCCTTCCCTCCTTGGGATCGAGGCAGTCCCGACACAACATCCATTGTTATGTGCTTCTATTTCTACTTCGGAATGTCAAGCGGTTGTAATAGTCCTGCTGGTCTCTGTCTGCTAGCCTTCACTGGTTGACAAATTAAACATCTAGCAACATACCTGGCCACGTCTTTTTTCATTCCAAACCACCAAGCAATGGTACGCATATCTCGATACATTTTGTTGGCTCCAGGATGTATGGAATACTGCGACTAGTGCGCTTCTTGCATCATCTCGTTCCTCAGTTCGCCAGTTGGTACACAAAGCCTCGTACCATTCTTCAGCGCTCCGTCACTGGCGATTGAGAATCCTTCAAGTGTTCCTGCCAGCACTTGATATCTAAGTTTGCAAAGTGTATCGTCTTGAAACTGCATCTCCTTGATTTTGTCCATCAGACTCGAGCTCACTTGCAAATGGATCAGCATCCAGCTTCTTCCTTCCAGGCAGTATAATCTCCAGTCCAAGCTTCTCGATGTCGTCTAGCAGGTGCCGCTCCTTGGTCAAAAACATCGCCACAGGGTATCGACTAAGTGCATCTGCGACCACATTAGCCTTACCCGATGGTACTGTAGATCGATGTCAAAATCCTTCATCAGCTCCAGCCATCTTCTTTGCCTCATGTTCAGCTCCTTCTAAGTGAAATCATACTTGTGGTCTGTAAATATTTCCACTCTCTCTCCATAAAGGTAATGCTTCCATAGCTTCAATGTAAATATCACTGCTGCAAGCTCCAAATCATGTGTGGGATAGTTCTTCTCATGAGTCCGTAATTGCCTAGATGCGTAAGCAATTACTTTTCCATGTTGTTGAAGAACGCAACCCAGTCCTTTACTTGAGGTATCACTGTAGATTGAGAAACCACCAGTTCCTGCGGGTAGCGCAAGAATTGGTGCAGTGGTAAGTCTCTTCTTCAGCTCCTCGAATGATGCCTGGCAATCTTCCGTCCAGATGAACTATTCATTCTTCCGAGTGAGCTTCGTCATCGGCTCAGCAATTCTGGCAAAATCCTTCACAAACTTTCGGTAGTAGCCAGCCAAGCCCAAAAACTCCTGATTTTAGCAACTGAGCTTGGGGTAGACCACTTCTCAACAGTGGCTATCTTCTTCGGATCCACCGAAATTTCTTCTCCTGTGACAACATGGCCAAGAAAATCCATCTTGTCTAGAAAGAATTCACTTTTGAAAAGCTTACCATACAGCTTCTCCTTCCTCAAAGTTTTCAGAACTTTCCTGAGGTGCTCTTCGTGCTCCTCTTCCGTCTTTGAATAGATCAGAATGTTGTTGGCCCAATGATTACATCGTATTTTTGAATATAGCTAATCAGTTAAGTTTAACATAATGATGTCACTAATATTCATATACTTACTATCTTGTTGCTACTTAAACTTAGCATTGTCATAATTGTCCTATATTATATTGACATGCTTGTATTGTACTGCAACATATTTTTCTCGTCTAACATATATTTTGTAGACATGCAGTAAGCATGATCAAACATGATCAAAATAGGACATAGGAAATGAATAATTAATGATGGAGCAAAGACGGCGTCATACAAAAAGATTTTTTCGAACAGCCTAGCGACCTATCCGGGGCCTCGCATCGGAGGTTTCGCTGCCCGGTCAGCGGACAGGGATCGAGGGGACAACGCCCCCCGTCAGGGGTTCGGGGGCGAAGCCTCCGAAAGGTATTCAGATTTCCAGATCTGCTTATCTTTGGACGACCGCTGTCAAGGAAAAAGACGTCTTCAGTTCTGCTCAGATATCAGAAGAAAGGCATCATCACAGGGCTCTTGGTTTTCTTACTTGTTCTAAGTCTGTAATCTTCATTTTATTGAGTCTAAGAGAATATGTACGTTGAGTCGCACTGAGTCATCTCAACCCCTAGACATATCTCTCCAAGCTCTACCATTCAAACAGACCAATTCCTGAACCAATCCCATGCTCCACAAAGCCCAAAAGCCCAATAGACCAATGCTGTCTTCTGGAGACAGAGTTCGGACCGAACTCTGCATCCACACAGAGTTCGGGCCGAACTCTGTCCCCTGATTTCCAGGAACTGATTTTTAGGGTTACCAATTGCTAGCTGGTATAACGGCCATATTTTTGAATTTTGAGGACAGAATTCTGGCCGAATTCTGCCTTCCAGACTAGTATATATAGGGCATGATTTCAACCATTTTCATTTATCCCTTCATCATCTTTCTATCTCTTACTCTCAATCATCTAAGCCTTATACTACCTAAGCCATACTCTTCCAATCTACTAGCCACAAAACTTTCTAAGCCCCAAGGTGGTCAAGTATGATTCAGCTAGAAGTTTTTGTGCAAGAGTTGAAAAGAAAAGTCACTTGGACAATTCCAAGTTTTGCCACCTGCGAATCTGTAAGAAGTTGGCGTGCTCTTCTGAGTAAAGGCACGTGGTTGTACACTATTTCATAAATAGTAGATTTCAATCCTGAGCTAGAGTTCTCAGGCCTGGACTAGTCCTCCACGAGGAAAACCAGGTTAAAACTGCTGTGTTTGAGTATGCTCTTCATATCTTTATTTACTTTCGCATTTCTCTCTGATTTATTTACTATCTTGATAGTTGTTTTATGATTGTGATATAGAGTTAATTTTTTATTTGGTGATTATCGACACAAACTCTATTCACCCCCCTCTAGAGTTGCCTATACGTTATTTCAATTGGTATCAGAGCAAGGTCTCTATTGTTAGGCTTAACATCCTTAGAGTAGATCCTTGTTTATTTGTGTATGGCATCGTATTCTTCCTCCTCCGATGAAGAGGGTTTTACTTCTAGTAGCATAGACAATCATGTTTCTTCTAAATGCAATAAGTGCTCTAAGTGGAAAGCCATGGCTAACCAATCCTTAAAGTTTGCTAAGGCTTTTCATTCTACAAATGAAGAACTTGTAGAAAAGGTTATTTATTTAGAAGAAGCTAATGAGTTTTTGAGAAATAAAAACAATGATTTATTATCTAGACTTGACTCTCAAAACTCATCTTGTGTTTCTTTAAAGAGTTTGAATGATTCTTTAATTTTGAAAATCAAATCTCTTTCCTCATAAATAGAAGATCTTAAAAAGCAAGCACATGAGATAAATCAATTGCATGATTCTTCTATTAACTCTTTAAAGAAACAAAATGATGATTTTATTTCTAGAATTGCTTTATTTGAAAAAGAAAATTATGCTTTAAATGCTAAATTTGATTCTCTTACTTGTTTGCATAATGATTTGCTATTAGAATATGATATTCCTAAGACAAAATCCATGCATAGTGATTCTCTTACTTGTGTGCATAATGATTTGCTATTAGAACATGATAGTCTTAAGACCAAATCCATGCATGCTCACTCTAGAGATATTCATCATTCTAGTATGTCACATGTTCATAATCATGCTCATTCCTATACATATGCACACACTAGTATTAGGTGCTTCTATTGCTCTCGCATTGGACACATGAGTGTAACTTGTCCTATTCGTAGGAGTTTTTCTACCAATGCTAGATTAAATAGTATATGGGTCCCTAAAGCTAACAAATGTGGATCCAAGTTTATTTGGATACCAAAGTCTTCGCCTAATATTGTAGGTGGAGCTACTTGTATCAGAATATAGCACCGAGGAAGCGTGTTGGTGGTTACAAAGCTCAAAGGTCATCTAACAAGCAATTGCACCAACAAAAGTGTGGCCACTAGAGCCACTTTGGTAACATGCTAAACGATTCTCTTTAAATGGTTTATATTTGTAGAATCTAGCATGTTTCTCTTAATGTCTTGCTACTATCTTACATTGATATCCTTTAGTTGCTTATTATATAAATCAATGTGACATATAATACTAGCATGCTTAGTTAATTTTTTTCTTTTCTTTTATCTAGCATGACTAGTTACTTAGCTTAAATGATTAGTTCACACTATGTAGTTTATCACTCATTTTCTATTAGTGTGACACATTTATATATGCATGCTCGCTATTCTTTATCCTTATAAAGCATGCATATCACTCTAGTCCATATGACCTTGGTTTTGATTTGAGTTAATATGTTTTTTAACTCTTCATCTTTAAAAGTTTTGAGATAGTTACTTCTTGCCAATTTGTATTTAATATATCATTGGTATTTGTGAATATATGTGTTTAGCACAAGCTTTTTATCATTTGATAAGTATATACTTATACCTCTTTTTAATCTTGTGCTTGCATAGTATCTTCATTATCAATTCTCATATTTTATTTTGATTATCCTCTTGAGAATCAACTATGTCTTTGCCTAATAAAGTTTATTTATACATGACTATACTTATCTCCATTTCTATGTAGATCATGTATTTATTATATTGACATCTATTTTTGTATAAATATCTTTATGTGGGCATATGAGATGAGCTCAAGTTTCATATTATTTTGAAGAGTATTTATTCATACTTGTGCTTACCTTATAATTTAGCTATTGATTCTTTTGACCAAATTTGTGTTATCTCTACTTGAATCAATTAGCTTATTCCTTAAAGTCTTCTTTTGATGATATCTTATTGGCTTTTATTTGTTGACTTTATGGATACATACCTTTTAATTGATTTTTGATCTTTTCATATATGCCTATTTGTGATATATATGAATATATTAACTTCTGATATTTATTTGTTTTACTTCTTCAAGTCAGGATATTGGGAGAAAATATTTATTAGTGTCTTGTTCAGGACTTTTATGGAAGTTCTTTTAAGAATTGCTTGGTTTTGTGCTTTACCTTACTTGTTGAAATCATCATACTTATTTTGAGTATGAATCTTCTATATATTTATTTTCATAAAGTATATTATGAAAATATTTGTTTTGAAAATATTCTTAGCAAATTTTGATGGTCATTCTTTGATTATTATTTGTGTATTTACCTTTCTTATACTTAAGGTTTTTGGATTTTGATGTTGTTTGATGATACTGCGTATATTCTTTTAAATCTAAGTTCTTAAAAGTAAAGAACATTTTGGGAATAAGCCGAAAGGGTCCTTCTGTCATACAGGTGTAAATAGCCTGAAGCGACACGGTGCACTAGTCTTCGGACTACCGCTAGCTGGGAACCGGCCCCTACAGCTAACCCAAAGTGATCAACACTTTATAGACTTAAGATTTATTAAGGTCTACTTGCAACCATTATCTAGTTCTGGATCCACCCCTAAGTTCCAGAATACTTCATCATATCTAGCCTTATATTTGAGCTATAAATATTTTATTATTATTGCCCAATGATGTTTTGTAGCACATGAGAATATATGTAATTGATATATCATACTTCTCATGTCTTTAGCTACTATGGGTTGAACTTTTACTTTGAGATTTTCCATTTCTAGAGAATACACTTTCATAATGGTTATAATTTTGCATTCTCTAGATCAATCCATTATTTCATTATCTTGGGTTAATCTCAATATTTGGCAAAGAGATTTGCTCTATTGTGTTTTTATGAACATTTCTTTTGTCCTTTACTTGATGAGAGTCTAATTCATTTACTTGCTATCTTATACTTTTATCCTCGCTTAACAAAGAGTATATAAATCATTTTGATCATTCAAAATGTATTGTCCTTATTGTGAACTCTATGCTTAAGCATATATTTTTAGTGTTAGTGACTTAAGATTTAATGAGCACATTTATCATGTTAATGGCCTATCTCATTAATCTTAATTAGTTATGTAGCTAGCTTGCTTATTTGCGATGTATTGATTAAGCTACATAATTTTTGTTCACTTTCACTCATCTAGCTATCTTCTTGAATTTCAATCTATATGTGATATGCTAGTTTACAAAAACAAGATTTATGAATTTTCTTGATGAGATTTGTATTCTATTTTAGATACATATGTTTGGTCTCTAAAATTAGTTTTATAATTTTTTTATTTAATCTTGTTTCCATTAAGGTTTGTGATTCATCGCTTTAACTTCCTTCCATACTAGTCATTGGAAAGCATCTCTTAAATTTCTCTCATCTTTTGAGTCATGATTTTATTATATTATTATTTCTTTGGAATAAATTTGCAATCATTTAAATAAGATTGAATCTTTTTCTATATTTTCTATTGGTTTGTTTATATGGTTTTTAGATGGGATTTATGACGGATCATAAGTATTTATTGGTTTACTTTATGAATGATCCTAATGATTGAGTAGTCCTATATTATCTAATTATGTGGTTATCAAGTTAATTTATTACTCTACTTTGACTACTCATGGATTATCACATATGCTCTTTGCTATTTGAACTTCATTGGTTTCTCATTTAGTATTAGCAAGGTTGGATTATTACCCGTTGATGGGTACATATGTGGTAAAACATACATAGTCCATGCAAAGTAATAAATTGGTTGATCATTTCTTAATTAGATAATCATGGACATGATATTTGAGTTTTATTTTCTTGAGCTATATTTTGACTTTCATCGTGATTGATTTAATTGAATTTCTTCCTTTTCATGATGACATTTTTCTCAAAAGGTAACATACATTGATCTATCATATTTCAATATGAGATTCTTCTATAAAGGTTAGTGTATGTCATCTTTTGATTACATGTACTAAATTGAAACATTCTTTTGATTTCTCATCTTTAGTAACTATTAGTGGATATATCTTCTTGACTAAAGATGGTATTTTTCGTTCTATGACATTTTTATAGCCTTATATCATTTTTTTATGTCATAAGTTATCATTTTATAGACGTTTTTATAGCATTGAGCAAGGAGGAGAAATAAATAGTTGATTTATCCCTAGATCTTGAAGTTATCATTTTTTGCTATAAGTGCTTTGGAACTAGATACGCATATTTTAAGGGAGAGCAAATAAATTGGTTCAATTCATTTATACCCTTTAATATGTCGTATACGTAGTTCATCATTGACCTATTTTTTTATTAGGATACTGATATTTTGTGAAAGGTTTATGAGAGTATATGCAATTATTTTCATCATATTATCTCTGTCTTTTATATGAGTCATCTCGTTAATATTAACTTTCGTATTTTATCTTGATGACTATTATGCTTTCTTTGATTTGGCTTTCCATGTATGCTTAGTTGATTTGGCTTTCCTTGTATGCTTAATTGATTTGGCTTTCCTTGTTGAGGCTTACCCAAAATTCATTATTTTATCTATATTGATAATAGTTTGAGGGGGAGCATTCAAGTCAACTGAATTTCTCTTTCTCAAACATTTTTTTCCTTTACCTTCATGTTTATCTAAAGGGTATTCATATAGCATGACAAGGCAATTGAGTTCAAATACATGAATTTTGGATAAGCAAATAGATTTACAAATAATGAGATTATTTTATATCAATTGCTCTATTTTACATTGATCATTCCTTTATTTTGTTTCACTATTTATCTGTGGACAATTGTGACTATCATAGTTTCATTGATCAATGTTTCAAGTTTATTTATTTCAATTGATATCAAGTTTATACATTTCAATATCTCAATTGGTATCTTTCTTCTTTGATATCTTTTATTTGCAATTATCTTATCCCTATGGTTTTTGACTGAATTTTTTAATTCTCTTCCAAAACTAGAGCAATATTTCATATCATACTATATTTTTGGATGTCTTTCTTGGATTTCATGTTGGTAAACTATCTATTGATTATTTTCAAATTCTTTTAGTTTTACCAACTATTTGTGTTTTGACAAGCTATTTTCTATTTGGCACTCTACATTGGGTATGTAGTTTCTATACTTGTCTTTACACACTTCTCCCATTGTTCTTCATTTAGTATATCTTGATCATGATTATCTATGCCTTCCTCCTTATGCTTGAGTTCATTTTATCTCTTATTACGGGGGAGCTTATTTTTTGATCATGTCAAAGGGGGAGAAATAAGTTTAAGTTAGCACACAATCTTCTCGAAATATGTGTTTATTAGTGATACATGCATATATCGTATTTGTCTTAAACTTAACAGATTTGCCATAATCAAAAAGGGAAAGATTGTTGGCCCAATGATTACATCGTATTTTTGAATATGGCTAATCAGTTAAGTTTAACATAATGATGTCACTAATATTCATATACTCACTATCTTGTTGCTACTTAAACTTAGCATTGTCATAATTGTCTTATATTATATTGACATGCTTGTATTGTACTGTAACATATTTTTCTCGCCTAACATGTATTTTGTAGACATGCAGTAAGCATGATCAAACATGATCAAAGCAGGACATAGGAAATGAATAATTAATGATGGAGCAAAGACGGCGTCATACAAAGAGATTTCTTCGAACCGCCTAGCGACCTATCCGGGGCCTCGCATCGGGGGTTCCGCTGCCCGGTCAGCGGACAGAGATCGAGGGGACAGTGCCCCCCGTCGGGGGTTCGGGGGCGAAGCCCCCGAAAGGTATTCAGATTTCCAGATCTGTTTATCTTTGGACGACCGCTGTCAAGGAAAAAGACGTCTTCAGTTCTGCTCAGATATCAGAAGAAAGGCATCATCACAGGGCTCTTGATTTTCCTACTTGTTCCAAGTCTGTAGTCTTCATTTTATTGAGTCTAGGAGAATATGTACGTTGAGTCGCACTGAGTCATCTCAACCCCTAGACATATCTCTCCAAGCTCTACCATTCAAACAGACCAATTCCTGAACCAAGCCCATGCTCCACAAAGCCCAAAAGCCCAATGGACCAATTCTGTCTTCTGGAGACAGAGTTCGGGCCGAACTCTGCCTCCACACAGAGTTCGGGCCGAACTCTGTCCCTTGATTTCCATGAACTGATTTTTAGGGTTACCAATTGCTAGCTGGTATAACGGCCATATTTTTGAATTTTGAGGACAGAATTCTGGCCGAATTCTGCCTTCCAGACTAGTATATATAGGGCATGATTTCAACCATTTTCATTCATCCCTTCATCATCTTTCTATCTCTCACTCTCAATCATCTAAGCCTTATACTACCTAAGCCATACTCTTCCAATCTACTAGCCACAAAACTTCCTAAGCCCCAAGGTGCTCAAGTGCGATTCAGCTAGAAGTTTTTGTGCAAGAGTTGAAAAGAAAAGTCACTTGGACAATTCCAAGTTTCGCCACCTGCGAATCTGTAAAAAGTTGGCGTGCTCTTATGAGTAAAGGCACGTGGTTGTACACTATTTCACAAATAGTGGATTTCAATCCTGAGCTAGAGTTCTCAGGCCTGGACTAGTCCTCCACGAGGGAAACCAGGTTAAAACTGCTGTGTTTGCGTATGCTCTTCATATCTTTATTTACTTTCGCATTTCTTTCTGATTTATTTACTATCTTGATAGTTGTTTTATGATTGTGATATAGAGTTAATTTTTTATTTGGTGATTATCGACACAAACTCTATTCACCCCCCTCTAGAGTTGCCTACACGTTATTTCAAATGTCATCGATGAAGACAACGATAATTTGATCTAGGTATTCATGGAAAACCTTGTTCATAAGGTTCATGAACACCGCAGGAGCATTCGTCAGTCCAAACGGCATGACCAAGAATTCAAACTTCCCATACTTGGTGTTGTATGCCGTTTTGGAAATATCTTTCTTCCTGACCCTGATCTGATGGTAGTCAGATCTAAGATCAATCTTCGAAAATATCTTGGCTCCGCTCAATTGATCAAATAGGTCATCGATCCAGGGCAGAGGGTACTTGTTCTTGATGGTGATATTGTTCAGCGTCCGGTAATCAATACACATCCACACGATTCCATCCTTCTTGGGCACGAACAAAACTGGTGCTCCCCAGGGTGAAGCTCCGTCTCTAATGAATCCCAGAGCCTTCAGTTCATTGATCTGGTCCTTCATCTCCTTGGCCTCCTTCAGGTTGACTCTGTAGCATCCCTTAGAAATAGGGGAGAGCCGGGGACTAGGTCAATAGTGAACTCTATGTCTAGATCTGGGGTAATCCGGGAAGACTATCAGGGAAAACATCTACCATAAATGTGTAACTAAGAAGTTTATTCATGTGGAGAATTACAGCAAAAACTCTCATGATTGATCTAAGGACATCTTGTTACAACTTCTTATAACAATAGATAATGCTATTCAGCAGTCCTAGGTACTATTCTTCATGGTTCTGGTTCTTGTATGAACAGTCTCCAACTGCTTCATCTTCTATGAACCTCGAGTCTGCATCATGCCTTATTGTAGGAGGCAAGGTCTGCTGGATAGGAAGAGAGTCCCTAGGTTGTGGCCTAACAGGTGTTGCTGGATATGTGCTCTGGTTTGATGGAAAGATAAGGGGCAGTCCTTTACCCGATGTTCAGCAGATCCACATGCCAAACATTTTCCCAATCTCTTGCGACAAATATTGGCTTGGTGACCAAGCCTTTTACAGTAGTCACAAACCAATAGCTTCTTATGATATGACTGCCGGATATGACTCAAATATTTTCTAGATTCAGGGGTATTCCTCCTAGAACGAGGTTCCGCTCCAACTTGGTTTATGATAGCTAAGGCTACCTCAATGACGTCCTTCATGTCTTCTCTCGTGATATTCATCTGTTCCTGCTGGACTTCATCTTGAGCTTTCTGGAACTCCAGGATTTCTTGAAATAGGGCAACATTTGGGAGGTGTTTGCTGATACTGGTGGAGCAACAGGAATGGATACTCCACCAAGGAAATGCAACTCAGTTTGAGAAATGATAGGAAGCGCCAGTGTAGTAAAAACTTCACTGGATGCATCATGGGGACGATCAATCAGCTGCGAGGGAATAAACCCTGGACTTGGTTGAGGAGATGGGGTATGATCCGGAGATGGCACCTCATCGCCAGCAGGTTTGGTCTTGTCAATGGCCATTCTCTGGAAGGTTTAGGATACACACATAAGCAAGGTAGCCTACCAGTCTATAATCAAACAAAAATATTTACTTATATATAATTCGGACCTATGTTGTGACAAATCAGTGTTCTAGTGTTCTAGTTGTTTCTAGGTATGTTTTTCTAAGTTGTTGTTGGACCTGCATGGGCCACCACTAAAAATTTGTCACGATCCGATCCCAAATAATTGGGTCGAACCGGATCATGCCCAGCCTGCACCGTTGTTGAGACGGTGGCAGTAAGCTGTTCCATTAGCAGGTAACCACAACAACATCTATATTTGTCACAACTCAATAATCAGGAATTTTAAAACTTTATTAAACTTTTAAATAGATACAACTGGAAAGTGAAAGAACTGAATTAAAAGCTGAAATCAAATTACAAAATTCTAAAACAACAAATCTAGAAACAGAAAATCTAGCTAGGCGTTCAGCTCGTCGGCCTCAGGTCCTGCGTCCTCTAAAGGGGACTCTAGCAATACCACAGGGTACAGAACCGGGTCGTAATAGCTGTTGTATAACAACTCAGCATCCTCATAGTCCCCTAAAAATGTATCTCCAGTCAGGAGGGAGCAAAGTACAATTCATGCTAATTTGACAATTAAAATAATAATAGAATCATGCACTTTTAAATAATTTGGAAATAAACAGTTTCCAGCAGTTAAAACATTGTGATGTGAATAGGCAATGAATATGACCGGCTTGGGTTGTACAGTGAAAGATATGATTTTTATCCCCGTGTGTAAGAGGGGTAAGCTCGTACAGTTACAGTAGTTACAGTAGTTTGGATGTGGTCATACTCATTACACTACTCCCCCAGTCCCCAAACAGTTACAGTAGTGACAGTAGTTACAGTCAGTCTCTCAGAGAGAGTTTCGTGTTGCATCGTGGTTTAAACTTGCATTAAAACGATTACTAAATAATTGTAAACTAACACAAAATGTACTTGCCTCAAAATGGACTGGACTTGAAGGGATAAAGACTTCGAGATGGGATTTAGACTCGTCCTCGAAATCCTACATTCGAGAAGTTGACTCAGAATCCAGGGTAACCAAACTATGCTAGTTGAAATCTCTAATTGCATCCTAATCAATTATAATCTTTATTTATTAAACACAAACAAACACGATTATTGGTGCGTTGAATTAATAACGAGGGAAAGATCGTTTAAACTTTGTATTTTGGAAAAAAATCGTAGTTTCCAATTTAATTTGAGTAAAACTTAGTATTTTCGTAATTATACATATAAAACTAAATTTCTTATTTAATGAGAAATATATGATCGTTGTTAAATATTAAAATTTGTAAATTTTAATGTGAGAGAACTTTATTAATTTTTTATATGAAAATAATTATCTATTTTGATTTACGCGTACGCTAAAAGAACTCGCAAAACCAGAAAACAACAGAAAATCCTACGCTACTAAATTACAAGTTATAGAGCCAACAACCAGCTGGACTTATGCCTATTACAATTTATTAACATAAATTGAAATAAGATGAAACGGTCGTTAGTTCTAAAACTGTAATACCTATAGTTCGTATTACGTACCTTGGTATACGTGTACGTATTCTTGACTCGTATTGCGTATTTTCTTGCATAGTTATTTGGCATGTCATTAGATATGGCTTAGCTTGGTTCGGCTTAGCTTGGTTTGGTTTGCTTGTGGGTTCATCATGAACCAAAAGAAAACCCCTACCTACCACCACCATCCCCATTTATTAACCCCTCCTCTTTCTCTCTCTTCATTATTCTTCTTCTTCTCCACATTTACTTCTACACCTACCAGGAAGGAGAGAGAGAGAGAGAGAGAGAGAGAGCTTAGGCAAGTGCAAACTTGCTTCATGATGGATCTCAAGTTTTATTGTTCCATTCTCTTCCTTACTTGATTCTAAGCCTCTTTAGAACTTAACATTTTTGGATTTGATGGATGGATTCTTGTAGATCTAAGTTTGTAAACTTTTCGATTTTTCTTGGTTTTGATCTCTAAAACTTAGTTATTTTCGAAAACTAGTGTTTCTATGTTTTAGAGAATTCAATTTCATGCAGTTTTGGCTTTTGTTTCGTTTGATTTCGACTTCGGATGAGGAAGTTATGGCCAAAACAATTTCTGGTCATTTCTATGTTCATCTGCAGCATGAACAACATGTCGCAGAAGGCGCATGTCGCAGTAGGCGCATGTTGCAATGAGACGCATGTCGCAGTAGCCGCATATCATGTCGCAGAAGGTGCATGCCGCAGTAAGCGCATGTTGCAATGAGGCGCATGTCGCAGTAGCCGCATATCATGTCGCAGAAGGCGCATGTCGCAGTAGGCGCATGTTGCAATGAGGCGCATGTCGCGGTAGGCGCATATCATGTCGCAGTTGAGCCACATGAGGTGCATGTCGCGATAGGCGCATATCATGTCGCGCATGAGCCACATTAAGACGCATGTCGCAGTAGGCGCATATGGTGTCGCAGTTGCATGCATGTCGCAGAATAGGCCGCATAATGCATATTTTGACTATTACTAACTGTTATATGTCCTAATTGACTGAATTATTGCTCGAATTTCTCCCAACTCCCAACGTGGAAGTTGTAGATTTTTTTCTTAGCAGCAAGAATATGTCTCTAGTTATTTTATGCAAGCTTCTCTCATTCATAATATTGTAAGAATAGAACACGATAGTGGCCCGCTGTGGCGCACTCTTGACAAGTAAACTGACATGACATATCTCGGCATGTTGTTACGACAGCTAGCCTGACATGACAAGTATGAAAGACTTGGACACCGTGGGCGATTGTGTTTGTACAAATAAACTCGTACTATCTTGCATCATGTTTAGGATGGGGACCCCTGAGTACCACGGTCAGGGGTACCTACTGAAATTGACTAAGGCTAATTAACTAGACTAATTCAGTAGTCATGAAGAGATTCCCAGCTACAGGCAATCCCGTTATCTGGGCGCCCTAACGGATTTGTAGCCTACCGACGAGTAGGGCACATTTCCAGCACACAGTTGCGTGTTGTATTCTTCATAACGGACATTCGACCCGGATAACCTGGATGGTCTGCAGGGCTTGTGGCTGTTGGGATAATCTCATTACATCTTGCTAGTAACTAGGCCTGTGATAACCCTAGTTAGTCAAAAGTATCAAGCCGTACTCTTGATTGGCCGTGATTGATTGGATGAAGTTTATTCCAGCTTAGTCTTATCCTGATCCTGTACAAGATTATATCAGGACATGATTTCTTGTATCGATAAATGATGGGATACCAAGTTCTGTTCAGATGAAGGGTTACAATCCCGGTCATTGTTTGGTTTAAGGGTTGTAACTTGGCTATCTGAATAGTTCCATGGTTATCTTATCATATATCGTCCTGCTTATTGTGCCCGCCTTAACAATAAAGATCAGGGGTCCAGTTCTGTTCAGGCGAAGGGTTACAACCCTGGTCCTTGTTTGGTTTAAGGGTTGTAACCTGGCTCCCGGAGCAGTTCTGTGTCCTCTCTTCGTTTATTGTCTTATTGTAACCCCCTGTCATGCTCGTCATGTTTTACCTTTACTTCAATACCATGATTATTTATACTGGCCTTAACAATAAAGATCAGGGGTCCAGTTCTGTTCAGGCGAAGGGTTACAACCCCGGTCCTTGTTTGGTTTAAGGGTTGTAACCTGGCTTCCGGAGCAGTTCTGTGTCCTCTCTTCGTTTATTGTCTTGTTACCTTATCAATAGTAATTGAGGCGGATTTCTATTCAGGCGAAGGATTACAATCCCGGTCCTTGTTTGGTTTAAGGGTTGCAGTCTGGCTACTTGAATGGTTTCTCCGTGTTCAATATATTATTGTTATCTCAGCTATTATCACTATCTTTTAATTACCTTTACTATTTATTTATGATATGCTGGTTTTAGTTCCTAAGTGAAGCCTCCTTTGTGGCACTTGCTCTTTCTGGGGTCTGACCCAGCTGGTTTTGTGTGGCCAGATATCGGAGCAGCACCAGAGGATCCACCTGTCTTCCAGCCCGATGGTGACCACCAGGCGTAACCAGGACAATGAGTGGGTTTCTTTTGTCCTTCCACTCTATTTGTAAAATTATTCTTTTGAGGCGTTTAGCCGGCGAGCACGTGTTAGCTCGTATTGTACCTTTATTTACTGTCTGCCTACGGGCTGTAACATGATTGACAAATCCTAGGGTTGATCATGTATTGACTAAAACTCTTGCTAGTCCTGACATTTTGTATGACTAGCTTCATGATCATCCAATATGTAATGCATGGGACGTCTTACTATTGTATATTGATGTTCTAATATCTTGTGACTGCTACTACTTGCTTGTGATTGAGACAATAGGCTTGTTCTTGACCATAGGAGACTGATGGATTGTAGTTAAACCCTCATATATCTAGACAGCCGTGACCGTATAGTGACGTAGATTCCATTTCATTATACGTAGCTGGCTATGTCTGCCCCCGCTCTCCAGTATTCTGGTTCTGGGGCGTGACATGGTTTTAGTGGTGGCCCATACAGGTCTTGTAATTCAAGATATGTGAGGGTTTACCGAATAGATGTCTCAATCAGTACTCGCCCTTGATCTCTACTCGTATCCTCTTGATCCCTGAAAATCTTGATCTGATCACATGCTTGTATCGTTGATCTTTCCTAGTCCTTCCTTATTGTTCCCTATGTCGTCTTCTTCAGCGGTATTGTTCCTGGACCTGCCGATCAGCAAGGCGGAGCACCTCCAGCGGACCAGCAGCACCCTGGAGATCAAGCCCAGCATTCAGGAGTAGCCTCCAGAGTCGTGCCTACCGAAGGAGAACCACCAGTTCAGCCCGTCCAGCCAGCAGAGCCTGATGATGGCACTTTGGCGGGTCTCATCAGGTCCCTATTAGCTTCTCAGGATCGTCACGGAGATGCCTTACACCAGACGGTGGCAGATGCTTTGACCAGAGGAGGTCATCAGGGTAATAGCGCGGCCAACAGCTTCAAGCACTTGAACCCTCCCTTCTTCGATGGCAGTGAAGATGCGATCGCTGCAGATGCTTGGCTTCAGGACACAGAGGTGATTCTAGAAGCAGCCAGGACTCCAGAGAATGAGAAGGTGGCCGTAGTGCGCCTGCAGTTACTAGATCTTGCCCGCAGCTGGTGGGCAGCGCGGACGATGGATTAGTGGCCCCTATTTCATGGGCAGTATTCAGGAAGAGATTCCAGACCAAGTATTTTGATGCTGTAGCTCGGTATGATCTACAGACGAGGTTCACCAATCTGAAGTAGATGGGCAGGACGGTCGATGGATATGCGGCCGAGTTCTCCAGGCTTAGTCGGTTTGCTCCCACTTTGGTGGCGACCGAGTTCGATAGAGCCCAGCGGTTCCAGCAGGGGCTCCACCTAAAGATTTTATTGGCGGTGGAGCAGTTTGAGCATCAGACTTTTGATGCAGTGTTGAGAGCAGCCCGGAGGCATGAGTATACATCCCAGAGGATTGTGGATAGGACCGGAGGTCGGAAGCGATCTCACGGCCAGATGAATCAGTCTTCAGCACCAGCCCCGGCAGCCAGGGCTTTGACCATTGGAGCTCCGAGGCGGGTGGCCTCAGTGACGTCGGTTCAGCATTCCACCCCGACGCACCCTCAGCAGCAGAACCAGAAGCAGTCTTCCGCAGTGGGATGTTCACACTGCGGGAAGCCAGAAAATGTGGTGTCAGAGTGTCGTAGAGCACAGGGTTTGTGCTTGGTTTGTGGTGCCCCGGACCACAGGGTTGGGAACTGCCCGAACAGGGGAAGTTCATCTGCTTTCTCTAGTCCTTCAGTTAGAGGACCAGCACCAGTCCAGCAGCAGCAGCTACAGTACCCGTTCCCGAGGCCATTGCCGACGTAGGCCCAGGCATTCCAGCAGCAGAGACCACAACAGTATGCCCAAGCCCAAGCCCTGATCCAGAGGAGGCAGAGGAATTTTTAGCAGAGGGGACCCGTACCCAGAGGACATGGTCAAGTGCTGGCTTTGACCATGGGAGAAGAAGGAATAGCACCAGGTGAGGTGGTGGCAGGTACTATTCTCGTCAACACATTTCCAGCTTCAGTATTATTTGATTCTGGTGCCTCGCATTCATTTATGTCTGCACGATTCGCGACACGGGTAGGATTGGAGCCCGAGTCATTATCAGTAAGGCTCAATATACTTACTGGTAACGGACTTGTGGGAGTAGATAGAGTGTTTTCCTCGTGTCGGATCGTAGTTAGCGGTAGAGAATTCCCCGCTAGATTGATAGAGTTTCCGATGGCCGATTATGATGTGGTCTTAGGGATGGATTGGTTGAGGGACCAGTATGCTAGGATAGACTGCCACATTGGTAGGGTTATTTTTAGCATTCCAGGCGAGCCAGAGTTTTCTTTCTCCCGAGGCGAAGTTGAACCTTCTCCTCCATTATTGCGGATGGCAGTAGCAGCAGTGCAGTCACCTCGGATAGTCGAAGAGTTTCCAGATGTTTTCCCAGAAGATCTTCCAGGGATGCCGCCAGAGCGAGAGATCGAGTTTACCATCGACTTGATTTCCGGAACAGCTCCAGTGTCAAAGAGAGTCTACAGGATGGCGCCGTCAGAGCTAGAGATATTGTACAAGATGATTGAAGAACTCAGAACCAAGGGGTTCATTCGTGCTAGTGGATCACCTTGGGGAGCCCCGATGCTTCTTGTGAAAAAGAAGGATGGTACGTCCAGATTGTGTGTTGATTATCGTACCTTGAACTCAGTGACAATCAAGAACAGATATCCTCTCCCGAAGATAGATGACTTATTTGATTAACTCAAAGGGGCGTCAGTATTTTCGAAGATCGACTTGCGCTCACGATACCATCAGATCAGAGTCAGAGAGCAGGACATCCCGAAGACTGCTTTCAGATCTAGGTATGGACATTGGGAGTTCCTTGTGATGCCATTTGGAGCAACCAATGCGCCGGCTGTATTCATGGACCTCATGAATCGCATCTTTATGCCCTATTTGGATCAGTTCGTGATTGTGTTCCTAGATGACATCCTGGTCTACAGTAAGAGTGAAGCGGAGCATGAGCAGCACCTTAGAGTTGTTCTTCATATTCTCAGAGAGCACCAGTTGTATGCCAAGTTCAGTAAATGCGAGTTCTGGCTCGATCGCATTTCATACTTGGGTCATATCATCACCCGAGGAGGAGTTGAAGTGGATCCCCAGAAGATCGTGGCCATTGAATCGTGGCCAGTACCTAGCACAGTGGCAGAAGTCCGTAGTTTTCTTGGATTGGCCGGTTACTACCGACGATTTGTTTCAGACTTTGCTCGAATTTCTGCGCCATTGACCCAGTTGACCCGCAAGGATGTGCAGTTTGCTTGGACAGTAGAATGCCAGGATTCTTTTGAGAGGTTGAAGCGAGGCTTGATGACAGCTCCTATTCTCACGCTTCCAAATGGGACCGGAGGATTCTCAGTGTATTGTGATACTTCGGGCAGAGGTTTAGGATGTGTTCTGATGCAGCATGGGAAGGTAATAGCTTATGCGTCATGATAACTTCGTAATCATGAGAGGAATTACCCAACCCATGACTTGGAGCTGGCAACAGTAGTGTTTGTACTTAAGTTGTGGAGACACTACCTATACGGAGATAGGGTGGAAATTTTCACCGACCACAAGAGCCTGAAGTATTTTTTCACCCAGAAGGATCTCAATATGCATCAGAGGAGATGGCTAGAGCTGCTTGTGGATTATGACGTCAACCTGCAGTATCACCCAGGAAAGGCCAACGTTGTTGCAGATGCATTGAGCATGAGGGCAGGAGTTTATTTCCTGACAGCGCAACCAGAACTGTTAGCCGATCTTCAGAAGATGGGTATAGAAGTTGTCCTCCCTTTCAGTGTGGCATTGATGGCCAGCATGCAAGTTCAGTCCACTATAGTCGAGAGGATCCGGATGGCACAGTCAACAGATTCCAAGCTTCAGCGACTCAGAGCAGAGTGTGAGGCGGGACGAAGACCTCAGTTATGCATTCATGAAGACGGTACACTTCGACATGGTAAGCGTCTTTGTGTACCCAGTGGAGATATCAGACACGAGATCATGGCAGAGTCCCACAGTTCGCAGTATTCCATTCATCCTGGTGGCACGAAGATGTACCGTGATATCCGCCAGCACTTTTGGTGGAATGGCATGAAGAGGGAGATAGCCCGGTTTGTCTTTCGTTTTTTAGTCTGCCAACAAGTTAAGGCTGAACATCAGAGACCAGCTGGACTACTTCAACCATTGCCGATTCCCGAGTGGAAATGGGTGCATGTAACCATGGATTTTGTGACTGGATTGCCTAGATCTCCGGCGGACAGAGACGCTATTTGGGTTGTCATAGACAGGCTCACGAAGGTGGCTCACTTTCTCCCGTTCAGAGTTGGTCAGTCGACGGCTCAGCTAGCGGAGATGTATCTCCGGTAGATTGTCAGGTTGCACGGTGTACCAGTCAGTATCACTTCAGACAGAGATTCAAGATTTACGTCGCACTTTTGGCGTAGCTTGCAAGAAAGTTTGGGAACTCACCTCCAGTTCAGTTCAGCTTATCACCCGCAGACAGATGGCCAGTCGGAACGTACGATCCAGACTCTTGAAGATATGTTGCGGTCATGTACACTCGACTTCGGTGGTTCGTGGGAAGATCACGTGCACCTGGTGGAGTTCTCGTACAACAACAGTTTCCAGGCCAGTATCCAGATGGCACCGTTCGAGGCACTGTATGGTAGGAAGTGTCGATCCCCGCTAGCCTGGGAGGATGTTGGAGAGAGGCAGATGCTTGGTCCGGAAATGATTGCTCAGACCGTTGAAGTGGTCAGAAAAGTCAGAGATCATCTTCGAGTTGCCCAAGATCGCCAGCGTCATTGGGCCGATTCTCATCGGCGCCCTCTTGAGTTTTCTGTCGGCGACCATGTATTCCTGAGGATTTCGCCTAACCGTGGCGTCATTCATTTCGGCGTGCGGGGAAAGCTTAGTCCTAGGTATATAGGGCCGTTCGACATTCTGGAGCGAGTAGGAGATGTATCCTATCGTCTCGCTCTTCCACCGTCGCTATGTGAGGTGCATGACGTATTCCATGTATCCCAACTGCGACGGTATATCCCGGACCCGAGCCACATCCTGGATCATTCGAAATTGGTTGTTGGTACCAACCTTTCGTATGAGGAGAGGCCCGTGTCTATATTGGACCGAAGAGAGAAGACACTCAAGAACAAGACTATCAAGTTAGTCCGAGTTGCTTGGGATCATCACTCTTTGGGTGAGTCGACGTGGGAGCGTGAGGATGATATCCGATCGCGATATCCCGACCTGTTTGACTCGTAAGGTATAATGTCTTCCTTATGCCTTATGCTTTCAATTCCTTGCTTGAATAAATGACTGCATGATAGACTGCTTGTTATAGCTTACGATTAGTATAGCTTGTCCTTGCAATTCTAGCCTCTTGATTAAATTCCGAGGACGGAATTCTTTTAAGGTAGGTAGAGTTGTAATGCCTATAGTTCGTATTACGTACCTTGGTATACGTGTACGTATTCTTGACTCGTATTGCGTATTTTCCTGCATGGTTATTTGGCATATCATTAGATATGGCTTAGCTTGGTTCGGCTTAGCTTGGTTTGGTTTGCTTGTGGGTTCATCATGAACCAAAAGAAAACCCCTACCTACTACCACCATCCCCATTTATTAACCCCTCATCTTTCTCTCTCTTCATTATTCTTCTTCTTCTCCACATTTACTTCTACACCTACCAGGAAAGGGAGAGAGAGAGAGAGAGAGGAGAGAGAGAGAGAGAGAGAGAGCTTAGGCAAGTGCAAACTTGCTTCATGATGGATCTCAAGTTTTATTGTTCCATTCTCTTCCTTACTTGATTCTAAGCCTCTTTAGAACTTGACATTTTTGGATTTGATGGATGGATTCTTGTAGATCTAAGTTTGTAAACTTTTTGGTTTTTCTTGGTTTTGATCTCTAAAACTTAGTTATTTTCGAAAACTAGTGTTTCTATGTTGTAGAGAATTCAATTTCATGCAGTTTTGGCTTTTGTTTCGCTTGATTTCGACTTCGGATGAGGAAGTTATGGCCAAAACAATTTCTGGTCATTTCTATGTTCATCTGCAGCATGAACAGCATGTCGCAGAAGGCGCATGTCGCAGTAGGCGCATGTTGCAATGAGGCGCATGTCGCAGTAGCCGCATATCATGTCGCAGAAGGTGCATGTCGCAGTAGGCGCATGTTACAGTGAGGCGCATGTCGCAGTAGCCGCATATCATGTCACAGAAGGCGCATGTCGCAGTAGGCGCATGTTACAATGAGGCGCATGTCGCGGTAGGCGCATATCATGTCGCAGTTGAGCCACATGAGGCGCATGTCGCGATAGGCGCATATCATGTCGCGCATGAGCCGCATTAAGGCGCATGTCGCAGTAGGCGCATATGGTGTCGCAGTTGCATGCATGTCGCAGAATAGGCCGTATAATGCATATTTTGACTATTACTAACTGTTATATGTCCTAATTGACTGAATTATTGCTCGAATTTCTCCCAACTCCCAACGTGGAAGTTGTAGATCTTTTCCTTAGCAGCAAGAATATGTCTCTAGTTATTTTATGCAAGCTTCTCTCATTCATAATATTGTAAGAATAGAACACGATAGTGGCCCGCTGTGGCGCACTCTTGACAAGTAAACTGACATGACATATCTCGGCATGCTGTTACGACAGCTAGCCTGACATGACAAGTATGAAAGACTTGGACACCGTGGGCGATTGTGTTTGTACAAATAAACTCGTACTGTCTTGCATCATGTTTAGGATGGGGACCCCTGAGTACCACGGTCAGGGGTACCTACTGAAATTGATTAAGGCTAATTAACTAGACTAATTCAGAAGTCATGAAGAGATTCCCAGCTACAGGCAATCCCGTTATCTGGGCGCACTAACGGATTTGTAGCCTACCGACGAGTAGGGCACATTTCCAGCACACAGTTGCGTGTTGTATTCTTCGTAACGGACATTCGACCCGGATAACCTGGATGGTCTGCAGGGCTTGTGGCTGTTGGGATAATCTCATTGCATCTTGCTAGTAACTAGGCCTGTGATAACCCTAGTTAGTTAAAAGTATCAAGCCGTACTCTTGATTGGCCGTGATTGATTGGATGAAGTTTATTCCAGCTTAGTTGTCATGCCCCAGAACCAGAATACTGGAGAGCGGGGGAATGACTCAGCTAGCTACGTATTACGGGTAGATGAATACCGTATAATACGATCAATGCTGTCTAACAAGACGAGGGGGTGCATACTACATGAAAGTCTCCCTATGGTCGCTTCACATCTATTGTCTCAATCATTCAAACAAGAAACAGAAAATAGAGAACATGTAAGATAAAGCAGTAAGGCGTCCCAAACGCTTAGTCAAAATGTTCTTGATATCTGGCTTTACAAAACACAGCCAGATGATGTAGTCAGTATACACAATTGTTATCAGCTGCAGCCTGACTTAGTTACAATTATGCAAAAATAGGTACAAGACAATCCGACTTACATGTCGGTGCCAAACGGCAAAGTATAAAGTATTTAACAAAATGAGCGGGGAAGTAAGAAAACCCACTCGAGCCCTCCTGCGATCATCCCTCTAGTGTTGACCATCGTGGAGGTAGAAGTAAGCTGGATCCTCGGGGACCGGCTCTAAATCTGGCCATGCAAAACCAGAGAGGTTAGACCTCTAACAGCAAGTACCGCAAGGAAGCACGATATGAAGGATTAAAACCAGTAATGAGAAAATATGATAAATAGATCTCTGCTTTCTACTGGGATTCATATAGTATCACGACACTTCGAACCAACCTCCCAACCAAACAAGGACAGAAGTTGGCCCGTCATGTCCTGACATTCTGATCATCTCAGTTAGGTAACAGAGGACATACAGTTCACAAACAAATTAATTTAAACGGCCATTCAACTACTACGGCTTGCTACTGTGAGTTCCAAGTTATCCTGGAATTATGCAATAGAGATTCCTCAGTTCTTACTATGTGCAAGCAAGGCTAGTTTACCCAGTCAATCAATTGCGCCAATCATGAATTAGACGAGTCCCAGCAGGACGTCCGTCATCAATATATAATATACAATAGATAATATAACCAGATACCGTTCCCTGCCCGTGTGGCAGATTTGCAGTATCTGTGGGGACCAGCCGGCCTGTCGGGCACTACTAGTCCCAAGAGGGCTGCCATGTAAGAACTCGGGAATCCATTCTCTCCATGCAATCATTATTTTATTTAACTTAATAGTCTCTACGTTAAGTAAAATCCTATGCCGTGGGTCATGGTCATTCAAATGAGTACTTTCGTACGGGGTACGATATGCACAACTCTACAACGATACCAGTGCGGTTAGGTTGCAGGTCTTACATAGCGTAATACAACAATCAGAACTAACCACGGAGTAATCATGCCTTGACCATAAAATACATATGCTGCTTTTGTAAAATAAATAAATAAATAAATTGAAGCCTGTATGTGCCTGTATGTCAATATTCGGGATCAGCCAGTCGATTACAATAGTTCATAATTAATAAGAACGTGTCTCATTCATTCAATTTAATAAGACAACTAGCCAGTCTCTTAGTTTCAACTAGGAACGCATGATCAACTATTAGTCGAAGTAACAGTCGGATCAATTCGTGACGAGGCATGAAAGTCAAATTAGTATTAAGCATGGCCGAGTCTATAACTAGCATAAAATAGATGGTAACATATTCTTGAAGCCAAGGAAAAGATCTACAACTTTCATGTTGGAAGCTAGGAGAAATTCGGGCCAGAAAACAGTCAAAAAGAGCATCAAACAATCAAAATCAGCCAAAATCAGTCTCATGCGGCTCAAAAATCCTTATGCGGCTCAAAATGCTCATGCGGCTCCAAAAATCCTTATGCGGCTCAAAATGCTTATGCGGCTCAAAATGGTCATGCGGCCAGAAATGCTTATGCGGCAAGAAATGGTCATGCGGCCAGAAAAGCTTATGCGGCCAGAAATGGTCATGCGGCCAGAAAAGCTTATGCGGCCAGGAATGGTCATGCGGCCAGAAAAGCTTATGCGGCCAGGTACTATTCATCGTCCCTGCCAAAATCAGGACAGATGAACATAGAGGTTTGACCAAAATTGTTTTGGCCATAACTTTCTCAAAATAAATCAGAATCTAACTTTTCAAAAGCCAAACTTCAGTAGAATTAAATTTTCTACAACATGGAACCACTTATTTTTGAAAACAACAAAGTTTGATAGATCAAAACCATAAAATTCATATGAAAACCAAAACTTAAAACTTAGATCGACACCCAACCATCCATGGAAATCAAAAACTTCAAGACCTAAACTTGTAGAGGATGAGAAGATGAACAACATAGACTAAAAATAAATGGGGATGCATGAAATCCCTCATGGTGTGCAAGATGTACTTGCCTCTCACAAGTGGGTTAGGGTTTGGTGGAGAAGTAAATGTGAATGAATGAAGAGAGAGAATGAAAGAAGAACTTTTATATCAAGGTCAAGTGGATCTCCACCATTCATTCTCTCCACCAAATCCAAGCCATCCATTCCTTTCCATGTTGAACCAAACCACACCAAGTTGGTTTACCATGAACCAAAATGAACCAAGAGCCAAGAAAAAGCAGAAAATAAAATACAGGAAAAATAATAAGTACGAAATTGAAGAATTTAAATACAGAACAAATGCATGATAAATATTAAATAAATACGTATTCTGGGAACGGGAAGTGACATTAGTCTTATCCTGATCCTGTACAAGATTGTATCAGGACATGATTTCTTGTATCGATAAATGATGGGATACCAAGTTCTGTTCAGATGAAGGATTACAATCCCGGTCCTTGTTTGGTTTAAGGGTTGTAACTTGGCTATCTGAATAGTTCCATGGTTATCTTATCATATATCGTCCTGCTTATTGTGCCCGCCTTAACAATAAAGATCAGGGGTCCAGTTCTGTTCAGGCGAAGGGTTACAACCCCGGTCCTTGTTTGGTTTAAGGGTTGTAACCTGGCTCCCGGAGCAGTTCTGTGTCCTCTCTTTGTTTATTATCTTATTGTAACCCCCTGTCATGCTCGTCATGTTTTACCTTTACTTCAATACCATGATTATTTATACTGGCCTTAACAATAAAGATCAGGGGTCCAGTTCTGTTCAGGCGAAGGGTTACAATCCCGGTCCTTGTTTGGTTTAAGGGTTGTAACCTGGCTTCCGGAGCAGTTCTGTGTCCTCTCTTCGTTTATTGTCTTGTTACCTTATCAATAGTAATTGAGGCGGGTTTCTATTCAGGCGAAGGATTGCAACCCCGGTCCTTGTTTGGTTTAAGGGTTGCAGTCTGGCTACTTGAATGGTTTCTCCGTGTTCAATATATTATTGTTATCTCAGCTATTATCACTATCTTTTAATTACCTTTACTATTTATTTGTGATATGCTGGTTTTAGTTCCTAAGTGAAGCCTCCTTTGTGGCACTTGCTCTTTCTGGGGTCTGACCCAGCTGGTTTTGTGTGGCCAGATATCGGAGCAGCACCAGAGGATCCACCTGTCTTCCAGCCCGATGGTGACCACCAGGCGTAACCAGGGCAACGAGTGGGTTTCTTTTGTCCTCCCACTCTATTTGTAAAATTATTCTTTTGAGGCGTTTAGCCGACGAGCACGTGTTAGCTCGTATTACACCTTTATTTACTGTCTGCCTACGGGCTGTAACATGATTGACAAATCCTAGGGTTTTGACAAATCCTAGGGTTGATCATGTATTGACTAAAACTCTTGCTAGTCCTGACATTTTGTACGACTAGCTTCATGATTATCCAATATGTAATGTACGGGACGCCTTACTATTGTATATTGATGTTCTAATATCTTGTGAATGCTACTACTTGCTTGTGATTGAGACAATAGGCTTGTTCTTGACCATAGGAGACTGATGGATTGTAGTTAAACCCTCATATATCTAGACAGCCGTGACCGTATAGTGACGTGGATTCTATTTCATTATACGTAGCTGGCTATGTCTGCCCCCGCTCTCCAGTATTCTGGTTCTGGGGCGTGACAAAAACTCCCTATAAATTAATTATGAGTAAATTAAATAATAATAAATTAAAATATTTAATGAGTCTCAGAATGGTCCAATCGTCATATAGGCTAATGTCTCAACGTCCGGGCGAAGCCGGTTTTGTTTGCACTTAGCCAGGGCCCATTGACCGATACGGTCGTCGCCCAAAATCCAAAATATTAATATTTTTTTGAAATCTATTTTAAAATCATTTTAAAAAAATATAATTAAATTTTACGAAAAATCCGACAGCATTTCCTCTGTTTTTGGTCAACCCAAAAACTGGAAAAAGTGTGCCAATATTTTCCTGCAAATCCTAAACCAGGGAATCCCAATAATATATATAAAAATAACCACAATCATTCTCAAAATTAATCCGAAAAAACCCGTAACGAATTCGGGAATCCGAAACCAACCCAAAATCGTCACAGCACAATATCGAAAACCAAAATATCTAGAAAACCATATCCGAAAAGTTCTGAAACTACGACGTTGCTAAAAACCGAATTCCCGGGAGGGAATCGGGGACCAATCTCGTCACAGACCAAAAGAAAATGGGACGGGACAGGGGTTATACCTTGGGTTGCTCAGCTAGAGCTCTCAGATGCAAGTTTACAGAAATAAAGGGATCCGAATTGCAACGGAAAACCCGAGACTCTGCCGGACAGGAGCTGGAAAAGCTCGGAACAGCGCTGGACTCGGATCCACGGAACTGCGTGTCACCGGAAAGTGGGACAGACTTGAAGTCCGGCTAGGGCACGCCCGAATCTCGGGAAAATCCAGGAAGAAGGCGGGGGTTCGCTGGCTCGGCGAAGCTCGACGCTGGCCGGGAGGGGCGGCCACGGGCGGAGGTGTCCCGCCGAAAAACGCGCGTGCGGGGGCGCGGGGAGGCGCGCGGGGGCCGGCAAAGGGGGTCGGGCGCTGGAGGCGCCGCGGGAGGCTGGGCTGCGGTGGCGCGCCGGGGTCGGGCGCAGAGACCGAGGTGCCGGGACGGCCGCGAGGGCGCTGGGGGTCGGGGCGCCGGCGTCGGAGGTGCGCGCGGGGGCGGCCGGGTCGCCGGAGCGCGGCGGCCGAACGGGGTTGAGGCGCTGGGGGTGGCGGAGGCCGAAGGTGGAGTCGGCCGGATGAGGGGGCTCGGGAGAGGTTGGCGAAAGAAAAGGGTTTTGTGGGAGAGGGAGGCTTGTCTTCTCTGGAGAAAATAGAGAGAGGGAGAGAGTAATAATGTTGTGGTGGTGGTGAGGAAAAAGAAGTGGGGAGTTATATGGGGTGAGTTGAGGAGTTGTGATGTGGGTGTGAGAGTGAGGGGAGAAAAATAAGGGGAAATAGAGTACGTAGGTGAGGGGAGTGGGATCTGGTCCAATTTGGACCAGATCCAAAGAGCAAATTAATAATAATTATTATTATTATTTTATAACAAATCAGATTTCAAAGAACAGGGGTTAGGTCCGGGTCGGGGAATCGGGTCTGGGCTCGGGTCAGGTCGACAAACAAAAGCCAGATTTATAATTTTCGAAATTAATTTTAAACTCACAAATAATACTATTAATAATAGCAATAATATTATAATATTAATATTAATTTACTTTACAAAATTGGATTTCACACAAAGTTGGACGCCGGATGAAAAGGTCGAGCGATGACCTCCATTGACAACCCGCAGGAGGTCAGGAAGTCTGCAGCCTCTGCCAGCCAGTCATGGACCGGAGGCGGCGCAGAGGGTGCTCCATGCAGAGAGGCTCGGCGACGACTGGAAGAAGACTCTGAACATGGTTCCCAACCAGATGATCTTTTTGGAGCCATGTTAAATGTACAACCTACTCAAATGAATGAGGACCCCTATGTATATATATATACACGTTCCTAACCGACTCTTCTTATTCCTTATTGGAAGTTGGGGATATTCAATTTCTTATTCCTTATTGGAAGTTGGGGATATTCAATGACCTCCTGCAGTAACTCTTCTTATTCCAAGCTTAGTTGGTTGTGCTGTTTGACTTTTGCATAGAAGGCCTAGGTTCGAGTCTGGTGTGTGGGTTATGTATAATTTTTCTATTGTTAACATTTCTTGGGTGCTATTTTATGCTTTTAACTTAGTATGGAACAATTTGGGACGGGTAATGGCCATTCTCCGTTCCTCTAACACGGAGAATGATAAATGTAGGACGGAGAATGGTACATGTAGGACGGAGAATGGTAAATTTAGGATAGAGAATGGTACATTTAGGACGGAGAATGGGGGTTGTGAATTTTAAATAGTTTGGCTGTTTAGTTTTATTTTGAATCTATATAAATTGGTTTTGAAGGCTGGTGAAGATGAATAGTTTGGCTGTTTGGCTGTATAAATAGATTTAAAGGGTTGTGAAAAAGAAACCAATGTTTTCGTATCGATCACCATTAATTATGGTGAATGGCACTGATACACTAAAATCTGTGTTGGGAAATGTCGAAATCTCTTGGATATGATTACACTGAGATGTTGTATTAATGTTAAGATACTGATATCATATTATCCACTATAAAATGAGGTTTCAAAACGGCTCAGAAGTGAGCCGTCTTAGGCGTCATTATATCACAGTCCATTTTATTTTAAAAAAATTAATCATGTAAAAAATTATTAACAAAAGTAAAATTTTGTCAAAATGGAGAATCGAACTCAGAAAAAATACCTTGCACCTTAACCAAATGAGTTAGAAGCGTATTTAACTATAATTGGATAAAATTTATATTATAAGTTGGTGGTAAAACTTTTGAATTCCTAAATTACCCTTGAGTATTTATAAACATGATGTTATTATGTCAACTTGCATGTCATTTATGTTTAAGAGTCAAAGGAATAAAGTTTGCATGCAAGTTTTATTTTTCCATATAACATTATGTTCCAATGGTAATAAATTTTATTTTTCATTACCATTTTCTAAAGGTTATTAGTTCAATAGAAAATAAAAATTAAAAAAATTGTACTTCGAATCTCTTGACATATAAATAGTCATCTAAAAAAGACGAAAAGATGACAACTGACTTTATAATATTCTAATTAAAATACGTACAAAGTACGTATATGTAGACTAGTGAAAAATATAAAGAAATGCATGCATGCTAATGTTTTCACCATTCACCCCAGGAATGATTGATGATATCGAAATCACTATACATCTCGTATCCAGGTTCCCCTGGGATTACATCATCAAAGGGTCGTTTAAACATCTGTATTAAATCACAAATTTTTCTAAGGTCGTCGTCGAAGTGCACGTTGAAACACCCACGTATGTCGAGCACGCGAAGACCCTTGCAGTTGCATATGATAGATCGCAGCGTGTCTCCATTGAACATACCGAATCCCATCTGTAGGTGCTCGAGACGCATCATCGAATCAGCCACGACCTTTCCCTTCGTCTCGTTCTGCGTGTTCAGCACGAATCTGTTCCTGAGCATGAAATATGGAGGGGCCGGGCATGTCCCTCCTCAGCTTGACCAGACGGTGGCAATACTTTTCGGCGAAAAATATTCCAGTCGACGTGATATAGAGGCAGTCACTAATGTCGAGTTCTTCCAGCACCGGAAGAAACTCCAAGTGTCTCACGAAAGTTTCATCACTCACATCGCACTTCGGAATGCGCAGCACCCTTAGAAATTTTCCACTGTATTATAAAAATGGGAAAACATTAATAGAAATTAACAAAAGTATACGTAAAATTTTGTAATAGAAAAAATAAAATATTAGAATAAGACCAAATAAAATTTTGCACAGGCCTTAAACATACAAAACGGAAGGCTGCTTCGTCGAGCTTGTACGCGGAGAAGGACCGTAGATATCCTCCACTGTGAGCCACGAGCTTCTTTACGGTAAAACTAATCTCAGCGGTTTGCTGGGTCCTCTGGCACTACTGTACCAAGTCGACGTTAGACCAATAGTTTAAGGGACCGTTGAGTGCCTTCCACCACAAACGATAAACTGGGGTCACGTTGCACATTACCTCGTCCGCCGGCATCCCCGACAGTTCCAGTATCATCGAGAGAATCTCGGTAGGGATGACGGTCCATCCGCTGCAGTTGATCTTGCTCTTGCTCGTCTCCATTGCGACTGTTCTTCTTCTTCTCTCCTTTGTTTCTCTCTAGTCGGATGGGTTCTTTTCTTTGGAAAAGGCTATTTAACCCCTCGTTTCGGGGGTGTAACCCGCTCGTGGAGGGGTGTGATCGAACAAGGCATGAATCTATTGAAAAATAACGGTAATGCCACTGTATTAATATTAGCAATTAGTCGTTTGGGATCCCAACATATTTGGGTGATGCCATCTCCCATTATGTAGCATCTGACATGGCAGATGACATAACAGCTGACATAAAAAATTTTAACCCCAAAAATTAATTACCCAAATTTTTTAATGTTAATTTTAATGTTAATGTCAATATTAATATTAATATTAATATTAATGTTAATGTTAATGCTAATGCTAATGTTAATATTAATATTAATGTTAATATTAATGTTAATGTTAATATTAATTAATGTTAATTTAATATTAAATTATTTATTTACTATTAATGTTAATTTTAATATTAATTTTATTGTTAAATTTTGCCATGTCAGCTGTCATGTTAGCAACCATGTCATATGACACATAATGGAAGATGGTATCACCCAAATTTTTTGGGAGTCAAATAGCATTTTCGTAATATTAGTTTTAATTATATTGTAAATTTTAAATTAACAGAAAAGCCAATGTAGATTTAATATTAATGCTACTGTTAAATTTTCCCGATAATACCTTGATACTTACGAATGTCGATCGAGATACCGTCTTTATCATTATCAAGTTTTGTCGTTGTTGCCATAGGAGTCCCCATTGACTTGGATGAGTCAACTGTTGGGAATCCTTTGTCACGCCCCGATCCGGGAAATCGCTCGCCCTCGCTAGATTTCACCCGAATCATCGTTCTCGCTGGGACGTGATGCCGCACGAGCCTGGAGTTGCGCTCGTACAAGGCAAGATAACAGATTCACAATAGTGTTTATAGCTCAAATTGATAACATAAGCAGCGAAAGGAAAACGTAGTATACAACAAGAATCCCTTTTATTAATAATGAACTGAAGGTTACAATGGCTCTGAATAGCCCAGCTTCATATGCCAATTGGCTACAACGCTCATGATCTCTCCAGCTCATAAAGGATTACATTGTTCCATACATTATGCCTCTTTATAGTCAACAAGTAGTCTTCGGCTGAACATCTCCATGCCGCAAGTCCGAACGCCAATGCGGTAGCTCCTCTTGAACGCTAAGGACTCAATGCCTCGGCACGTCCAAGCCGAGCCCCGCCTCGAGCCGAACATATCCTGAACTTGTCCACTACCGTGTCCCTGCCGCAGATACAGTTAGACATAACATTAACATAAACATAGTGATCGTGCTCATCTCTGTCCCATTTCGCCTAGCCTACAAGGTTAGAACTTTACATAAGAAATTATATCATTTTACTCAACCAACCAACCGTAAACTTAAACATATGCATAAGGGTGCCAGGCCCTGCGCCTGCACCCAGCGCTAATCTCAGCCCACCGGCCCTATCTATATGAAGGTCACGGTATTTCGCACCGTAATGCATCTTTGGCATCCTTATGTGTAAGCCTATGATCGCTTCGATACGGGTTGCTAGCCCAATATCCGAAGGATCCCAAACTTACAGATATCATAGCTTATCACAACACTGGACGGTCGCAACCCGTCCTAATGATGTGCACCATAAATACCATACATAATTTCCTCCTTTGAACTACTCGGTTGATTTGGCCTACCGCGCCCATGCCACACTCTGTTGTAAGGCGACGATTTGGTTTTGCAGACGCTTTACTGAATAAGGCAAAATGTCGACCTCTTATCGTCCAGCGTAAAAGCATAGCCTGCACACCAGATCAGCTAAAATCAGCACTTGCTCAAACGGGACTTATCCTTTGCATTGATTCGATTCATAGATTCCAATCGACTCAAAGGTTACCTTTGGCCAACGTAACTCTTGCATCTTTGTCCCCAAACAGACTGGGAATGCCATCATCTGCCAGCCTCCCTGCCGAAACCAAGTTGTAGCGCAAACTCGGTACATGGCACAGTGTTTCCATAGAAAATATGAGATTAAAGATGAAAGTGTCACAGAAGCAACACCACAATTTTACAACCACTAAGCAGACTCTGCTAAGCAATAACTAAAATTAGAGATTGTGTCCTCCTTGAATTTAATTTACACAAAGCAGAGATTTGACAGAACGAGCTTTTATCGGCTTTCTAAATGTACCATTCTCCGTCCTAAATGTACCATTCTCCGTCCTAAATTTACCATTCTCCGTCCTAAATGTACCATTCGTCGTCGGTGTCATCATCTAGATCGCCAGCGGCGGTGGTGTCGTCTACATCGCCTACAGACCCGGACACACTGTGTCCTTAGGGATTGTGTCCTCCTTGGATTTAATTTACACAAAGAAGAGATTTGAGAGAACGAGCTTTTATCGGCTTCCTAAATGTACCATTCTCCGTCCTAAATGTACCATTCGTCGTCGGTGTCATCATCTAGATCGCCAGCGGCGGTGGTGTCGTCTACATCGCCTACAGACCTGGACACACTGTGTCCTTAGGGATTGTGTCCTCCTTGGATTTAATTTACACAAAGAAGAGATTTGAGAGAACGAGCTTTTATCGGCTTCCTAAATGTACCATTCTCCGTCCTAAATGTACCATTCGTCGTCGGTGTCACCATCTAGATCGCTAGCGACGGTGGTGTCGTCGTCTACATAGCCTACAGACCTGGACACACTGTGTCCTTCATTTCCGGCCGACACACAATTATTGTTTTATATACGTAGTTGCACAAAATATTAAATTACATGGACGAAAGAGAAAGTAAATATGAGTTAATTTAGGATGTTTATTGAAAAATTGCATTGAAGAATGACCTGCTATAGCAAGTTAACAAGAGGTCAAAAGTCAAAAACAGCATTAAATGATGTCTCCTGCATTATTTCATCTGAATTTAATCTGAACCGTTGGATTAACATCCAACGGTCCAGATTTCGGATGTATCGATACATCCAAAAAGGATGAATGTATTGTATAATTTTTCATATATATATATATATATATATATATATATATATATATATATATATATATAATGTTACATAGAAACAATGGTTTATCACAAATTTTTTGGTGGGTCTTTCCTTCATTAATAAATTAGCTATGTTAAATTTGTAACTTGGAAACATAAGGTGGACTTGATTAATAAGAAGAAACAACATGACCCATAAATTAAAATGACAAATTCTTGTTAACAGTCCGTAGTAGAGTTCCCCCCACGCCCAACCCCACCCCGCATTGGGTACGTGTCACCTCCCTTCCTAGTCATAACCAGAGGGAGAGGGGGTCCTCACTTCTCAAAGAAGTGTCGGAGGTGTTGGCTGTCCAATCAATGGAGAGGGCCCCCCTCCCTCAACTCAACTCTCTCTCTCTCTCTCTCACATCGCAACAAAGGGTGGCAACCAATTCATTTGCAACCTACTCCATTTTTATTTTTTATTTCTTTTTAATTCTCACGCACACACAATTGGAGACATAAATATTGTCAACCCTTTTGGATGTCCGCTCCACTATCATTAGACTAGGAAGTTCGAACTTTGTTGATGGGCAGGGTTGTTTTGGACATTCTATAAATCATGTATAAGTACTATAAAATAATATATTTTAATTATTAAAATAAATCTTTTTTGACATTTTAAGTGCTCTATTAATACATTTTTTAAAAATTAAAAAAATCTAAATCTAAAAATTGTTATTTTATAATAATAATAATAATAATATATGAAGGTTAAAAAAAATTGGAACCTTTCGGGGACCATAAACGACTTAGATGAGGCCTCTTGTTTTAACTTTTGCCAAGTAATTACTAATTTTCCTATATACCATCCAAGTAACTTTGTAGAGGGCATGGTAAAAAGTACATTATAATTCTTCAAAATTACATAGAATAATAAATAAATAATTTTTGTTAGAGTGTAATACAATTTAAAAAAATTACTCAAAAGAAATAAGTTCGGCAAAATTATATTCTAAAAAAGATTATGTGAGATGGTATGACACGACAAAATTAACAAAATTCTTGTATAATGAATTAAAAGTTGATGATTGAGTGTGTAATGGTAGCGCATTTGAGTTCATAGTAGAAGGTTGCATTTTGGGTTCAAATCTCAATTTTGTAAAAAAAAAAAAAAAAAAAAAAAAAAAAAGAAGACAATATTGGAAGAAAAAATAACTAAAAACTTCCCATTAATTTAAATTGTTTTCTTTTCTTATTAAGTCTGCAATTTTTTAAACCTATCAAAACTGTAAGTTGTACCAGTACCGAAAGGATCAGTCACATATGGTCAATATATGCACCAAAGTCGCAGATATCTGCAGAGCTTAAGAACCGACCGAACTGTTGTGTAGTGATCTATGAAATGCAAGTAAGATGTCTGTTGCTTTCTCTTCTCTACAGATTTGTTTGAAATATATGACATCAGTAAAGCTCCAAGAAGCAGACTAAGGTCCCAAAGCAAGGCAAATATTAAATGCAAAAATGACTAACAATACCTCATTTTTTGCGGTCAAAATTATGACACGTATACATATTCAGAACTGTCAAAATTTTGGTAGTTCCAAAGAAGTAGAATTGCCAAAATTTTGACAGTTTTGTATATCCGGAACTATCAAAATTTTGACAGTTTATATAAAATCAGAACTGTCAAAATTTTAGCATTCCTAAAATAGCAAGTACTGCACAAAAAAAAATACAATTCTAAATATGCACATGACTACTAAAAATGGATTGTCATCTTGTAGTGCTTTTAATCTTTGCCTAAATCAAACATCAGGTGATCCAAATCATAACTTGTACCTCTTTTGTTATCGTTGATGATTTGACAAGAATCGCCTACACCCAGTATATAATAAGCATATACAAATCATTCGCATTGTGGCCAATATATATGTTGTGCAAAGCTACAAGTTTTGGACAATGCCAGGACTACAACCGATTGTAGAACATTAGTCTATAACTGCCTACGACAACATCCAATTGGATCTCCTTTTTCCATGTTGGAGGGGTAGTGCACAGAGGAGACCAATTGGTGGACGCCACGTAGACTGTCGGTTGTAATCCTAGAATTATTGTCAAGTTTATAACGAAGGATGGTAGCATGCTTTGGGTGGGATGGATCCACTATTTCGCCCAGTCAATCCGTCTGGTGTTGGTTATAGGAAAAAAGAAGAAGAAAGAAACGTCAAACGTACTGGCATATACACAAATAATGCGTCAGTCCGTCCAACATATTTTGACATAAATATGTTAGTCCGACTGACATATTTGATATTTTTTTTTTATAAAAGTTAATCATAAAATAGCCAGTTCCGTTTGGTATATTATCTTTGTATCTGTGGCCTTGTCTACTTTTATCTCTCACATTTCAATATGACGCCATAAAGAACACGGTGTGGTGACCATGTGGTTGAATTTGGATCCAACACATTGGAGGGGTCCCTACCCTTGTTAGCAATCATCCGAATAATACTCGTATTAGACGCAAATTTTTTCGTATCTTTCATAAACGCATAATACTTGCGTATTTTGAAAGATTCGAATCAATATGTAAATTTTAAGCAAGCAGAGTTTTAAACGTGTCGAATATAATTTATTGAAAAATTTGGCCAAAAAAATATGCTAGGAATCTATTTAATTAGACAAATTTGACAACATGTTTAAGAATATGAAATTTCTAACCTATATATCTCCGTTTGTCGAATATTTGTATTGCGGTGATTTATACTCGTACTTTTGTTGTTCCAATTGCTAACAAGGGTGAAGTTGTAGTTTTTGTTGTTCGAATTGCTAACAAACTTTTGTTGTTCCAATTGTTAACAAGGGTGAAGTTGTAGCTTTTGTTGTTCCAATTGCTAACAAGGGTGAAGTTGTAGTTTTTGTTGTTCGAATTGCTAACAAACTTTTGTTGTTCCAATTGCTAACAAGGGTGAAGTTGTAGTTTTTGTTGTTCGAATTGCTAACAAGGGTGAAGTTGTAGTTGGCTTCCTCTCATAGGTAGGCATAGCCCGGCCATTCATTCCTATCCTGTGCTATTTCTAACAGCACCTCATCACCTTCTCTCGAGCTAACTAGCAATGTGAGTTCTACTACACCTACCATCGTTCTTTCTTTTCCTTTCCTTTCCTTTCTCCGATGCCAAAAATCTGTCTTTGGGTTCATCGGATCTGTTTCCCTAGAATCTGCCAATGTGTCTATCCATATTGAGTAAAAGTAGTCTTTTTGTGTCCAAAAGTCCAGGACAACTTTTCATGCAAGCAGCAAGGTTACAGGCCTATAGCTACGTATAGCTAGCTGAGAGAGAGAGAGAGAGAGAGAGAGAGAGCTAGCTAGCTGACACTGATAGTTTGTCAGCAAAGCATGTGAGGATCCATGATAAAATGGCTGGCTGGCAGCAAAAGCTGCAGTGATCACTGGCAGTCAGCTCCTCTTTGGCTTGGCTTATGATATTTTTGTTTCAAGGATGTTAGGGTTGGTGGGATACTATTGTCCATCTCAGGCCTCTCGTTTGGTTCGAAGAATCTTTGGATTGAAAAAAAAATTGATTACTTTTTTTTATGTTTGGATGTCAAAAAATTTTAGGAGCAAAGAAAAGTAATTTTCAATGAAAAAAAAATTAGAAGAAAAAGTGATTCCATCCATCCAAGCAAGAAATTACTTTTTCACATTGAAGTATTCACTTTCCTTTCCAAATTTTTTGACATTTCTAAACATTGAAAAAAAAAATCAATAGGAATTGTAATTTTCCAAAAGAAAAAAATGCCAAAGAATGTTGATTTCGAGGAAAATTATTTCATAGTTTTCGAGGAAACACATTTCAATCCAAAATTCGGAGTTTATGGATAAGATTGGATCATAGTTGGACAATCTTGATTAATTAAGCTAATTTAGGTTTGTCATTCCTATCCAAAATTCGGAGTTGTGTAGAGTTGAAGATTCCCAAAAAGCAAATTTTATATCTTATACAAAGTTTAACATATCTAGTGATGTGGATATTTGTCACATGTACAAGTTAATGTGTTTGGTGGATCGGACATTTCGAAAATCGACGAAACCGATTCGATCAAACTCGATCTTGGCCGACTCAGGTCCGATCAAAGTCTTAATCAGTCCGGTCCGATCCTCCATCCGGTCTGGCTGGTTTCCATTCCAACAATCCAGTCCGTCATGGTCCCCCAACCAGGACGGGCCTGGTTATACCCCCCGGCTGAAGGACCGATCCGAGCCTGGACGTCTCCCATGCGAGCTTCGTCACCTCCCTAACTATGTGAACACTACCAACATAAGATGGAGTAGTGACGCCGATAAACGACAATAATCCTATAAAATACGTCGTTTAAAATGTTTAGCAATGTCATCAACGACGCAGGCAGAGAGTCGAATAGAAGCTACTCACTTATCACAAATACGTCATTATATGTCACCATACAGATGTTTGCAAAACATAGTTATATGTTGCCAATATAGCGACGTTCGCGTATGCCGCTATACGTCACCAATTCAACAAATAAACGACGTATTTGGTAATATAGCGACTTCCCAAAATGACAAGGCATTATGCCATGTCAGCAACATTAGCGACATTCAGCAGCTATCGACGATGCACTCAACTACCGATGTCTGACTTCGTCGCTAAACGTCGCTAATTTTGCAGATATATAGCAACATTTCGATACACGTTAGGAGTGATTAATGACCTTTCTGGTCGAGGAGTTGGGTTCTGTCACCTCCGTTTTCCGTTATACGTATTTTCAGTATATGTGTACGGAATCCCGACCCGTAATTAGACTTGTCTTGCTTAGCTTGATCCTGGTTTAATCTTGCCTTGGTTTATTTTGGGTTCACCCTGGTTCGACTTGTCTTGACTGGCTAGTCTTGGATTTTGCATTGGCATGGGTTAGTTAGCATTTTCTGGTTCATGTGGTTTATCCTGCTTTGGCATGCATTGGGTTTGGTTGGGCTCGATTTGGGTTGATATGCAAACCCCTACCTACCACCATCCCTCAATTATTAACCCAACAACCATTCTCTCTCCTCATTCATTACTCATTTACTACTTCTTTTCTTCTTCCTCATTTCTTCTCCACCGAGCACCACCGTAGGCAAGTGCAACTTGCTTCATGGAGGAACTCAAGTTTTATTGTTCCATTGTCTTTCTCACGAGATTCTAAGACACTTTAGTACTTAGCATTTTTAGTTTCCATGGTTCATTCCATGTAGATCTAAGTTTTTTGTATTTTCAAATTTCTTGGCTTTGATCTACTAAAATGGCTTGTTTTCGAAAACTAAGAGTTCTATGTAGAAGGCATTCTGATGTTACGCAAGTTTGATTTTGGAATGGTTGGATTTCATCGAGTCTTGACCGAGATGGGGCTTTCTTGAGCTCTTGAGCTTTTACGACTGCTTGTCTTGGCCTTGGGGAGAAGATGAAGTTTTTACGCACACGTTCTTACGTGCTAGCGTAGTGTTTAGTTTTTACATCCACGTTTCACGTGCCCGCGTATTAATTACCCTTTACGCACACGTTTCACGTGCCCACGCGCGTATTAATTATCCTTTACGCACACGTTTTACGTGCCAGCGTATTAATTACCCTTTACGCACACGTTTCACGTGCCCGCGTGTTAATTACCCTTTACGCACACGTTCTCACGTGACCGCGTAATCAATTCTACGCAGAGCTGAACCGAGCTCTACGCAGAGGCTAGACTCCCGCTCGCGTACAGGGGTCACCCGCGTAGAGTCTCGCCCGCATGCGGCTTTGCTAGCGTAAAGCGCTTGCTCGCGTAGAATCCCCCCCACCTGCTCTCTTGCTCACGTAGAGCTGCCTATCCTTAGGTCTTGCCCGCGTAGAGCTGTTTTACGCTCAGGGTCTCTTTGGCCTAGCATAGTCTTGCTCGCGTAGAGACTTTGAGTCCCTATGGCGTACCCCGTTGCCCTTGTATATTCTTACGCATTTTATCATGAACTTGATAATCACGAAATTATTTAATATGTTTGGAATGGTAATTGTACACGGTATGGTGTGAAGTAAATATGACATGACATGACATGATATGACAAGGAAGCATGATGGGAACTATTGAATGATGTTGCGACGGCTAGCATGACATGACAAGAATGAATGGCCTGGACACCGTAGACGATTGCGTTTGTACAAGTGAACCAGTATTATCGTGCATCATGTCTAGGGCAGGGACCCCTGAGTACCACGGTCAGGGGTACCTACTTAAATTGACAAAGGCTAATAACTAGAATAATCCAGTAGTCATGAAGAGATTTTCCAGCTACAGGCAGTCCCGTTATCTGGGTGCCCCATTATGGGATCTGTAGCCTGCCGTCGAGTAGGGCACATTTCCAGCACACTGTCATGTGTTGCACCCTTCAAGCTACTTAAGGGTACATGTGTTTCTTGGACAATGTACCCACATGAATTCAACCACTAATTAATTTGCGTTCGGATAGCCTGGATGGACTGCAGGACTTGTGGCTGTTGGAACATCTCATTGTATCTTGCTAGTAACTAGGCATGTGATAACCCTAGTTAGTTAAAGTATCAAGTCGTACTCATTGCTTAGCCGTAATTTGATTGGATGGAGTCTAACCTAGTCTAGTCTTGTCCTGATCCTGTACAAGATTGTAACATAACCTGATTGCTTGTGCTTTACCTATCGATAAATGGTGGGAGACCAAGTTCCGTTTAGATGAAGGGTTACAACCCCGGTCCTTGTTTGGTTTAAGGGTTGTAACTTGGTTATCTGAATAGTCCCATGGTTATCTTATCGTATATCATTATGATTTTTTATATCTCCAGTTTTATTGTATAATTATGTTTGTGCTAATTGCTGGTTTTAGTTCTTAAGTGAAGCCTCCTTTGTGGCACTTGCTCTTCTGGGATCTGATCCAGCTGGTTTTGTATGGCCAGATACCGGAGTAGCTCTAGAGGATCTCCCTACCTTCCAGCCAGATGGTGACCACCAGGCGTAACCCTGGCAATGAGTGAGTTTTATTTTGGCTCTCCCACTCTATTGTAAAATCATTCTTTTGAGGCGTTTAGCCGTCGAGCAAGTGTTAGCTCGTTTGTAACTTTACTTACTGTCTGTCTACGGGCTGTAACATGATTGACAAATCCTAAGGTTGATCATGTATGACTGAAACTCTTGCTAGTCCTCACATTTTGTATGACTAGCTTCATGATCATCCAAATATGTAATATATGGGACGCCTTACTATTGTATATTTAGTGCTCTAACATCTTGTAACATTTACTTACTTGCTTGAGATTGAGATAATAGGCTTTGTAACGCCCCAGAACCAGAATACTGGAGAGCGGGGGCTTACATAGCCAGCTACGTATCTTGAAGTACAATCCACCTCGCTATACGGTCACGGCTGTCTAGATACATGAGGGTTTAACTACAAGTCATCAGTCTCTTAAGGTCATAAACAAGCCTATTGTCTCAATCTCAAGCAAGTAATAACAGTTACAAGATATCATAGCACCAAATATACAATAGTAAGGTGTCCCATACATTATATATTTGGATGATCATGAAGCTAGTCATACAAAAATGTCAAGACTAGCAAGAGTTTCAGTCATACATGATCAACCCTAGGATTTGTCAATCATGTTACAGCCCGTAGGCAGACAGTAAGTAAAGTGCAATACGAGCTAACACATGCTCGCCGGCTAAATGCCTCAAAAGAATATTTTTACAATAAAGTGGAAGAACAAAAGGGAAATCCACTCGTTGTCTTGGTTACGCCTGGTGGTCACCATCTAGCTGGAAGGTAGGGAGATCCTCTGGAGCTGCTCTGGTATCTGGCCACGCAAAACCAGCTGGGTTAGATCCCAGAAAGAGCAAGTACCAAAAAGGAGGCTTCACTTAGGAACTAAAACCAGCAATTAGCACAAGAATGTAATTATATAATAAAAGATTGAAGTATAGAAAATCATGATGATATACGATAAGATAACCAGGAAAATGTTCAGATAACCAAGTTACAACCCGTAAACCAAACAAGGACCGGGGTTGTAACTCTTCATATGAACGAAACTTGGTTTTCTACCATTTATCAATAAGGTAAAGCACAAGCATTCAGGTCATGTAACAATCTTGTACAGAGTCAGGACAAGACTAGACTGGGTTGAACTCCATCCAATCAATCACGACCAAGCAATGAGTGTGGCTTGATACTTTAACTAACTAGGGTTATTGTAGCACCCAGTTTCTAAAATGAGGAAATTTTGAAATTTTGTAATTATAATTATTTAATAATGATATTTAAACCATATTATGATTTTTGGTGATTTTTAGTTATTTTAAAACTATTTAAAACCACGACTTGTGATTTTGATGTTTTGCTAGTGCAACCTTAGAGATTACTTAACCTAGAGACTAACCATGATCATATGAGCCTAATCATAGGTTTAGAACAACAAGTTAGGGCTTTTTAGCCTAAAGGATATTTTGATAATTTTTTAGGATTTATTTGGATTATATTTATGTGTTTTTATTATTATTTAATTATTGTTAAGTGTCATGAGAGCCCCTAACCTAGTTTATCCTAATCTAGAGGTTAGTTACTAACCTAGAAACTAAGGGGTTAGATATTTACATGTTAGTCAAAATATAGAAAATATCTAGATATTTACTTTTGTGATATTTCTTGAAAACCTAAAGATCTAAGCTACCTTTACATAGAAGTCAACCTTCCTTAACTTGGAAGCAACCCAAGGACACCCCCCATCCTATTTAGTCACTACCCATCTCATTTATATACCCTTTTACATTTCATTAAACCTTGAAATTCCCATTCCTTCACAAGACCATAACTTGATCATTTTTGATCCAAATCACCTCTAGTCTTTTGCATTGAGACCCTACAACATCAAGGGTGCTAAGGGAGGCTAGCAATCAAAGTTTCACAAGGCTAGGACATCACCAAGAGAAGTGGACACCCCCCCTATTCTAGGCTTTTCATTGAGTTTTCACTCAATAGGTAATTACCCTCAAACCTTGTTAATACTGTGATTTCTCTTCATAAATGCATGCATATAGGTATACCCTAACTATGGGTCAAGTTTGGTAGGAAGTAGGTTTGGTTTGGTGTCCGTATCGGACACTTATCCTAGGTTATAAAACCATGTTTGAAGAATTGCCCCAAAGGTTTTGACTTCTGTAAAATGTAGAACAAATTGCATTTTCAGGTAGCCCTAACCTTGCTAAACCTAACCCTAACTTACTGAGCACGAATCCGAGTCATGTCCGTGTCCAAAACGGACACGAACTCACCGTACGATGCACACGAATAGTGCCCTGCTACCACGCTGTTCGTGCTCACTGCACAGAGCACTAGGACACGTAAAATTTGACATAGACACGGGGGCAATGTCTGCGAACATGCCCCCAAAGTTTCGTGTCACGCCGTGTCGTGTCGAGTGAGAAATCGTACTCGCACGGGTCACAGACTGCACGCACAGACCCGGTTTTTCACTTGGACACGGCCTTCGTGTCGTGTCTAGACACCACGTGGACACCTCGTGGTGACACGAGTGTGTAGCCCAACACGTGGGCTACACGTGGACATGACCAAGAGGCCCCACGTGGCTCGTGTCGTATCCACGAGACACGTGCACCGCTGCACGATGCGGTGCCAAACCGCGTGTATCAGTCGAGTTTTTTCGACTGATACGGACCTCGTGTCGTGTCCTGGAGTGACGTGGACACGGGGCAGGCACTTGGACACGTGCACAACCCCCAGGCACACCTTCTTGCACGAGCACGAGACACGTGTGTGCGTGTGTCGTGTCCCAGAGCTAGGTGCACACGTGCACGACGCAGTGTTTGCGTGTGTGTGTCAGTGTTTACCTGTTTAGGTTTTTAGAGGGTTGGACATGTCGTGTTGTGTCTAGACTTTGTGTCAGGCACCCTAGATGCTAGGGGACATTGTGGGACACGATTACCAACTTTGGGTTTCGGGCCTTAGGTTATTTTTGACTCGGATTTGGGTTTACCCATTGATCGAGTGCACAGTGCACTGGGGTTCAGATATTGGTATTTTTCCAGATTTTGTAATCCATTTTCAAACTGATTTTTATGTATAAATATATGTAAAATTGTGTGTATATATATTGTATATATGTATATGAGTGTGTGGGTATATGTGTATGTGTATGTGAGTGTATATATGTGTATGTATAGGTATGTGTGGGTGTGTGTATATATTTATGTATGTATTATGTGTGTGTGTGTGTGGTTCCAGAAATCAGAGAACACACCCCACACACACTCCCATATCTCTCTCTCTCTCTCTTGTTCACTCTCTATCTCTCTCACTCTCTCACATCTCTCTCTCTCTCTATTGTTCTCTCTCTCTCTCTATATATATGTATATATGTATGTTGTATATATATACATATACATACATACATATATATATATATATATATATATATATATATATATATATATATATATATGTTATGTAGATATATATATATGGTATATATTAGTATATATATATTTTGATATATTTGTATATATATATATAGTTATGTATATATATGTGATACTATACTTTTTAGATATAGGTTTACATAGAACCTATAAGTTACTGGCCTATGGGTTATAGACATTAGCCTATGGCCATTAGGGGCTAATCCTAATTGACCTAATGAGTTATTTTCGGAGTTTGGTGGTTTTAATCTATCAAAATTCTTTGTTTTCAAGTTTTGATGGTTCTAGGTTGTATAGAGTTTTATTCTATCCAATTTTGACCTTTGGAGAGTTGGATTTGGACTTGTTTTGACCAAGTTATGGACCTTTGAAGCTTTGGGGTGCAACCATAGAGTTCTTGCTGTTTGGAGAAGACAGTAAGCAGTATACACTAGCTTTTTAGCTTGCGTCACTGAGCTGTGCGCGCTCTTTAGCGCAGCGCAGTATGGAGTCCATACGCTGCCTTTTTAGGAAGTGTGTGTCTTGCATACGCTATCTTTTGGAAACGTATGTCGTATGGAGTCCATACGCTACCTTTTGGGAGCGTATGACTTACATACGCTGACTTGAATGGTCAGGAGTCGTATCGAGTCCATACGCTGCCTTTGGGGAGCGTATGACTTGCATACGCTGACTTGGATGATCAGGAGTCGTATGGAGTCCATACGCTACCTTTTGGGAGCGTATGACTTGCATACGCTCACTTGGATGGTCAGGAGTCGTATGGAGTCCATACGCTCACTTGGATGGTCAGGAGTCGTATGGAGTTCATACGCTACCTTTTGGGAGCGTATGACTCGCATACGCTCACTTGGATGGTCAGGAGTCATATGGTGTTCATACGCTACCTTTTGGGAGCGTATGACTTGCATATCTTGACCTGAGCGAAGCCTGACCTAGGCATATGGCCTTTGGCTGACTTGGTCTTATGTCAGCATGTCAGTTTGGTTTTATTTTCCTTAAGCTTGGTTCTTCTATAGCCCTGTATATTGATATTTTATTAGATATTTAACGTCCATTTTATATCCTTACGCCTTTTTGTATAAACTTGATATAATCATGATATGTTGATATTTCTGTTGAATATAGATTGTTACATGGGATGTACCATGTGTCATGAATTGAGTTATAGATACCCCGATTGACTGGAATTAAACCCTGAGAGTTGTAGACTCGACCCCACTGAATACTAATTGACTTTCATGCCTTGTTACCATTGATAATAATGGTTATCTTGACTAAATTGATCATGCGTTCCTAGTTGGAACTAAGAGACTGGCTAGTCGTCTTATTGAATTGAATGAATGAGACACGTTCATGTTATGAACTATTGTAATCGACTGGCTGATTCCGAATATTTACATACATGCACATGCAGGCTTCAATCGATTTATTTATTTATTTACTTATTTATTTTCTACAAAAGAAGCATGTGTACTTTATGGTCAAGGCATGATTACCGTGGTTAGATTTGATTGTTGCATTACGCTATGTAAGACCTGTAACCTAACCGCACTGGTATCGTTGTAGAGTTGTGCATATCGTAGCCCGTACGAAAGTACTCATTTGAATGACCATGATCCGCGGCATGGGATTTCACTCAACGTAGGGACTATTAAGTTAAATAAAATAATGATAGCATGGAAAGAATGGATTCTCGAGTTCTTACATGGCAGCCTCCTTGGGATAAGTAGTACCCGACGGGCCGGCTGGTTCCCATAGATACTGTAAAACTGCCACACGGACAGGGAACAGTATATGCTTTTATTATTATTGTATATTGTATATTGACGGGCGTCCTGCTAGGACTCGTCTAATTCATGCATGGCGCACATGATTGACTGGATAGACTAGCCTTGCTTGCACATAGTAAGAACTACGGAATTCCTAATTGTATTATTCCAGGATAACTTGGGACTCACAATAGCAAGCTGTAGGAGTTGATTGGCCGTTCAAGATGATTTGTTTGTGTACTGTACTACTCTGTTACCTAACTGGGATGATCAGAATGTCAGGACATGATGGGCCAACTTCTGTCCTTGTTTGGTTGGGAGGTTAGTTCGAAGTATCGTGATGTGATATGAATCCTAGTAGAAAGCAGAGATCTATTATTATAGTCTCTTACATTACTGGTTTTAGTTCTCATGTCGTGCTTCCTTGTGGTACTTGCTATTAGAGGTCTAACCTCTCTGGTTTTGCATGGCCAGATTTAGAGCCGGTCCCCGAGGATCCAGCTTACTTCTACCTCCAGGATGGTCAACACTAGAAGGATGATCGCAGGAGGACTCGAGTGGGTTTCTTACTTCCCCGCTCATTTTTTTATCTACTTAATACCTTGCCGTTTGGCACCGACATGTTAGTCGGATTGTCTTGTACTTACTTTTACATAATTGTAACTAAAGTCAGGCTGCAGCTGATAACAATTGTGTATACTTTTGCTACATCAATCTGGCTATGATTTGTAAAGCCAGATATCAAGAACATTTTGACAGAGCGTTTGGGACGCCTTACTGCTTTATCTTACATGTTCTCTATTACTGTTTCTTGTTTGAATGATTGAGACAATAGATGTGTAATGACCATAGTAAGACTTTTATGTAGTATGCACCCCCTCGTCTTTTAGACAGCATTGATCGTATTATACAGTATTCATCTACCCGTAATACGTAGCTGGCTGGGTCATTCCCCCGCTCTCCAGTATTCTGGTTCTGGGGCATGACAAGGTTTTAGTGGTGGCCCATGCAGGTCTGATTTCAGACTTGTGGGGTATTTTGATTTATAGGATGTCTCAATCACACATGTTTTCCCTTGATCTCATGATTCGTCAATTCTCAACTCTAGCTTGACATTCCAGTATCCTTTGACTTTATTGATCCTTCATGTCCGGTCGTTTGATTGTTCTCTTGTCCCTTTTCTTAGGGGCACCTCGTCCACATCTGTCAGGATTGGGCAACAACAACAAGGGCAGCATGGACAACCTGACCAGGTTGGTCAGCAACAAGGGTCAGAACTACTTCATGAGGCTATTCAAGAAGAGGTGATAGTGGAACCAGCGGTTGGACCGCAGTATCCGGAGGTTCCAACACCACCAATAGTTCCACCTACCCCTGTGGAATTGGATACACCAGCCCTTCTGGAGATCATGAGAGGGATGATGGCTACTCAGCAACACCAGATGTTAGCCCAGCAACGCATGCACGCTCAGTTACAAGAGCAGAATGTACTACTCAACCAAGGATTACAGACGGCATTGGAAAGAGGGACAAGGACAGATTCAGGAGCGTCAGCCCGATTTTGCAAGTACAGCCCCCGTCGTTTCGAGGGCACGGAGGATGCCATCTCAGCAGATGCATGGCTTAAGGATATTGAGGCTATTCTGACATCTGCTAAGGTGCCGGCAGAAGAGCGTGTGGATCTAGTGAAGTTGTTTCTTTAGGATCTCGCACGTGATTGGTGGGAATCAGAGGAAGTGGGCATCAGGCGTCCTGTTGCTTGGGACGATTTTACTGCAAGGTTCAAGACGAAGTATTATGGAGTTGTGGCACAGTTTGAGCTACAACAGAAGTTTATCAACCTCAGACAGGCTGGCAAGACTGTAGATGCGTACGCAGTGGTGTTCTACAGATTGAGTAGGTTTGCCCCAGAGATGGTGGTGACGGAGCGCCAGAGGGCGATGAGGTTCCAGCAAGGGTTTCATCTTGAGCTCTTGCAATTGATAGAGGGGCACAATTACCAAACTTTTGATGAAGTATTGACGGCAACCCGAAGGCATAAAATTACCATTCAGAGGCTTGCGGCAAGGACTGGGGGTCAGAAGAGATCCCACAGTCAGATTGAAGGATGAGGGGGAGCAGCGCCCCGAACAACATCACCATCCCCTGGCATTCGTATCCACGATGTGGCGATACGGGGGCCAGCACCACCCAGGCAGCAGCAGCAACAGCAACAGCAACAGCAACAGAAGAAGAACCAGCAACCCCCGGCGGGCTTCACTTATTATGGGAAGATGGGACACACTATAGATGTGTGTCGAACATTGAACGGGCAGTGTTTGATATGTGGAAATCCAGATCATCGGGTTACCACATGTCCCATGAATTCGAGGTCAGGAGGACCAGTACAGCAGTTTCCTGCTCTACCAGTACCAAGGGCAGGACAGTATCGAGGACCAGCGGTAGTAGTGAGACCGTTGGCACAGCGTCCGTTAATGCCGCAGGCTCAGATGTTTCAGCAGCAGGGGCTGCCGATGCAGCAACACCAGCATAGACCACCCCAGCATCATCAAGGAAGGGGCCAGCAGCAGCACCAGGCTAGGCCACAGCATGGAAACCAGCAAGGAGGTCGAGGACAGGCATTCACTCTGTCCTTGGAAGAGACATTAGCATCGGGAGATGTTGTGGCAGGTAACATTCTCGTCGCCTCACATCCCGCAGTAGCATTGTTTGATTCGGAAGCATCGCACTCATTTATATCTGCACGATTTGCGACACGGCTAGGAATGGAGTTCGAGGCATTGCCAGGGAGGTTGAATATACTCACTGGTAATGGGCTCGTAGGAGTTAGTAGAGTTATTCTAGCGTGTAGTGTTGTAGTTTGCGGGCATTCTTTACCCGTCCAGTTGATAGAATTTTCTGTTAGAAATTTCGACGTTATCTTAGGCATGGACTGGCTGAAAGACAGTCATGCGATAATAGATTGTCGTAGTGGGAGTGTATCTTTTGATATTCCAGGCATGAAGAAATTCACCTTAGTCAGATCAGAGGCAACTCAGCAAGAGCAGGGAGTAGTAACGGCAATGGAAGAAGTTCAAGTTCCGAAGGTAGTTAAAGAATTTCTAGACGTATTTTCCGAAGAACTTCCAGGTCTACCACCGGTTAGAGATATTGAGTTCAGTATAGAATTGGCACCTGGGACTAAGCCGATATCAGATCGGGTATACAGAATGGCGGATTCGGAGCAGGCCAAGGTATATCAATATATAGAGGAATTGAAGGAGAAGAAGTTTATCCAAGCTAACATATCACCATGGGCAGCACCAGTGGTACTTGTAGGGAAGAAGGATAGATCATCCAGATTATGCATCGATTACAGGAAGCTTAACGCGGCAATGGTGAAGAACAAGTACCCACTACCAAGGATCGACGACTTATTTGATCAGTTGAGCAAAGCCAGAGTTTTCTCCAAGATAGATCTTCGTTCAGGGTATCATCAAGTGAGGGTTCGGAAGGAAGATATTCCCAAGACAGCATTCAGGTCGAAGTATGGGCATTATGAATTCTTAGTAATGCCGTTTGGTTTGACCAATGCTCCAGTAATATTCATGGATTTGATGAACCACATCTTTATGCCGTATTTAGACCAGTTTGTCATTGTGTTTTTTGACGACATTCTCGTATACTCTGCTAGTGAAGAGGAGCATGAAGACCACCTCAGAAAAGTGTTGCAGGTTCTGAGAGAGAACCAGTTGTATGCCAAGCTCAGCAAGTGTGAGTTCTGGATGGACCATATTTTATTTTTGGGTCATATCGTATCAGGAGCTGGAGTAGTAGTGGATCCCAAGAAGGTAGAAGCAGTAGAGAGTTGGCCAGTACCCAAGACCGTAGCTGATGTACGGAGTTTCTTAGGATTGGCAGGATATTACAGAAGATTTGTGTCAGATTTTGCGAGACTTTCAGCACCCATGACTCGCTTGACCCGGAAGGATGTGCCATTTGTCTGGTCGGCAGAATGTCAGACATCATTTGAGAATTTGAAGCAAAAATTGATATCAGTACCCATTCTTACATTGCCAGTTGGACCCGGAGGTTTTACTGTATATTGTGATGCGTCAGGTAAAGGACTTGGATGTGTCCTCATGCAGCACGGAAAGGTGATAGCATATGCATCTAGGCAGCTTCGGAACCACGAGAAGAATTACCCAACTCATGATTTGGAGTTGGCGGCAGTAGTATTTGCTTTGAAGCTGTGGAGGCATTACTTATATGGTGACCGAGTGGACATGTACACAGACCATAAAAGTCTGAAGTACATCTTTACTCAGAAGGAGCTGAACATGAGGCAGAGAAGATGGTTAGAACTGATCAAGGATTATGACGTGGAGCTTCAGTATCATCCAGGCAAGGCTAATGTGGTAGCAGACGCTCTCAGCAGAAGGGGCGGCGCATTTATGTTGACAACACAGAAGCATATCTTAGAAGACCTTCAGGAGATGGGCATAGAAGTTATACTTCCTAGTGATATAGGAGTTCTGGCAAGTCTACAAGTCCAATCTGACTTGGTAGATAGGATCAAGGCAGCTCAGGCACAAGACCCAAGGATTCAGAAGCTTAGGGCAGAATGTGAGTCAGGGCACAGAAAGGAGTTGAAAATTCATGAAGATGGTACCCTTAGGTTTGGGTCACGTCTATGTGTGCCTAGTGGAGATATCAGACAGGAAGTTATGGCAGAGGCTCACAGTTCCCAGTATTCTATACATCCTGGAGGGACCAAGATGTACCAAGATATCAAGCAGCACTTCTGGTGGAACGGGATGAAGAGGGAGATAGCTAGGTTTGTTTCCCGTTGCTTGGTATGTCAGCAAGTCAAGGCAGAACAGCAGAGGCCAGCTGGATTATTGCAACCGCTTCCTATCCCGGAATGGAAGTGGGAACACATCACAATAGACTTTGTGACCGGTTTACCTAGATCACCAAGTGGTAAAGATGCTATTTGGGTGATAGTAGATCGGCTTACAAAGGTAGCACACTTTCTTTCTTTCAGAGTAGGGCAACCTACAGAAAAGTTGGCAGAGTTGTATATGCAACAGATAGTCAGGCAGCATGGAGTCCCTGTCAGTATTGTGTTAGACTGAGATACCCACTTTACATCACATTTCTGGAAGAGCTTGCATCGTAGTTTGGGCACCAAGTTAAGATTTAGCACGGCTTACCATCTGCAGACGGATGGGCAATCAGAAAGAACAATTCAGACTTTGGAAGATATGTTGCGAGCTTGCACTCTAGATTTTGGAGGATCTTGGGAAAGCCACCTGTACTTAATTGAGTTCTCATACAACAACAGTTATCATGCTAGTATCCAGATGGTGCCATTTGAGGCACTGTATGGTAAGAAGTGTAGATCGCCGCTTACATGGGATGATATCGGAGAGAGGAAGATGCTAGGCCCAGAAATGATTATCCAGACGGTTGAAGTGATTAAGGAAATTAGAGAGCGACTTCGTGTTGCGCAGGATCGACATCGTCATTGGGCGGACCAGCATCGTAGGTCGCTAGAGTTTTCTGTTGGGGACCACGTGTTTTTGCGGATCTCACATACCCGTGGGGTCATTAGATTTGGCGTTCGCGGAAAGTTGAGTCCACGATATGTAGGTCCATTCATTATCCTTGATAGAGTAGGCGATGTTGCTTATCGTTTATCCCTTCCACCTTCGTTACGAGAGGTACATGACGTGTTTCATGTATCTCAATTGCGAAGGTATGTATCGGACCCCAGCCACATCCTCGATCATTCAGAACTGGTTGTTGGTACCAACCTGTCTTACGAGGAGCAGCCTGTATCCATCTTGGACCGAAGAGAGAAGATACTCAAGAACCGAACAATTAACCTTGTCTGGGTTGCTTGGGGTCATCACTCTTTGGGAGAGTCAACGTGGGAACGTGAGGATGATATCCGATCACGGTATCCACATCTGTTTGACTCACAAGGTATATCTTTTTTTGTGTACCTGATTGTCTTGATTCCTTATGCTTATCACCTTATGGGTAGAATTGCTTGATGTCGTAGATTGTTAAATATAGATATGTTACTTGCTATGAACATTGTAAAATGATTGCTTCATTGAATTGCTTGTACTTAGATTAGTTTAGCCCCGATGTTTCTATCCTGCTTGGATTTGAATTCCGAGGACGAAATTTTTCTAAGGAGGGTAGAGATGTCACTCCCCGTTCCCAGAATGTGTATTTTTATACATGTACGACTCATGTGTATTTATTTAATATTTATTATGTATTATCCTGTATTTAAATTCCTTTAAATTTTACGTTAATCAATTAATCTGCTCTTTAAATTTTCATGTTAATTTATTCCTGCAATTATATTTCTGCAATTTTATTACCTGCATTTTATTTCTGCACTTTATTTCCTGCTTTTATTCCCTGCCTTAGTCTTGCTTATTTGGGTTCGGGTTGGCTTTGGTTGGATCTCCTACAACCCGACCCATTGGACCCATTGGACCCGGCCCAACTGTAACACCCTATTTTTTGAAATAGGGGATTTTTGAAAATTTATTATTTTTATTATTTATTAGTGGTATTTTAGTCATGGTATGATTTTTTGGTGATTTTAGTTAAGTTAAACCATTTCTAAAGTCATGCTAAGTCATGACTTATGACTTTGTGATTTTGGTTAGTATAACTTAGTGTAAACCCTAGTTTTCTCTAACCTAGAAGTTGCCATGACCATGAGAGCTTAGCCATAGGCTTAGAATATCAAATTAGTGGTTTTTGACCAAAAGGGTATTTTGGTAATTTTCTAGACTTTATTTGTGATTATGTGATTTTAATATTATTTAATTCTTGGTAGGTCTCATGATTAGTCACTAACCTATCCTACCCTAAACTAGAAGTTAGCCACTAACCTAGAATCATTAGGGTGATATTTTGGTCATGGGATAAAGGGTTAAATATCTAGATATTAACTTTAAGGATATTTTCCTTAAACAAATCAAAATATCTAGAACCCTTTAGGCTAAAGTCCATGCCTTAGCCATGAAGGAAGGCAAGGACACCCCCCCATGCTTGGCCGGCCAAGGGCACCCCCCTTGGCAGCCCACCCATGTTATAAACCCCATGGATTTATTCATGAACAAAATTACATGAAATTAAATCCACAAAATTCCCTTTTCCTTCAACCCTTGATAACTTGATCATTCTTGATCCAAATTGACTCTAGTCTCTTGCATTGGAACCCTACAACATCTAGGGAGCTAAGGGAAGCTAGAAATTCAGAATTTGGGAGCTTGGGCATCATCGAGTTGGAGATCACACAACCCCATTATCATTGTTTTTCCTTGGATTTGCACAATAGGTATTTTCTCACAAACCTAGTCAAATTCCTGTTTTTCTTTCATAAATGCATTCATATAGGAATAACAATACTGTGGGTAAAGTTTGGTGGGATTTTGATGTGTTTTGGTGTCCGTATCGGACACGTATCGTAGGGATCCTTGTTTGGTGAAATGCCACAATGGATTCGATATGGTCGATTTGCGAAACAAATTATACAAACTAGAAGCCCTAGACTTGCTGATCACTAATCAAGTAGACTGAGCACATTATCGTGCTGTGTCCGTGTACAAACTGGACACGAACCGACCGCACGAGCCCATCGTACATGCCCTGCTACCCGACCCTTCATGCGCACAGCACAGGCCACTAGGACACAAAATATTTGACACAGACAAGGAGGCAATGTCTGCAAACATGCCCCCAAAGTCTCGTGTCGCGTCGTGTCGTGTCGAGTGAGAAAACTCACTCGCACTGGACACGCGCTGTCAGCGCACATGCGCGCACGCACAACTTTGAGTGTGTCGTGTCGCATGGACACGACACTAGAGTGTCTCGTAGTGACACGGGCATGAAGCCCTATACGTGGCGTACACGTAGACACGAGCACGTGGTGCTTCGTGTCCTGTGTCGCGTGTACGACGCGTGTAACCGCGTGCACGACACTGTTATTCGTGCACGTGTCAGGAATTTACTCGAGTGGTTATTTTGCGTGTTTGGACACGCGAAACTGTGTCGTGGTGTCGTGTCAGTGACCTAGTTAACCTAGAAATGACTAGGAATGACCTAAAACAACTAGTTTGACTAGCTTGACTAAAACCCTAACTAGTTGACTAGTGTTGACCCAACTTTGACTAGTTTGACTTTAGAGTTGACCAAGAGTTGACTTTTGACCAGATTGACCTAGAATCATGTAGTATGCATAGTAGACTTCATTTTTACTATTTAGAATACATTGTGACTTGTGTTGCTCTGATCAGGAGCCAAACACCTCTCCTCAGACATCATATTCTCTACAGACATTCATACAGCAGGCGAGTACATTCTCTGACCGTTTCATACTTGTTCAGGCTTACTTCTCGCTCTAGATTACTTTACTTGATGCTGTCACGTTGGTAACACGGATTGGTACTATATAGATCTTTACATGAGATGTTATCCCCCTCGGGAGCATCGGGTACTTCATGTTATGTGTGTTTTACTATCATCATGTACTCCTATGCTTCCATTATTCATGTGCACTCATGTGATCATGTACTCTCATGTTTACTGAGCCCTCATGTATACTATCATGTGCACCCTTTCATGGGCCCCATGTGATATCATGTACAATAACGTAACTTGTATAGATCCATGTGTATTGATTGGGGTAACGGGGGAGTAGAAGTGGACATGTGAATAATTCCAAAGTAGTGTAATCATGTGCAAACTCAGTAGTGTAATCATGTATAAATTCTAGCCATTCACATGCCTATCTTCTGCTCTACATCACTAGTCACTTATAGTTCTCTATATACAGTAGATATTTCATTACAGCTATCTCTTTTACAGCGTATATTTCCTTTCAGCAGTTCATGTATCTTACTCTATTGCCTGTATCGTATTTCCTAACCTGATATGCACTGCGTAAAATGTATTGTGCTCGTTCCTGTCCTGATTGGACCTGTTAAAAATATTACAGAGGATGAGGATGAGGCCTGGTGTCTACCTATTTTGGAGCAGGACTAGATGATACTTATGTTGTGGACCCCCAGCAGGATCCACCTGCAGCTGAGGATGTTGTTCCAGTAGTCTAGACCAGTTTAGTCTAGACAGTCTTTTCTATATTTACTTTTGTCTCACTTTCTGAGTTGTATTTTGAGATGTGGAGATGTATAGACTCTTAGACTTTTTTGTATTATGAGTTGACAGTTCTGGATATTATGTTGTACTAGACACTTAGACTTATTCATCTATGATACTGTTCTCTTGAGTTACTATCTATCTATCTGTCTTTCGTTCTTCTACCCTAGATGTGATTGAGATGTATATTGTTATGTCACCTCCATTCGGAGAGTATAAACTGTACAGGTACTTTGTATTGATAGATGATTGACCTAGGACAGCGTTCTACCGCCGACACTGCGGCGTAGGCTGGGCGTTGTTACGTCTCGTACCCTAACAGTGGGTGCGGGTCGTGACATGTTTTTAGTGGTGGCCCATGCAGGTCTCGAGTTTATGTAGTGCTATTCGAACTAGAGTATCACTACAGCCTGCGATCTCGAGTTTATGTAGTAGTATTTAGCTTGCGTCACTGAGCTGTGCGCGCTCTTTAGCACAGCGCAGTATGGAGTCCATACACTGCCTTTCTAGGAAACGTGTGTCTTGCATACGCTACCTTTCGGAAACATATGTCGTATGGAGTCCATACGCTACCATTTAGGAGCGTATGACTTGCATACGCTGACTTGAATGGTCAGGAGTTGTATGGAGTCCATACGCTGCCTTTGGGGAGCGTATGACTTGCATACGCTGACTTGGATGGTCAGGAGTCGTATGGAGTCCATACGCTACCTTTTGGGAGCGTATAGCTTGCATTCGCTCACTTGGATGGTCAGGAGTCGTATGGAGTCCATACTCTCACTTGGATGGTCAGGAGTCGTATGGAGTTCATACGCTACCTTTTGGGAGCGTATGACTCGCATACGCTCACTTGGATGGTCAGGAGTCATATGGAGTTCATACGCTACCTTTTGGGAGCGTATGACTTACATATCTTGACCTGAGCGAAGCCTGACCTAGGCATATGGCCTTTGGCTGACTTGGTCTTATGTCAGCATGTCAGTTTGGGATATACCATGTGTCATGAATTGAGTTATAGATACCCCGATTGATTGGAATTAAACCCTGAGAGTTGTAGACTCGACCCCACTGAATACTAATTGACTTTCATGCCTTGTCACCATTGATAATAATGGTTATCTTGACTAAATTGATCATGCGTTCCTAGTTGGAACTAAGAGACTGGCTAGTCGTCTTATTGAATTGAATGAATGAGACACGTTCATGTTATGAACTATTGTAATCGACTGGCTGATTCCGAATATTTACATACATGCACATGCAGGCTTCAATCGATTTATTTATTTATTTACTTATTTATTTTCTATAAAAGAAGCATGTGTACTTTATGGTCAAGGCATGATTACCGTGGTTAGATTTGATTGTTGCATTACGCTATGTAAGACCTGCAACCTAACCGCACTGGTATCGTTGTAGAGTTGTGCATATCGTAGCCCGTATGAAAGTACTCATTTGAATGACCATAATCCGCGGCATGGGATTTCACTCAACGTAGGGACTATTAAGTTAAATAAAATAATGATGGCATGGAGAGAATGGATTCTCGAGTTCTTACATGGCAGCCCCCTTGGGATAAGTAGTACCCGACTGGCCGGCTGGTTCCCATAGATACTGTAAAACTGCCACACGGACAAGGAACAGTATATGCTTTTATTATTATTGTATATTGTATATTGACGGGCGTCCTGCTAGGACTCGTCTAATTCATGCATGGCGCACATGATTGACTGGATAGACTAGCCTTGCTTGCACATAGTAAGAACTACGGAATCCCTAATTGTATTATTCCAGGATAACTTGGGACTCACAATAGCAAGCCGTAGGAGTTGATTGGCCGTTCAAGATGATTTGTTTGTGTACTGTACTACTATGTTACCTAACTGGGATGATCAGAATGTCAGGACATGATGGGCCAACTTCTGTCCTTGTTTGGTTGGGAGGTTAGTTCGAAGTGTCGTGATGTGATATGAATCCAGTAGAAAGCAGAGATCTATTATTATAGTCTCTTACATTACTGGTTTTAGTTCTCATGTCGTGCTTCCTTGTGGTACTTGCTATTAGAGGTCTAACCTCTCTGGTTTTGCATGGCCAGATTTAGAGCCGGTCCCCGAGGATCCAGCTTACTTCTACCTCCAGGATGGTCAACACTAGAAGGATGATCGCAGGAGGACTCGAGTGGGTTTCTTACTTCCCCGCTCGTTTTTTTATCTACTTAATACCTTGCCGTTTGGCACCGACATGTTAGTCGGATTGTCTTGTACTTACTTTTACATAATTGTAACTAAAGTCAGGCTGCAGCTGATAACAATTGTGTATACTTTTGCTACATCAATCTGGCTATGATTTGTAAAGCCAGATATCAAGAACATTTTGACAGAGCGTTTGGGACGCCTTACTGCTTTATCTTACATGTTCTCTATTACTGTTTCTTGTTTGAATGATTGAGACAATAGATGTGTAATGACCATAGTAAGACTTTTATGTAGTATGCACCCCCTCGTCTTTTAGACAGCATTGATCGTATTATACGGTATTCATCTACCCGTAATACGTAGCTGGCTGGGTCATTCCCCCGCTCTCCAGTATTCTGGTTCTGGGGCGTGACAGTTAGTCTAAGTTTGACCTAGACTTAACCTAGATTGATCATGTTGACTAGTATTTGACTAGTCTGACCATTGTTAACCAAAACCCTAGATAACTTGACTAGTTTGGCTAGAATGTTGACCAAGAGTTGACTTTAACCTAGATTAGACTAGTTTGACCTTATTTGACTTAGTTTGATTTTCTGTGACCTAGTATGACTTTCTGTGACCTAGTTTGACTTTAGAGTTGACCAGAGTTGACCAAGAGTTGACTTTTAACCATATTGACCTAGAATCATGTATTATGTATTGTATACTCTAATTTTACCATTGTGGATATATTGTGACCTATTTTACTCTAAATAGGACTCTGTGACACCAGTTCGGACATCTATTCATATCAGTCATACAGGGTGACAGGCGAGTACATTATCTGATCATTTCATACTTGTTAGGATTTATATTCTTGCTTTAGGTTACTTTACATGATGCTGTCACATTATTATCACGGATTGGTACTATATGGATCTTGTCATGCGATGTTATCCCCTCGGGGTACATCAAATACAGTTGTCATGTGCTTTTCACGAACATCTTGTATTTCATGTACACCTCTATTCATGTATACTCTTGTGCAATCTTGTACTCTCATGATCACGTGAGCAAACATGATAAAAACCTCTTGTGCAAGGTAACGTAACTTGACTGGATCCTTGTGTATTGATTGGGGAGGGTGAGTAGGAAATGGTTATGTGATCAAAATCCCATCTTGTGAAATCTTGTGAAATCATGTATATGTCTATAGTACACTCACGTACGATGGAGTTACCCTTGCATTGTCCTAACCCATTTATATAACAATCTCATGCTCTAAATCACAGGTTACCTACAGTTCTTACTTATCATATATATATAGATATTTCCAGTTATCAAATCTCTCTCGTTTTTATATATATTTCTTTACAGTCCATGTATCTTACTATTTGCATGCTTTACATTTCCCAACATGATATGAACTGCGTGAGATGTATTGTGCTCTTTTCTGTCCTGACTGGACCTGTTAAAAATATTACAGATGATGATGGTGACTGTCCTACCTTCTATGGGACACATGAGGGTGACCTTCAGGAGCCTGAGGAGCATCTAGCTCAGTAGAGGGTGCCTAGTCTAGTCTAGTGTTTATAGTTTTCATTTTGTATCGGATTGTTCCGATTGTTAGTTGTGACTTAGTTATATTTCAGGTCTTGTACTTATTTGTGTTGGACATCTACTTTGTGTGGTGTGATAACTCTATTTATATTCAGTTTCTTCCTCTCATCTGATTCCATATCATGCACTATCTTTCCTAGACTTGTGTTTGAGATATAGAGTTGAGATGTTATGTTATACCTCCGTGCGGAGATGACAGGTTTATATATCTTGTTGTTAGATGTTAGATGTTATAGATGACCTATACAGCATTCTACCGCCGACACTGCGGCGTAGGCTAGACGTACCCACGTTCTCGTGCCCCTAATCAGGGTACGGGTCGTGACAGTTATCACAGGCCTAGTTACTAGCAAGATGCAATGAGATTATTCCAACAGCCACAAGCCCTGCTGACTATCCATGTTATCCAGGTCAAATATCCGTTCATGAAGGGTGCAACACATGACAGTGTGCTAAAAATGTGCCCTACTCGTCGGCAGGCTACAAGTCCACATGCGCGCCCAGATAATGGAATTATCTGTAGCTGGAAAATCTCTTCATGGCTACTGGATTATTCTAGTTATTAGCCTTAGTCAATTTCAGTAGGTACCCCTGACCGTAGTACTCAGGGGGTCCCTTTCCTAGATATGATGCAAGACAATATTGTTTAATTATCCAAGCACAATCGCCCACGGTGTCCAGGCCATCCATTCTTGTCATGTCAAGTTAGCCGTTGCAACAGCATATCAAAGTACATCATGCCAGGTTTACTTGTCAGGAATGCGCCACGACGGGCCACTAGCATGTCATGTTACTTGTCAAGAGTGCATCCCTACGGGCCACTATCATGTTCATGGCATTCTATCAAGGGGCCCAAGTACACAGAGGGTCATGAGACAAAAGTATAAATATAACAACTCAACATAAAATTCAAGGGGCTATGGAAGAGTCATGAGGCTCGAGGTGCAGGGCCATGCGGCTCGGGCTCATGCGGCCAGGAGAGGAGGGAGCATGCGGCTGGGGAAAAGAAGCTCATGCGTCCAGGAGAGGAGGGCGCATGCGGCTGGAGAAAGGAAGTTCATGCGGCCAGGAGAGGAGGGCGCATGCGTCCAGGGGGACATGCAGGCTCATTCGGCTCGGGAAGAACGGGCATATGCGGAAATGGGGAAACAAGCTCATGCGGCCAGAGGAAGTAAACTTATGCGGCTGGGAGGGGATGGGTCCCATGCGGCTCAGGGGATCGAGTTCATGCGGCAGGGGATCATGCTCATGCGGCTGGGGTAAAAGGGCGCATGCGGCTGGAGGGGACTGGGTCTCATGCGGCTCAGAGAGAAAGGTTCATGCGGCCCGGGCCAGTCAGAGTCATGCGGCCCGGAGCCAAGCAATGCCATGCGGTTAAGTCCCATGCGGTCCGGAGGATCGGGTTCATGCGGCTGGGGAAAAGTTCATGCGGCCAGGAGCCAACTTGAGTCATGCGGAGGAAGGCCATGTGGCCAGGTCCCATGCGGCCAGGTCCCATGCGGCTCAGTTCATCCGGCTGGGAAGCATACGGCAGGGTACTGTTCTTCTTCTCTATTTTTCGAGAAGAAGAACCATAAAACCATTGCTCCCAACCTCCATGAATCTATCATCTAAGGTCAGAAGTCAGACTTTCATAGGTCAAAATAGGGTAGAACGAAATTCTCTACAACCTGGAACACACAAAACTTGTAAATAACAAGATTTAATAGATCAAAACCCAAGAAATTCAAAAATACAACAAGCTTGGATCTACAAAAAATGAGCCATGGAAATTAAAAGCGCTAAGTACTAAAGTGTCTTAGAATCTCGTGAGAAAGAAAATAGAACAACAAAACTTGAGTTCCTCCATAAAGTAAGGTGCACTTGCCGGTGGGAGAGGGGGTAGATGGAGCTCTACGCCAGGGAGGAAGAAGAAGAAGTAAATGTTGAGTTATGAGGAGAGAGAAAAGTAGGTGGAATATAAATGATGATGGTGGTAGGTGGGGTTTTCTTTTGCTCATGATGAACCCAAAAGCAACCCAAACCAAGCCAAACCAAGATGAACCATAACCAATATGATACTGAAAATATACCATGCAATGAGACATGCAATACGAGTCAAAATGCATACACGTATACCAAAATACGTAATACGGACTATGGTCGTTACAACTCTACCTACCTTAAAAGAATTTTGTCCTCGGAATTTTAATTAAAAGGCTAGATAGACAAGGACAAGCTATACTAAACAGTCCATCATGCAATCATTCATTCAAGCAAGGAATTAAGAGCATAAGGCATAAGAAAGATATTATACCTTACGAGTCAAATAGGTCAGGATACCGTGATCGGATATCATCCTCACGCTCCCACGTTGACTCACCCAAAGAGTGATAACCCCAAGCAACACGGACCAACTTGATGGTCTTGTTCTTGAGTATCTTCTCCCTTCGGTCAAATATGGGTACGGGTCTCTCCTCATACGAAAGGTTGGTACCAACAACTAATTCCAAATGATCTAGGACATGACTCGGATTCGGGATATACCGTCGCAATTGGGATACATGGAAGATATCATGCACCTCACGTAACGACGGCGGAAGAGCGAGACGATAGGACACATCTCCTACTCGTTCGAGGATATCGAACGGCCCTATATACCTAGGACTAAGCTTTCCCCGTACGTCGAAACGAATGACGCCACGGTTAGGCAAGATCCTAAGGAATACATGGTCGCCGTTAGAAAATTCAAGAGGGCGCCAATGAGAATCGGCCCAATGACGCTGGCGATCTTGGGTAACTCGAAGATGATCTCTGACCCTTCTGACCACCTCAACTGTCTGAACAATCATTTTTGGATCGAGCATCTGCCTCTCACCAACATCATCCCATGCCAACGGGGATCTGCACTTCTTGCCATACAGTGCCTCGAATGGTGCCATCTGGATACTGACTTAGAAACTGTTGTTGTACAAGAACTCCACCAGGTGCATGTGATCTTCCCACGAACCTCCGAAGTCGAGTGTTTGCCATTAAAATCTTTTGATTGCAAATTTCAATTACAAACAGAACAGTATTACAATGTAGGACTTAGATGTAGTCCTAGGAGTATACTTTTGTTTATCTGGGTCCCTGTGTCGATGGAGCGAGTGGTAATGTGTTGACTCCGTTGACGATCTGACGACGGTTCACGGTTCTCTGTAGGTCTAAGTTGCTCTGGGTGCTGGAGTGTAATGCTCGTAGTTTGTATTACGTATTGGGAATACGTGTACGTATTTCGGGCTCGTATTTTTGGTTTATCATAATTAGTTAGCCTTGGATTTTATTTTGCATGTTGACGATCTGACGACGGTTCACGGTTCTCTTCGGCGGCATTGAACCTGGACCTGCCGATCAGCAAGGCGGAGCACCTCCTGTGGACCAGCAGCACCCAGGAGATCAAGCCCAGCATTTCGGTGTAGCTTCTAGAGTTATGCCTACTGAGGGTCCAGAGTCACCAATTCAGCCAGCCCAGCCTGCAAGACAGGATGATGAAGCCTTGGTTGGACTTATCAGGGAGTTACTTGCATTGCAGGATCCTCGAGGAAATACTTTGCGTCAGGCGGTGGCAGATGCTCTGGGCAGAGGTGAACATCATGGAAACAGTGCAGCAAACAGTGACAGGACCGGAGGTCGAAAGCGATCTCGCGGCCAGATGAACCAGTCGTCAGCCCCAGCCCCGGCAGCTAGGGCTTTGATCATTGGAGCTCCGAGAAGGACAGCTTCGGTTACGTCGGTTCAATATTCAACCCCGACGTATTCTCAGCAGCAGAAGCAGTCTTCCACAGTGGGCTGCTCTCATTGTGGGAAGCCTGGACATGTTGTTTCAGAATGCCGCAAGGCTCGAGGATTGTGTTTGTTATGTGGAGCGCCGGACAACAAGGTAAGGTCCTGTCCGTTCAGGACTGACTCATCACCAGCATCGGTTAGGGAACCAGCCCCAGTACCAATCCAGCAGTATTTTCCATCCCCGAGGCCGTTGCCGACACAGGCCCAAGCTTTTCGGCAGCAAAGGCCTCAGCAGTATGCCCAGGCGCAAGTTCAGTATAGGCAGAGGAGATTCCAGCAGCAGGGACCTCAGCAGTTTGCTCTAGCCCAGGCTCAGGTCCAGAATCGGCAGAGAGGTATCTGTACTATATTGTCTTGCATTCCTGTCGTCATTATGCAGGGTACATGATGTATTTCCTGTATCCTAAATACGACGGTATGTTCCGAACCCGAGCCATATCCTAGATCATTCGAAAATGGTTATTGGTACCAACCTTTTCGTAGGAGGAGAGGCCCGTGTCCATGTTTGACCGAAGAGATAGACCCTCAAGAGCCAGGCTATTTGTTTAGTCTGTGTTGCTTGAGTTTATCCCTCTTTGGGAGAGTCAAACGTGAGAGCGTGAGGATGATATCCGATCGCGTTATCCTAGCTAGTTTGGCTCGTAAGGCATAATATCTTCCTTATGCCTTACGCTTCGAATCCTTGCTTACATGAATGACTGAATGATTGGTTGGTAATTATAGATTGTTTGTGATAGTGTAGCTTGTCCTTGCCACTCTAGCCTCTTGATTAAATTCCGAGGATGAAATTCTTTTAAGGTGGGTAGAGTTGTAATGTCCGTAGTTCGTATTACGTATTGGGAATACGTGTACGTATTTCGGGCTCGTATTTTTGGTTTGTCATAATTAGTTAGCCTTGGATTTTATTTTGCATGTTGCATTAGCATGGTTTATCACGGCATTGCATTAGGTTGGTTTGGTTCGGTTTAGTGGGTTTGGCTTGGTTTGGTTTTATTGTGGAGAACCACTCCTACCTACCACCACTCCCACCATAAATATCTATCCCACTCTCTCTCTTCCATTATTACTCATTCCTCATTTCTTTCTCTCCATCTTTACTTCTTCACCTACCAGGAGAGAGTGGAGAGCTTAGGCAAGTGCATCTTGCTTCATAGAGGAACCCCATTTTTATTGTTCTATTGTCTTCCTCATGTGTTTCTAACCCACTTTAGTACTTGTCATTTTTTCATTTCCATGGTTAAAATTTTTTAGATCTAGCTTTGTGGTATTTTTGGTTTCCAGGACTTTTGATCCATCACACTTGCATATTTTTGCTAGTTGATGGTTCCATGTTGTAGAAAATTTCATTCTATCCCATTTTGACCTATGGAAGTTCAAATTTGGACTCCTGTGGGAAATTGGGTGGTGTGGAGAAGCCATGGTATTTTCCATGAACCTCTCCTCAGTTGGCAACAAATTGTTGTTGGCTTGCATTTGTTTTGGCCGCAGGAGTCTTGCCTAGCCGCATGGGCATGACAGCATTAATTATTTTCTGACATGATGTCACTTAATAGCAAGCATAGTAATTTGGACAAGGCCTAATAATTAATTGCCACGTACAGCTTGCATTTCATGCATATAAAATAGTGGAGAGCCGCATGAATTATTAATGTTTTAGCCGCATGAGAATTTTATATAAGCTGGCCGCATGGCTTCTATTATAATGTAATAATGTTAGTAGCCGCATGGCTACAAACAATTGTAGCCGCATGGGATTTGAAAGCATGTTGCATGTTTTTCCTTTAGCAAGCATTGAATGCTTCCTTGGAAAAGCATCTCAATGCTTCCTTGGAGCCGCATGGGATTTGAAGCCGCATGGGCTGAGAAGGGAGAGCACTTAATGCATTCAAATACACTTTTCTAGTGCAATTTTTTCCAAGTCCTCTAAGCTCAGCCGCATAGGCTTAAATCCTTACCATTTGTCCTTATATGCATTTTGTCCTATTATACACTATATAATTGGAAGCACAGCCGCATAAGTTCCTGAGAGTTTAATGCATTTTGCATTTGAGACCTTACTTTTAATGCTTTTGCATTTAAAACCTCACCTTTATGACTTAATGCATTTTGCATTTAAGACCTCACTTTATGACTTAATGCATTTTGCATTCAAGTCTTTACTTTATAACTTAATGCCTTGAAGGCACTAACCTGAGCTAAAATGCATGCATGCTTGGCAAGCCTTCCCGTGGGCTTGGAAATAAGCCAACCGTATGGCCGTTATTTATTTATTTATTTATTTGTTTGTTTGTACTTTCATGCAAGCAATGTGAGGGTGAGCCGCATAGGCTCCCTTCTCCTACTATCTAATGTTTTGGTCACGTGGACCATTGATTAGGTAGTTCACGTGAACCTTTTCTTATTGCATTAATTATGGGGGGGTCCCACATAGCTTCCTTTAGTTGACTTGCTTGCTGAAGTGGGAGTTTGCATTTAATGGGGGTCCCATTGTCTTTTGTCTTATTTGATAGTGACCTATTTATTATTTCCTGGCCGCATGGGGTCCCTTCCACTCTTGGCCGCATGCACAATTGTATGCTAGTCGCATCTGGCTTGCTGGCCTTAAATGTTTGCCTGATTTCATTTAAATAATTTCGGAGCCGCATGGGTGGCCTCCCACTCTCTTGACCGCATGTTGTTCTCCCACTTTTGGACCGCATGGGTCCCACTTTGATTGTTTAAATGTCTTATTTGCGTGAATTGTGGTCAGAATTTCCTCCCACTCCCAACATGAAAGTTGTAGAGTTTCTCCTTGGCTTCAGGATTATATATAATATTAATATATTATTATTTAATTGTATAAGTTTCTCTCCTTCTTGATAATTGGAATGACTTGACAGTGACCCGTAGTGGTGCACACTTGACAATGAACTTGACATGATAACTTGGCAGTGAACTTGACATGATATATCTGACATGATAGTGGCCCGTCGTGGCGCACTCTTGACATGATAAACCTGGCATGATACTCCTTGAAATGTTGTTGCGACGGCTAACACGGCATGACAAGATTGAATAACCTGGACACCGTGGACGATTGTGCTTGTACAAATAAATCCGTCTTGTCTTGCATCATGTCTAGGACGGGGACCCCTGAGTACTACGGTCAGGGTTACCCACTGAAATGGATTAAGGCTAATTACTAGAATAATCCAGTAGTTCATGGAGAGACTTTTCCAGTTACCTGTTGCCCCTTTGATCCCGGCCATATATATATATATATATATATATATATATATACATGGGATTTGTTGCTATCCGTCGAGATGAGCGCACTTCCAGCCCGCCGTCGAGTGTGGTACCTTAGGACACATGTATCTTACTACAGTGTGTCTGCTATATCATGATATCTTTTTTTTTTCTTTTCTTTGCTGGGGTTACTCAGGTAGCAGCAGACGGGTAACTGGACTTGGAAGAATCTCGCTGCATCTTGCTAGTAACTAGGTTTGTGGTAACCCTAGTTAGTTAAAGTATCAAGCCGTACTTATTGCTTGGCCGCGAAATATTGGATGGAGTTTACCAGTTTATTCTTGTCTTGATCCTATACAAGATTGTTACATGTCCTAATTTCTTATATTATCTTGCCGATAAATGGTGGGAGAAACCAAGTTCGGTTCAGACGAAGGGTTACAACCCCGGTCCTTGTTTGGTTTACGGGTTGTAACCTGGTTATCTGAACAGTCCCATGGTTAACCCATCGTATATCACCCTGTTATGCTTTTCTTAACTCCTGTCTTATTTATTACTTTATGGTTATTTGTGCTGATTGCTGGTTTTAGTTCCTAAGTGAAGCCTCCTTTGTGGCACTTGCTCTTTCTGGGGTCTGACCCAGCTAGTTTTGTATGGCCAGATACCAGAGCAGCTCCAGAGGATCTACCGATTTTCCAGCACGATGGTGAACACCAGGCGTAACCAGGGCAACGAGTGGGTTTATTTTTGCTCTCCCACTCTATTGTAAAATTATTCTTTTGAGGCGTTTAGCCGCCGAGCAAGTGTTAGCTCGTGTATATTTTTACTTACTGTCTGCCTACGGGCTGTAACATGATTGGCAACCTAGGGTTGATCATGTATGACAAAACTCTTGCTAGTCCTCACATTTTGTAACGACTAGCTTCATGATCGGCTGAATATGTAACATTTGGGACGCCTTACTATTGTATATTTGGTGATCTTACATCTTGTAACTCTATTTACTTGCTTGTGATTGAGATACTAGGCTTGTTATTGACCCTAAGAGACTGATGGCTTGTAGATAAACCCTCATATATCTAGACAGCCATGACCGTATAGTGGAGTGGATTCCATTTCATTATACGTAGCTGGCTATGTCTGCCCCCGCTCTCCAGTATTCTGTTTCTGGGGCGTGACATGGAAATTACAGAAAAGAAGAAGACGTTGAGTGTCTGTATCTGCCTCTCTCACTGTGTATGTAGGTTTCTGTCTGTAGGTGTGTCTCTCTGTGTGTGTGAAAGAAGGAAATGATCCCTCCATTTATAGTTTGCAGGCTGGTTGCTCATGCGCGCATACGTAGGATGCGCCTGTACGTGGGGACGCCACGTGGTTGAAGCTATGGGAGGCGCATGGATGATGTACCATCATTTATGGTTTGAATCCTTCATGCTGCTTTTATGGGCTGGCACGTAGCAGGGGTGAGGATCTTTCAGTTGCTGAGATCTCGGGTGATTAGCACCCCTTCATAGGCTGAATTGAGTCAAAGGATACGTGGCGCATGTCCGTTGCTCAAAGATCTCGGATTTGGTGGAGAGTGATCTGGTAGGATGCGCCTGGGGATTGGGTGCATGAAAAGATTTTGGCTCACAACCTTCAGGAGTCACGAACCAGTCTGGACGTACGGCTTTTGAGGCACATGCGAGTCTTCAGGCGCATGGCCGCTGAGGCACATACGAGTGGTTGGTCGGTCACGTGGGTCGTAACCGTCGGAGGAAAGTAATAATGATGCTGATGTCAGCGACGCTTCGTCTTCTGAAAAAACTGCTAACTGTCCAGTCCTCGGGGGACGTGCTGCCAACTCTGTCACTTGAGCATTAATCGCTTGATGGATGACGAGCCGAAATGGGTGCATGGGTCCATGTTGATTAGGACGCATGCATCTGTGCCTTACTGGGCGCATCCTTACGGGGCACTTTGGAACTGACGGGCGCGTCTGTAGGATGTGCGTTGTCTGACCGGCGCATCCGCTTGCATGGCGCGTCATTATTGGTCCGACTTTTGTGTTCTTTAAGTGCTTTAAATAGCCTTTTTGACTTGGCTGAATTCGAAGCTTCAGGTTCAACACCATTAATGCAAATTCATTGCATGGGATTCGGAGAGCCCGCCACTTGGCGCATGGGTTTGATTTGCCCGGCCTATAAATAGTGGCAAGGAGAGAGTTTGCCTCTCGTTCTCTCACGTCTTCCCGAATGAACTTGTTTGCTCGAGCACATTCTGTTGACGAGAAGCTCCCGAGGGTGAAGATGCGACGCATTGTCTTCATTCATGCACTTGTGAAGGTGACTGTGACATCCAAAAGTCGGGGTCAAGGTCTTCTGGGCAGGCGGAAGGTACCTGTTGCATCCAAAGATCGGGATGCTCGAGCCCTGTCTCCGTTATGCTGGAAGAGCCGCAGATCGAAATTATGGTACTCCCGGCTTTGGAGGCTCTTTCTTCTGCCAGAGTGGGTGTTGCCCATTCTGGTTGTGTTGAAAGCTGCTCCTTTAGCCGTAGATCGATTGCGGTGCTCTCCTCTTCCTTGGGCTTTAGAGAGCTCTTCTTCCTGCTAGGGTGGGGTTGATCGCCCACTTCTGTTCTGCTCAATAAATGCTTCATTAGACGAAGCATTTGATCGGGTCAAAGTAAGGCACATATGCTGAGATTTCATGATGCACATAACTGAGACGTCGAAGAGATGCGACTGACTGAGATGCTGAAGGCTGCGCCTGACTGAGACGCTGAAGGGATGCGCCTGACAGAGACGCTGAAGTGATGCGCCTGACTGAGACGCTGAAGTGATGCGTCTGCCTGATGATGCGCCTGGTGGAGGGCGCATGACAGTTTGCTGCGCCTGGCTGTAGTCTTAGGATCTTTCTTTTTGTAGAAATTCTCCTATGTAAAGCCTTTCTTTAGACATGTAATAGACTTTTATATAAAAATAAAAATCTTCTTCTGCTGTCTATACTTTTGCTGTCTTGATATGCCAAGTACTTCGTTTGAGCTCCCTGGCGCATGTTCTGAGTGGTATTTGAGCGCATAGGAATTCTGGCATATAGATGCGCCCTGAAATTCCATGCTTCTACAAGACCCCCTTCAAAGTTTTCAAAACTTTTTGTCAAGTTTTGGAATACTTTGAATAAGAAGCATGGTGGTGTCTTCAACGGGAAGCATGACTGTTCGGGTGCATGTTTACTCCGTGCATCAGTGATGGGGCGCATGTTCTTCTCAGTAAATGCAAATGATAACGCTTCGAAGTAATCAAAAAAGATTAATGATGATCTTTTTGGATTATCTGCAGTTATCATTTCGTAGAACCCCAAGCGATGGCTGACGTCACTCCTCATCGGTTTTTGCGTATGCCCAAGCCTATAAATAGGCGTCTGATGGAGAGAGAGGGTTCTACCCTCTTTGCTTTCTTCTTCTCTAGAGTTCTTCTTTCGAAAAAACCTAACTTCTTTTTTTTCACGAAATGGCCCCCAAAACTCCTCGCGGTGGTACTGGCAAGGGGAAGGAGCCTGCGGAGTTCGTCGAGGAGGACGCACCTGTCACCATTGTGACTCCGGCCGACGTTCGGCCTACGGTGACAGGTGGGTGTAATCTTCCAAGTTTTTAGATGAGTCTGGAGCACATGGATGAGTTGCATCATGTTGTTGTGCCCTAACTCTTTGTCGCTGACGCGCATGGACTTCTGTCCTGATGATGCGCTGAGGCTATTCCGCCGACGCGCATGGGTTTAGGCCCTGATTATGCGTCGAGGTTTTACTACTGATGTGCATGGGTTTACACCATGATGATGCGTCGAAGCTTCACTGCTGACGCGCATGGGTTTAAACCCTGATGATGCGCCAAAGCTTCACTGCTGACGCGCATGGGTTTAGACCCTGATGGTGCGCCAGGCTGCTTGACACACCCAATATTTTGTCTTCATGTTGCCTAACTTTTGTCTTTGCTGTGTCAGTGTCGATGACTATCCCTTTGCTGCATGAAGTCCTTCTGGATGCTTCTCTTTGCCAAATGGGGGTTGATTTTGATGAGGAGGTTATTAACCCTGCGAAGGCTGCTATCCTACTGAATCAACCTTCTGAGAGGCAAATTAGGAATTAGTCGCCTGTTTTTCTCCAGAGTATGATGGAGAGCGGCAAACTGAAATCCGCTGAGTCTGAGGATACGACTTTCTTGAAATCTGCTTTTCTGTTTGGTGATCGCTTGACCTCCACCGAGGCGAAGGTACTGAAGATCAAGGAGGACTGGTTCTTCTCTGCGAAGGGCATGGTTCTGTACATGCGACAGCTTGAACGTCAATTACCGCAGACGGCCTTCTACCGTTTGGCTTCCAAGAGAAGGATGCCATGGGAACTCACTCATTCTCAAGGAGGAGCGGTGGGGGGTACCCTTTCGATTGATGTTACTTCGAATCAAAGAGATACCTTGGCCGCCTCGCGAGCCGGAATCTCGTTCAGTTGCCGAACTTTGTGCCCTGGGAGCCTTTATAGTGATGTCCCTAATGTCACTTTTGCCTTTGGTGCTTCGACCTTTGCAAATCGGATGCTAACATCGAAGGTTATGTATCCAAAAGATGGTTTTAAGGTTGAAGGTTGGTGTCACCACGTGCCAAAGTGGGACGAGCTGACCCTTTGGGTTTTTTCGAAGTTCAAGGCTGAGCTTAAAGAGATTGGGCTGACTGCCGCTATCCGTGCCACACAGGCAGGTGTGGACCTCAACAAGCATATGTTCCTTGCACTCCCGGAAATGTTCAATACCCAGACTGGCACTTTCTTTACTCCGGTGGGGGAGTTGGGATTAGCTCTCCATGAGATGTACGAGGTGTCCAAGCTTCCCTGGGGCTCGAAACCGTACGAGGAATATTTCCCGACAAATGAGGAGATCCTTGTTCTGGAAGAGAAGGACCCGGAGATGATGGCTGTTTTCAAGGTGGTGGCGAGCCATCATTATCTGATGCAACGGAAGGACAAAGGCAAGTCACAGCCTCATGTGACTACTTGGAGGGATTATGTCTTCAAGCAGGACCTGGCGGACTCTACGAAGATTCGGTTTACGACTCCGCAGGGACTGAAACCCGCGGAAGTAACCTCCGAAATGAGCCGACTAGGCGAGAAGGCCCCCCGTTCAAATGAGAGTGGCAAAGATGTATACAGCTGTTTCTGGCATTGCATGCACCAGATGTCGTCCAAGGCAGTGTTAACTGCCTACTTGATGATATGGCTCCGGGACTGTGTGTTCTCAGGTGGGTCAGGCTCTGTGGAGAGGGTGACCCGGAACCTTATTTTGCCAGCAGTGAAACTAGTTTTTGGTCACCCTTTGGCTCTCCTCCCCGCGATGGTGTGTAACCTGCTGCGGGGTTTGAGAGATTTTGCTGACGATGTGACTCACGAGAGGGACAGAAAAGACAACTTTCTCCGAGCTGAGCTACCATTCCATTATCTGTTGGGATGGTTGATTCTGCACCACCCGTGATGAGTCCGGGTCCTGAAGACGATCATATTGAAGGTGACGCCTTTATCCGCTGCTTCTATAAGAGGAAGTGGCTACACACCGGCGTCCCCGTCTGTAGGTGAGTTTTATCTTATCTTCAGGGGTGGAAGATCGTCAAGGTCAGTCCCATCTTCAAAAATTTTGAGGCTGACCAAGATTTGGAAGACTCAGGTGAGGATGCGATCACCCTGCCGAAATAGGGGTTTCCTTGGTTGCAGAGTATTCGGCCTTCCCACTTGGTCTACCGCAACCAGAATAAGTATTATCTGGAGCCGTATTTGTCGAGCCGATTTGCTCGCCAGTTTGGTTACACCCAGCTAATGTAGCGGAACCCCAGTAACAGTCTAGAGTTTGTTGGAAGTTTACTGGATGGAGCCCGGGGTTGGCAATATTACAATGTCGGGTGCACTGGGGTTCGTTTCAATACACCAGTTCACAACCCTCGGCCACATATCCTGTATTCGGCTGTTAAGCTGTATTGCGCCATGAATACTGTGCCTCCTGAATACGACAGGAAGACTAGTTTCATCATTGGAACTCAGCTTGAGGCTACGAAAAACATGTTGGCGACGGCCCGGTCATATCGTCCACCAGAGTTTACGGGATATCGGGCTGCTGCAGCATCAACGGGAGGCACTCGGAAAGATCTCACAGCTGGGAAGAGGCGGGCTGACGCAGAAGCCGGTTCGTCTGCACCAAAAAGGTCAAAAAAAGCGACGACTCCAAAGGTGGGGGCTACGGGAGTGCCACCTGTAATGCCAATGGAGTCAGTTCCTGCTGAGGAAAGACGTCCCCCATAGTCTGGCTCATTCTGTCATTTTTGTGACATATGCTTTCCTTCTGTAGGAATCGCTGAAGAATAAATCCCTGGTTTTGAAACCGGGCGTCTGTAAACCGAAGGAGGTGGCGAGCTCTTCTGACGAGCGTATTCCTCCGATTGTAGCGTCTCCCGTGGAGGAGAGTCCTGACAATGTCGTTCCTGCGAAGATTTTAGTATCTCCAGATTATGTTGGAAGGGAAGCTGAGGATGCAGCAGTTCCCGGGAGGGTGCAAGCCGCCGTGGGGGCCTCTGACATTGAGGATCCAGTAGATACGGGGCTTCCAGATGAGGAAGTAGAGTGGAGTTCGTCTTCTTCAGATGATGTTCCTCCAGAGATGAGTGAGCCTGTTATAGGAGCAACAGATATGGTTGAAACATAGAAGAGGGCTGATTCCCCTCCTTGTCATGATGAGGGGAGGTCGGCTGCAGCGTTGCCGAGCCCTACCCCAGACTCAGCAGCGAAGGCTGAGGTGGCCGACGACCAGGAGGTAGCGACAGATTCTATCTCCGCGGAGGGATTCGGTGAGGGAGATGAGACTCGTCCGTCGAGCCTGACTCCAGGGGGGCCGAGTCAGAAAACAAGTACTGATCTCACTTCTTTGCCAGAGGGGGAAGGTCCCGTACGGCCTGCTGATAGTGTGTTGGAGACGGGTTGTCCCTGACGTCGGTGGTCCCTCCGAGCTTGAGAAGGGTAAGGGTTTGTTGGAACCCACAGTTGTTCCTTCTACTTGGGGTACGATATCGACGCCCCTCTCGGCTCCTTCCGCTCTCTTGGCTCCTCGGGCCAGTGGCAAAGTTCAAGCCCATGTTGAGGGAGAGTCCGTTGATGTCGAGGTTTCAGCCTCGCAGATTGAAGTCGGTGGGTCTTCTTCAGGCCCGCCGTCTATCACAGTACCTCCTACAACACCTGCCATGACGCCTCAAGTGCTGGCTGATGCAGATGAGTACGTTCAGTTTGTTGTTGAATCAGTGTACAAGATGCTGCAGAAGGGCGTATCAACGGTGCGGAATGCAAATGGGAGTTTTGCGACGGCGAAAGCCATGGCGCTCTCTTCCATTGGTTTGATACGTTTGCACCGTGGCCACGATCACATGGCTGTAATTGTGGAGGAGTTGGTGGTTGAGCTCAACCAGCGTCTTTCTGAACTGCAGAGTATCTGTTGGCCCATTCCACGGTCACACCCGATTTCGATAATCAACATATACTTTAGTCAATACACAAAATATAGAAAATGCTGCTAACTATTTCAGGATGCATGAAATCATATTCAACGGACGATGTACTGCATAAATCAAAGCGTCAAAGTTATCAAAATCTTCTGAAGACTCTTTTCTACTTTTATTCTGTATTTTACATTTTATTGAGTCTAGGAATTACTTTGTAAAATCAATTATGGTAATACTGGCTTAGGGTTAAAATTGTCCTCCTTTCTAGAAACCTATTTTTTACCCTTTCGTATTTTCGGTTACAAATATTTCAAAAACATATTTCGAAAATATTCTTTTCAAATGATTTTACAAATAACCAAAAACATGTTTGAAAACTATTTTTACAAAAGATTTTTTAAAATATCTCCTAACAGAACTCCAAGCCGAGTTCGGCCCGAGTTCGGTCCGAACTCTGACCGAGTTCGGTCAGTTTGTATTCAAACTTCAGTTGCCTCCAAATCTGCGAGCAACGTCTATTTTGCGAGATATTTGCACCCGAACTCTGTCCGAGTTCTGCCCGAGTTCGGTTGGTGAAAACACCTATAAATAGAGAAGAACTTTTCACTTCAAATCATCAATTCATTCTTCATCTTCTCTTCTCTACTATTCAAGTGTTTTCTAAACGATCTAAGATTTTCAAATCTCACCTACACATCTCTTAGCCAAAAGCCAGTACTATCAGAGTTGATTTAGAGTCTTTTGGTTACTCAAGAGTTGTAAGAGGTCGTTCAAGTTTCAACAACTTTTCTGTTGTGGAGCTGGTCGTGCGCTCGCCACCAAGCACGGTGTTGTGAAGCCGGTCGTGCGCTTGTCACCAAGCACGGTGTTGTAAGAGATTGCAAGCTCTCAGTTAAAGCTTGTGCCATAGTGGATTAACATCGAGCAAGAGTACTCGAGACTGGATTAGTCCTCTCAGAGGGATACCAGTATACATCGCTGTGTCACTGAGTTTGATTCTCCTATCTTTATTTACTGTCTCTTACATATCTGCCATAGTTTAATTTTTTAATTGGTGATTATATTTCCGCTGCACACACGCACTCTATTCACCCCCCCTCTAGAGGTGCTCAACGATCCTACAATTGGTATCAGAGCAGGTTATATTCTTATATAACATACCCTAGAGAGTATGTATATGGCAGCCGTGAAATCTATATTCAACGGTGAAGGGCAATCCACAAATAGACCTCCCCTATTTGATGGAACAAATTACACTTACTGGAAAACACGTATGACTTTCTTTCTTAAGTCTCTCGATTTTGATCTTTGGTCAATAGTCATTGATGGGTATAAGAAACCACCACCTACAGTGGTTGAAGGTATTCTTATGGAAAAGTCGCATGACAAGTACACTGATGCTGAAAAAGCAAAGGCTAGTCTTGATGCTCGAGCCATCAATGCACTATTCGGTGCAATTGACAAAACCGAGTTCAACAGAGTTTCAACCTGCAAGACGTCTCACGAAATTTGGAAACTCCTTGAGGTAACCCATGAAGGGACTTCCCAAGTGAAAGAATCCAAAATTAGTAGACTGACTCAGGAATATGAATCTTTTAAGATAAAACCCGGTGAGTCAATTACACAGATGTTTACTCGTTTTCTTGATATAACTAATCCTCTGCAATTTCTTGGTAAAGATTACAGCAATCACGAGAAGATTAGAAAGGTACTGCGGGCTCTAACAAAGAATTGGAATCCAAAGGTCACAGCAATTATTGAAGGAAACGACCTCACCACAATGTCGTTGGAAACTTTGATGGGCAAGCTCATGACCCATGAACTCGACTTGCAAGATTTTGAAGAAGCAACACCAAAGGAGAAAACTATTGCCTTCAAAGCTCATGCAAGAAAGCCGACATACAACGATTCCGATGAAGAATCCTCAAGTGGTGATGAACAAGCCCTACTTGTGAAGAACTTCAGAAAGTATCTAAAGTTTACAAGCAGAAAGAAGAAAGACATCCAAGAAAGCAATGAAGATGAAACCATATGCTTTGGATGTAAGAAGTCAGGGCACATGAAGAAGGACTGTCCAGCTACCAAGAAGAGCAGTCCATATGACAGATCAAGATCAAGCAGAAAAGATACAACTGGTCGAAAGTATGCCAACACAAGTATCTGGCATGAAAGCGACGCCAGTGATTCTGAAGAAGAGGATAGACCTGCGGCAATGCAAATGTCTGTCTTATGGCATTTGACAAGGTATCTTCAAACCCTCTATATGATGAATTTACTTTCGATGAGTTAGAAAATGCCTTTAGCGATTTACTTGAAGAACACAAAAATGTGCTTGACAAGTATAAGCAATCTCGAAAAGAGATTAAGACATACACAACCGAGTTAGCTAGACTGTCCAATCTTATTCAAGATATTAAAGAGACGTCTACTACCGGTAACACGGAAGAGATAGCCAAACTCAAGGTAGACTATCATGAGGCTATCCTCACTATTCAAAAGAAAGAAAGAGATTATGGTAAGATGCAAAAACTGTATGACACAGAGAAGATGATGCACTTAGTAACAGAACAGAGACTCTCAGTTATGACTGCTAAATATGAAGAGTCTATTATTTTCTAAAAAGTTAGAAATCAAGTTAGGCAAACAAGAAATGCCTGTGATACAGCCTAATTTTAGTCCTAATGCAAAGCATACACCTAAGAGGACTAAAAACAAGAAAGTACAGAAGAAACACGAGTATCATCATGCTTTCACTTATAGGTTCTCCAAGAAACCAAACAAGCATGTGAACACAGTTTCAACCACATCTGGTTCTAAACTGACTTGTACTTATTGTGGTACACACGGACACATATCACAGTATTGTCTTGCAAGAAAGCTTGTTGATAACCATACTTTAGTCTGGAGACCTAAAGCTAATCAGCATGGACCCTTCAGAAAATGGGTACCAAAGGATTCATCTACTTGTTTTGTAGGTGGACCCTCAACCCTCTCATGCTAGAAGCAAATGGATCCTCGATAGCGGATGTTCGCGACACATGACTGGTGATGCATCTTTATTCGCTACGCTATCGATGAAGAAAGAAGGATACGTCTCCTTTGGAAATAACTTGAGAGGTGATATTATAGGTAATGGTACTGTAGGTATTTCTCCTTACCCAATAATAAAGGATGTTTGTCTAGTAACTGAATTGAAACATAACCTATTGAGCATAAGTCATTTGGCAGATAATGGTTATGGTATCAATTTTGTGAAAGATAAATGTACCATATATGATATGTCATCTGGTGATCCCGTATATAAAGGGATTAGAGAAGACAATATTTATGTTTTCTTTTTGGAGAATACTAATAATGCAGGAAGGTGCCTAGTAGCCAATTAAGATAAAAGCTGGCTATGGCATATGAGACTAGGACATGCAAACATGGATACTATCTCACGTCTGAACACAAAGAAGTTGGTAAAAGGACTCCCAGAAATTCCATTCAAGAGAGACATGGTATGTGCTGACTGTGAAAAGAACAAAGCACATAGGTCTTCTTTTAAATCCATCAACGCTGTAAGTACTTCGAGACCTTTGCAGTTGATTCATATGGATTTATTTGGTCCAAGTAGAGTCGCTAGTCTTGGCGGTAAACTCTATGCTTTTGTCATTGTTGATGATTTCTCTCGTTTTATATGGGTTTACTTTTTATCAAACAAAAGTGATGCTATTTTTGAATTTCAGATATTTTGTAAAAAGGTACAAAACGAAAAAGGCTTCATGATTACTCGTATCCGAAGTGATCATGGTGGCGAATTTGAAAATTCTGATTTCAAAAAGTTTTGTGATGATAGTGGATATTACCACGAATTTTTTTGTCCTAGAACTCCCCAACAGAATGGTGTTGTGGAGCGGAAGAACCGTACTCTAAGCGAAATGGCTAGAGTCATGCTTAATCAGCATAATCTTTCTAAATATTTTTGGGAAGAAGCTGTTAGTACAGCCTGTCATATTTTAAATAGGGTGTTAATTCGACCAATCTCGAAGAAAATACCATATGAGCTTTGGTTTGGAAGAATTCCAAACATTTCTTATTTTAAAGTTTTTGGTTGTCGCTGTTTCATCCTGAACACCAAGGATAACTTGGGTAAGTTCGACTCCAAAGCAGATGACGGGATATTTCTCGGATATGCTGCTAAGAGTAAGGGATATAGAATTTTTAATAAAAGATCTTTGATTGTTGAAGAAAGTATTAATGTTACCTTTGATGAGTTGAATAGTCATAGATCTAGCGACAGTGATGATGAAGATGCACCTACAAAGACAAAGAAGAGTTCTGAGAAAGATCCTACCCAAGAGGCAAGAACTGATAAAAGTTCCGAAGATGCAGGAACTGAGAAGAGCCTTGTGAAAGGTATGGCCCAAAGATTCGAATTATTGAGATTCAAACCAGATCATCCAGAAACTCTCATAATAGGTGATGTATCCAAAGGTGTAAGTACTCGTTCATCTCTTAGAGATTCTGAAGTAGCAGCTAATATAGCATTTATTTCACAAATAGAACCTAAGAATGTTGATGAGGCTTTTTCTGATGAATTTTGGATTTCTGCCATGCAAGAGGAACTTAATCAATTTGAGAGAAACCAAGTTTGGGAACTCGTTCCTAAACCTATTGGTCAATCGATAATTGGTACCAAATGGGTGTTTCGAAATAAACTTAGTGAAGATGGACAAGTTCTACGCAACAAAGCACGTCTAGTTGCACAAGGTTATAATCAAGAAGAAGGAATTGATTATGATGAGACCTATGCTCCTGTTGCTAGACTAGAAGCCATCCGCATGTTTTGCGCTTTTGCTTGTTTTAATGATTTCAAACTTTTTCAAATGGACGTGAAAAGCGCATTTTTAAATGGTTATTTGAAAGAAGAGGTTTTTGTGAAACAACCCCCTGGTTTTGAAGATTTTCAAAAACCTGATCACGTCTTCAAGCTTAAGAAAGCACTTTATGGACTCAAACAAGCACCTCGTGCTTGGTATGAACGTCTAAGCGCCTTCTTACTTGATAATAGATTTTCAAAGGGCAAGATTGATACTACTCTTTTTATTAAATCCATAAATAATGATATACTTCTAGTGCAAATTTATGTAGATGACATTATCTTTGGTTCTACTAATGAACAACTCTGTCAAGAATTTGCCAAGTGTATGCAGAGTGAATTTGAGATGAGCATGATGGAAGAGCTGAACTTCTTCCTAGGATTGCAAATCAAACAACACTCGAACGGAATATTCATCAACCAAGCCAAGTACACGAAGGACATACTTAAGAAGTACGACTTCGAGAATGTAAAGCCAATTGGGACTCCTATGGCTACATCTACAAAGCTTGATACTGATGAAAGTGGCAAACCTGTTGATCAGCGTAAGTATCGAGGTATGATTGGTAGTTTATTATATTTAACTGCTAGTCGCCCTGATATTATGTCTAGTGTTTGCATATGTGTACGATATCAGACAAACCCTAAGGAATCACATCTAAGTACCGTTAAGCGTATCTTCCGATACCTTAAAGGAACTTCTACAGTTGTCTTATGGTATCCCAAAACCAAATCCTTTGACCTTATAGTTTACTCGGATGCGGATTTTGCTGGATGCAAAGTGGATCGTAAAAGTACCAGTGGCACATGTCATTTCTTAGGAAAGGCCTTAGTCTCTTGGTTTAGCAAGAAACAAAATTCAGTAGCATTATCAACAACTGAGGCTGAGTATATCGCCGCAGGACGCTGTTGTGCTCAAATTTTGTGGATGAAGCAAACCTTAGAGGACTACAATCTGCACTATACAAATGTTCCTATTTATTGTGATAACACTAGTGCAATTAATTTGACTAAGAACCCTATCTGTCATTCACGCACAAAGCACATAGAAGTTAGACATCATTTTTTACGTGATCATCAACAACACGGGGATATTTGCTTAGAATTTATTGATACTGAACATCAACTAGCTGATATTTTCACGAAACCATTGGCTGAAGACCGTTTTAACATCTTGAGGCGTGAGCTCGACATTCTTGAATTCTCCGATTCTTAAAACACATGGTAATTAAAACTGCATTTATGACTTGACAATTTATTATTTAATGAAAATTATTTTTGGGGACAAACTTACAAAGGGTATGTCTGTCACCACGGCTACGGTCGAAGCGAAGCGGTACTTAAGAGTTCCCCGGTGAACCACCGTTAGCTGGGACAACCCCTATAGTTAACCCGAAAATAATAGCAGTTATTTAATAAACCAGTCAAATGTTATTTATTACAGTCTTTATTTACCTGACTGCTTTAACTGTCTCGGGAATGCAAGTGGCCGAACTCGGCCCGAACTCTGACCGAGTTCGGACCGAATTCGGATCGAGTTCGGTCGGCGCTGTGATGGTTCCAGAACCGAACAGCCGGCCCTAGCACCTATATAATTTATCCTTATTTCCATTTTTTCTCCACACCAAAACGTAGAATACTTTCTTCTCCTACTAGAAGTCCTTTCAACGAGTTCAAGTGGGCAATCTTCTTTCTCATGGCTCCGAAACGTCAACGAGGAAATTCTTCTCAAGATGATTTTCTCGGCCCTTCTTCTGAAGAAAGGCTCTACCGATGAAGTTACATTTTTGGAACTTTCTGCTCTTTATCACATTCATTTTGGAATTCCTTTCTCCGTTCCAAAAACTATGATGTCTTGGATGCTCAACTGCAAGAATGCAGGTAGGAACCTCGTCTTTTCTATGCACCTTGCTAGTATATTTCGACGTTTTGAGATTGATCTTGAAACGTGTGCCATTTCTTCTCCACCTGTTGAGTTGATCCGCTCTCGTCGGTTTCCTCAACCTCCTGGTTCTGCTCCTGCTGTCCCAGCTGCTGATGCTGAGGCCCCTCCAGCTGATGCTCATCCTGCTCCGGCCCCTGCCCCAGGACTCGATCAGGCATTCTACCAGCAGTTTGATGATTTCGTTGCCGTTTCCACGCAACGTCATCAGGACTCCGAGTTCCGGCACATTTCTCAGGCCCAGGTGCTGAGAAACAGTATTGCCGATCTCCACTACAGCCTGGTTCAGGATCCAGTCCGTCCACTCACTATCCTTCCACACCCGGCTTTCCCTGGTCCTTGTTTTACTGATGAGGTCACTTTTCAGTATTTCGACCCGACCACTGCTTATTTCCCTCATGATCCTCCCAGTGCGGACGACCCAGCAATGTGATGTGGATTCAGCCATGGGATAGTGGATTTAGTTTCGATTAGTTGATGCAGTTTATGTAGTAGTTTTATTTTATTTCATGTCTAAACTGTTTCAGTTAGACTTTATCAGTTGTACTTTTTGGATTCTTAGTGGAACTTCTATGATATTTCAGTTTACTATGATTGCTGTGATTACTTCTTTTTACTTCACTTTGTCTTGTCTATTCTATTGTTGGCTTCATTATTTACGGGGGAGCCTATTCATTTTACTACTTGACAAAGGGGGAGAAAAAGAGTATACCAAACGCAAGATATATCCAAAACAACAAAACACATCTCAATTTTCAGGTATTTTTGTTATTTTGTTCTATTTGATATAAATATATTTTGGTATAGACTCAAGTTTGTCAATTATCAAAATGGGGGAGATTGTTGGCTCATTCCACGGTCACACCCGATTTCGATAATCAACATATACTTTAGTCAATACACAAAATATATAAAATGCTGCTAACTATTTCAAGATGCATGAAATCATATTCAACGGACGATGTACTGCATAAATCAAAGCGTCAAAGTCATCAAAATCTTCTGAAGACTCTTTTCTACTTTTATTCTGTATTTTACATTTTATTGAGTCTAGGAATTACTTTGTAAAATCAATTATGGTAATACTGGCTTAGGGTTAAAATTGTCCTCCTTTCTAGAAACCTATTTTTTACCCTTTCGTATTTTCGGTTACAAATATTTCAAAAACACATTTCGAAAATATTCTTTTCAAATGATTTTACAAATAACCAAAAACATGTTTGAAAACTGTTTTTACAAAAGATTTTTTAAAATATCTCCTGACAGAACTCCAAGCCGAGTTCGGCCCGAGTTCGGTCCGAACTCTGACCGAGTTCGGTCAGTTTGTATTCAAACTTCAGTTGCCTCCAAATCTGCGAGCAACGTCTATTTTGCGAGATATTTGCACCCAAACTCTGTCCGAGTTCTGCCCGAGTTCGGTTGGTGAAAACACCTATAAATAGAGAAGAACTTTTCACTTCAAATCATCAATTCATTCTTCATCTTCTCTTTTCTACTATTCAAGTGTTTTCTAAACGATCTAAGATTTTCAAATCTTACCTACACATCTCTTAGCCAAAAGCCAGTACAATCAGAGTTGATTTAGAGTCTTTTGGTTACTCAAGAGTTGTAAGAGGTCGTTCAAGTTTCAACAACTTTTCTGTTGTGGAGCTGGTCGTGCGCTCGCCACCAAGCACGGTGTTGTGAAGCCGGTCGTGCGCTTGTCACCAAGCACGGTGTTGTAAGAGATTGCAAGCTCTCAGTTAAAGCTTGTGCCATAGTGGATTAACATCGAGCAAGAGTACTCGAGACTGGATTAGTCCTCTCAGAGGGATACCAGTATACATCGCTGTGTCACTGAGTTTGATTCTCCTATCTTTATTTACTGTCTCTTACATATCTGCCATAGTTTAATTTTTTAATTGGTGATTATATTTCTGCTGCACACACGCACTCTATTCACCCCCCCCCCTCTAGAGGTGCTCAACGATCCTACAGTATCCAGCTGAATGACTTTTCTGCTCTGATAGAAGCAGAACAGAAGAAGTTGATAGCTAAGGTTGAGTCGTCTTATCAGGCCACGGTGGCCATCTGGAACGGCGAGGTGGCCACTGCTGAGGCTACAGTAGGGAGACTGTCTCAATCCACACAGGAGCAGGTGGAGCTGCGAGCCTCATTGGAGGCAAGTATAGCAGAGGTTACTGCCCGAATTCGCCGTCTAGAAGACCAGAGGGCCCAACTTATGTTAGATCTTGAGCGGGCCCAGGCTGAGCACATCTTGTCCAAAAAGGAAGAGGCAGTTGTTACTCGCCATATTCTTTCTCTGACTCTCCAACGACAGGAGTTGGACACCAAGCATGAGAACGATACTGCTCCTGAGGCTGTGGAGATAATGCGGCAGAAAACTGAACGCCGGATCCTGGCGACTGCAGAGACTCCGGCTGCAGACTTGAGGCGTCGAATCGTAGAGCTGTCCGCCAATCCCAATGATGTCTAGGGGTTTGTAGTCTTCTCTTTTTTTGTTATATGCTGGGGATGTAATCCTTTACTTTTTATATAAAAAATAAAGAATTTTGTGGTGTGTTCATCATTTGTTGTCATGAACTTGTGATTTGTGTGGACCTATTATCTTTTGCGCACCTTGGTCGTTAGGTACAGATAATAAGTTTGAGAGAACCCACATGTTTGCTCAGAGGTAATGTGGACGTGGCAAATATGGGGTTCGAATGATAGAATCTTTTTACTCAGAGGTATTATGGACGTGGTAGGAATGACTCTGGGGAGATACACGAAACTACTCAGAGGTAATATGGACATGGAAGTTCTGCGATCAATGTACGACAACGCAGGGGTTGTCTGTACGGGATGTTTACGCAGAGGTAATGTGGACGTGGTAATGTGGACGTGGTTATCCTTCTACTGGAGATAGAATGCAATGGAACAACTGGGTTCCGAAAGCATAGGATTTTTGTGAAAGAGAGGTGTATGTGAGCTCTGATGATCAGGTCCACTGACTCCCTTGCTAGGTAGAGACGGAAGTATATATCTGAAAGATGTCAAGAGTAGTACTTCTTTAGAAACTTGTCGTTGATGGACATCATTAACAAGTCCCCGTTTGATCGGGCGAGGCGGTAAGCACCGTTTGAGTATACCGTCTCTATGATGAAAGGTCCATCCCATTTGGGCTCGAACTTTCCTGGTGTTTTGTGAGTCAACACCATCGACCTCCTGACTGCCAGAACCAGGTCGCCTACTTGGAAAGTCCTCTGCTTGACCTTCTTGTTGAAAGCCTGTGATATATGGGCTTGATAGAGTTTGATGCGCTGTTGAGCTAGGAGACATTTTTCATCAAGTGCCTCCAATTCTTGCAGACGGCGACATTGATTGTCTTCTCCTATTAGTTGATTTGTGATCGCTACATGGAGTGAGGGTATCTGGATCTCGAGAGGTAGTACCGCTTCGCTTCCGTAGACTAAGGAGAATGGTGTGTTGCCCGTCGGAGTCCGTACTGTTGTGCGGTAGGCCCAAAGGCATTCGCCGAGCTTTTCGTCCCAGTCACGTTTGTTGGATGATACGACCATTTTGAGTAGCTTGGCGATAGTCTTGTTAAAAGCCTCGGCCAATCTGTTTGCTGCCGGATTGTAGGCGGTTGATGCCACATTCTGAATGTGCTTCTTGTCACAGAATCTGCTGAAAACATGACTGATGAACTGAGGACCGTTGTCGTGGATAATCCTACGAGGTACCCTGAAACGGTAGATGACATGATGCTTGATGAAGCTGATCACCCTAGAGCTTTTTACTTCTGCCAGTGGAACTACTTCAGCTCATTTGAAGAAGTAGTCAGTGATAGCTAGGATAAAGCGGTATCCCCTCGATGAAGGAGGGGTGATAGGTCCCACAATGTCCATGCCCCAAGCTTCAAAGGGCCAGGAGGCGACCGTAGGATGTAGTGGTTCCGACGGTGTATGGATAAAGTCGGCATGAAGCTGGCAAGCATGACACTTTTTAGCATAGTCGACGGCGTCAGCTGCCATGGTTGGCCAGTAGTAACCCATGCATCGCAGTTGATCCTGCAACTTAGGCCCTGGTTGATGAGCCCCGCAAGTTCCTTCATGAGCTTCTCGAAGGGCTTCGACTGCTTCTTCATTGGACAGGCATCGAAGGAGAAATCCATCGTAGGAGCGTCAGTACAGCATTTTAGTAGCTGTATCATAGTAAAATCGAAGGGAACGCCTCCTGACTGAGACGGCTTCCTTCGGGACTTCTGGAAGAATTTCGTAGACAGCGAAGTCGATGAACGGGAACCTCCAGTCTCAGACATTAACACCAGCACTTATTGACATGGCATGGGCCATTTGTGAGCGTAGGTTGTTTTTAGGACAGACCAAGTCTCGACCAACTACCGTGACGTAGTGTTGAGTCCCGAGGGGCACTTCCAATGAGGCTGCGAGGCCAGCCAGAGTGTCAGCCTCCAAGTTTTGTAACCGAGGTACGTGTTCTATGAAGAACTTGGTGAAGGATGAAATAATGTTCAATGCAACTTCATGGTAAGGAACCAGATCTTCATGGCAAACTTCGTATTACCCTTTGATCTGGTTAACGACGAGTTTTGAGTCGCCGTAGGCTTCCAGATGATCTACCCCTAGCTGTTGCGCCAACTGGAGTCCCATGATGAGAGCGTTGTACTCGGTAACATTGTTGGAGCACGACTTCGAAAGGGAGTAAGCACGCAGGATGACCAGCTGATCGGGGGAGACTAAGACAACCCCCACTCCGGCGATGATTTGGCCTTTGGGGCCTGTTCTTGAAGCACCATCGAAAAACATCTGCCAGACGGAGCTTTCTTCGGTGACGTTTGATTCTTGGACCTCATCCGGGATGTCTTCATAGAGTCTGGAGGACTCTGGGATGGGGTGTGCAGCTAAGAAGTCGGCCAGAGCATGACCCTTGACGGCTTTTTGTGGAACGAACACCATGTTGTATGGCGTCAACAGGATCGCCCATGTAGCTAGCCGGGAGTTCAATGATCCTGGCTTTGTCATGAGAACCCTGAGCGGATTGACTCGGGAGATGACATGAATTGTCTGGCCCGAGACATAATGGCGAGTCTTCTGGATGGCGAACACCAAGCCAAACACTCCTTTTCTACGGGGTTGTACCGGTGTTCGGCCCCGATCAGTGTCCTACTGAGGTAGTAGATAGCTTGCTCGTAGCCTGTATCGCTGTTCTGAGCCAGCAGAGCGCCGAGGGAATGATCCATGGCACGAACGTAGAGGAGAAATAGTTTTTCTGCAACGTGTGCCACCAGGACTGGCGGACTCGTCAAGTAAGCCTTGATATCATCGAAAGCTTTCTGGCATTCCTCTGTCCAGACGTAGGAGACTCGCTTCTTCAAGAGCTGGGTGAAGGGTTGGCATTTTCCGGAAAGGTTTGCTATAAAACTTCGGACGTATACCAGTCTCCCTTGCAGGCCTCGGTGATAATGAAGCCCAAGAACTTTCCGCTAGAAACCCCAAGGAAGGATTTAGCGAGGTTCATCTTGAGTTGATGCGCTCGCATGATTTCGAAGACTATCTTTAGGTCTTGTAGGTGATCACCTTTGAGACGGCTCTTGACAGCGATATCATCAACATAGCATTCGACTGTTTTGCAAAGATGTTGACGGAAGATGGTACTCATAGCTCGTTGGTATGTAGCACCAGCGTTCTTCAAGCCGAAGGGCATCACCGTGTAGCAGAAAACCCCTTTCGACGTCCTGAATGACGTGTGCTTTGCGTCATCGGGGAACATTTTGATTTGGTTGTAGCCCGAATACCCGTCCATGAAAGACATGCGTTCGAAGCTATATGTATTGTCAATCATTACATCGGTGATCGGAAGCGGGAATTCGTCTTTCGGGCAAGCAGCATTGAGATCTCTGAAGTCGATACAGACCCGTATCTTCACATTCTTTTTGATGACAGGGACGACGTTGGCCACCCAATCCGGGTGTTGTTCTTCACGGATAAACCCGCTGGTCAGGAGTTTGTCTACCTCTTGATCGATGTTTGCAAAAACAAAAGTGTAGAACTTTATTGATACAAACTTTGTAAAAGATTACAATTTGAATTCTGGGAATGTACAACTGTAGGAATCCAATCTAGAAGACGATTGCTTTATCCCTTGGACGATGTGAACTCTGAAGACGGAGCCTCTGAAGTTGAAGACAACTCTGGAATTGAAGGCAAAAAGTCTCGGAAGTTGAAGGCAAAAGCCTCGGAAGAATACAGCAGTACTTGGGCAAGAACTCCTGGAGCCTCTGAACTTTAAAGTCTGATCTCTCTATATTCTGATCTCTGATCTCTGATCCCTTTGAATGGAGACTTGAAACTCTATTTATAGAGTTTTGAAAAATAACTAACTTTTAGTTATTCTGGACTGTGCATGATGGATTGCGCAGCAATTGGATTGCGCAGCAGTGAACTGCGCAGGCAGTTGTTGGATTGTGGTCCAACTATCTGGGACACATGGCATCATTTGATTAAAATGCGCATGATCGTGCATAGACAGTTGCCACGTAATGAGCAATTGATGGCACGAATGCCACATGTACTTTGTCAGTTGTGTTGATGAAACACGCAACCTGAACTGCGCTGGCATTGGCTTGCACAGACTTGGACTGCGCAGGAATGGATTGCGCCAACATGGGTTGCGCCAACATGGATTGCGCTGCCAGCTTTCCTCGAGCGTCGTGCTGCACGATTAAACAAACAGTCGCCTCGTTCTCTGCGCTGTCAGCTGTCAGAAGATTTGATTTGTGTCAGGTAATGATGATGATTTGCCACGTCAGACTGCGCGCTTGATAGTGTGCGCAATCTAGTATGCGTAATCTATATGCTGTGCAAACTGATGTCTACGCAGTTCATTTGAAAAATTCATTTCTTGATCTTCATGACTTTGTTGATGTGCAACTTGATTTTTTTAGGACCTACAAGACCCCCTTCAAAATTTTCGAAAGTTGAACTTATTCAAAATTTTGAAATACTTTGAATTTTGAATTTACAATCCATTTGCGCATGAAATGAGCTGTCTGCGCAATCTGAGGGATTAGCCCCATTTTTAGGCGCAATCTAAGGCGGCCGTTTCGTTTTCAAAAAACTATAAATAGTCCTCTTCACACTTCGAAGTATTCTTTACTTTGCTTTCTTCGTGCATTTGAGAGAGAGAAATTCCGGACCCTTTCTTCCTTTCTTCTCCGACGATCTCCATGGCGCCTAGACGTTCCTCCGCCGCTGCCAAGGGTAAAGCCCCCGCCGAGACTTCGGCTAGGGTTGCACGACGTGCTTCTCGTCACGAAACTGCTCATCGTGCGCTGCAAGTTAGATAACCAAATCAAAACTCTTTTTAGGGTTTTGATCTCACTGTTCTTTCAGAATGCATCTCTTTTTAGAGATGTGATCATACTGCACCACCCTTTTTAGGGTTCTGGTTGCACAAATCAGTTCATTCTTCATTTTTATGAAGGACGACATTCTGCACAATCGGTTGAACTGCGCTGACAAAAGTCAGCACAACTTGCTGATTTATACGAGACTGTCAGCGCAAACTGATGACTATTTGTTTGCGCAGTCTGTCAGCGCAAACTGATGACTGTTTGTTTGCGCAGTCTGATTATTGCGCAATTTGATATTGCGTAATGTGATGTTTGCACAAACTGACGACAGAATCTTTGTCTTGACTTGTACTGAATTTTTGTTTTCTCTGTCTGATGCAGTTAATACTAGAGAAGATCCTGGATATGAGGACTTTGTAGGAACCCTTTCAGAGTCAGAATACAAAGAGGACCTTTCTCATGTGCACTATCCTCAATATGATCTGCCAACTTCCCGTCAGGCTATTTTGATAGCGCAAGATAATGAGACTCTGCTATGTTTGATGAATGGACAACCTCTGGAGTCAGTAGACGCTGTCATTCACAAGAAGCCATTATTCCTTTTCGGCGATGCTTTTGAGAAAAGCTCTCAACCGAGGCCAAGGATGGAAGAAAGAATTGTCCATCAGAAGGATAAGACATTCTCGATACCAGATGTTTCCCGCTGCCTCCCCTTATCCTGATATGCTCATGCGAGCTACCCGAGGAAGATGGAATAGAACCTTACACCTTTCCAAGATGCCCGTCCAGGAAGGATTTTTGTGAAGAAGGGGCCGAACAAGAAGGACATGTTCTACAGTTCCTCAGAACGATACAGTGTCTTGTTAAGAGGTTTGAAACCCGGTTGTTTTTGCCGGAGAATTCTTTTTTGTTATTGCCTGTCAGAACTCCAATATTTGCAAATGACTTTGCGAAGGTCGAAGGAAGGTATCCTGAGCAGGACTCAGATTAACTGGATTGGTGAATCCAGATTTTAAGAGATGGAACTGCATAGCAAACTGGATCTTGACCAAGTTTGAAAACAAACTTCAGCAAATCAACTTGTACCAAGCAGTGCATGCCACTGTTTATGGTTTTGCCCCCAACCCGCATATGTTCTTGGCTCTAGCAGAAAGGTACAATTACAGGACAGGAACTTTCATGACTCCTGGCGGAGAGATCAGATTTACACTTCATGAGATGCAGTACATCTCTTACTTGCCAATGGAAGATGCCCCATATGAAGAATTTGTCCCAACCAATGATGAGTTGGACAGACTTCGAAAAGAGAACGCGGAAATGGTAGCAGTCTTCGAAGAACTGCTATGTCATTATAAAATCTGTTCTCTATTTTACAAAAGTGCTACAGCAAATACCTGCTATTCCTCAAAATGGTTGCCTTATCTGTTCCTTAACCACATTAAAAAAACGAAGACCAAGGAACATGATAGATACTATCCTGACTTCTTTAGACCACTGAGCAGCAGTGAAGTGGTGAAACTGATGGAGGAAAGTGGGGATTTGGATGAAGAGATGAAGAATGATCATCAATGTCCTCCTTTGAAGAAAGGAGATACACTCGAGAGTTATTTGAGAGTAGGATATATATTTATGTCAAAAGAAGCCCAATTAGCAGGGTTTCTGACATATTGGCTCCGTCGGTTTGTAGTCCCAGGATCGAGTGCTGTAGACCGCTTCCATCGCGGTGTTCTTTTTGCCGCCGTTAGATTAGTCTTCGGCTACAAGATGGATCTTTTGTCAGCGATGACTTGTAAGTTGAATGCCGGTCTTCGTCTGTACGTCGATCTGATGCTGAAAGCTAAAGGAGAAAAAGAATTTCCTCGGCTAGAATTGCCGTATACATATTTGTTCGGGTGGTTGCTTCTTCACCATCCTACTTTGATGGACCCTGGCATGGGACCGGTCGACGGCAGCTTTTTGCGGAGATACTCTCATAGTAAGTGGAAATACACTGCTCTGAGAGATTGTAGATATGCTCTGAACCTGAGCAAAGGATGGAACTTTTGTTGCACTCCTCCTCCTGCTGGATATGAACAAATGCCGACAAATATGATTGACTCGAAGATGCAACCTTTGAGCCGTACAGCTTTTGAGTGGTTGAAGACAATTCGACCGTCCCATTTGGTGTATCGGTTTGAAGAAGAATATTATTTAGAGCCGTATCTCCCCAGTCGATTTGCTCGGCTGTTCGGGTACGACCAATTCCATGTGGGAAATGCTATCACGTGCCTTCAAGGAAAGGATTTCTTGATAGATGGGGCCCGAGCTTGGGCTTATTATAATGCTCGAGATACGAAAGTAATATTCTCGATGCCAGTAAATAGCAATCATGGCCCTCGAATGCTATTTACATACTCAGTATTCTATACATCTTCGAACACCTTTGCTGAGAATTTCAATCTCGCGGATAGCTTTGCGTCTTCAACAAGATTGAAGAGGGGAAGAATCGCCATGTCACTCCCAGGAAATGATGAGGTGCATGAACCAGTAGATGCACCTCTGGAAGCTTCAAGGGACGCTATGTTCCCTCAAGAGGTTAACGCGCCACTACGTATCTCTTTGAAGGTGGCTAAATCTCCAGCCAAGAAGAGGAGAAGAGATGAGCCTTCCGCTCCGGTAGCAAAGAAGAAACTGGTCTTAGATCATTCTTCTGAAAAGATTACTACCAGGTCTCAATCTCGGCAGCTGGCCGAGACAATTCAGCAAGAAGAAGCTACCACTCCGATCTCTGTTCAAAAACAAGTCGAGACAATAGATGCAGAGAGTCCTGAGAGACCTCCTCATAGAAGGAAGAGGTTGGTCCATAGAAGACAAGTCTCGTCTTCAATTATGGCAGATGCTACAGCAGGAATCACCATGCCCTCTCCCACCCCTGTTTCTGAATCTGGGAATAAAACTTCCAGTCCAGAGCAGAGAGAGGAAATTGAACAGAGAAATGAGGCTGAAGAGCCCAGAGACAATATTGTAGAAGAAGAGTATAATGCCGTCCGATCTCCTTTACCTGCTGCAGAATCTTCTCAACTGCCTCTTAACCTGGGGCCCTTCGTACAGAAGAAGATCGTACGATGATTGAAGCTTTAGATCACTGTCACTTCGGCTTACAGGAAGACTATGTTGATCAAGCCACTGATACTGATAGTGGGAAGGTACCAGCAGAAGATGAAAATGATGAAAGTTCATCATAGTAGACTGACGAAGACACACAGGATCCCGAAAGGGATAATGAAGATCATATATCCACTAAAGCTGCTGATGACTCCTTGGATCCTAAAAAGGATATTGAGGAAGAGGCAGCTCTAACAGCTGAAGAAGTGGTCTTGAAGGAAATTCCTGCCGTCGATCCCCAAGGTACAAAATGAAATCAACAATCTTCTTTAAAATAGATTGATAGCTGACATTTTACATATGTACTTCATGTAGAGATTGAAGCTCCTCCAGCACCTCCAGTATGTCTGGACATAGTTCTTGCGACGGAGATTGTTGGTAGCAGCCGTCATCTCTCTTGCGGTTCTGAAGCAGGCAGCAGCCAAGCAGTAGCATCTGAAGCTACTTCAGCTCAACCAGACTCTGCTCCTGCAGATGACAAGCTTATTGCTGGATCCATCTACGGTAATACATGTTTTCATTTCTGATTTTATCAATCGCCAATGACAGACAAAATGACAATATTCTGATTTTGCAGAGGAACGACCAGGAGGGACAACGAGCTCCACTTTGGTTCCTTTATTCAAAGAGCCTACCATTCCAACACGAGAAATCGAACATCCTGCGGCCTCGTCATCAACAGGAGTAGCTGGAACTCCTGGTGCTATAGTGATTAATAATCTTATGATCCAATCATTTACCAGATGCTTTTTTGAGTCTTTGGGACCTCTAGTAAATAGAATGATGGAAAAAGAGGGTACTGATATTTTTATGGTTAGAGGTCCAACCTCTCTCTTAGTAAGGGCTATCCAAGAACAAGGTGACGAGGCTCAGGCCACTTTCCTGGATCATATTTTGAATGAGCTAGAGATTTCCATCAAAAACTATAAAAAGCTCAACCAAGGAGAAGTGGAGTCTCAAGTGCAGGCAGAGTTCGAACAACTGGCTCAGGCAGCGGCAATTGAAAGAGTGAGCCTCCAAAATTTCTTGGATGCTTATACTACAAAAGCTGTTGAATATAATTCTAAGTTAGAATCGGTGATCTCAGCTGCTGAGCGGAGAGAGAAGAGAATTGCAGATCTGAAAATGGAGATTGCTCGTCTTGAAGAAGAACTAGAAAATGAAGTTACAGAACACCAGACAGCGGTCCAACAAATTGATGCTCTTACTCAGGAAAGGAATGAGTATGTAGCAGCACATAATGATGAGATCACTCGCCGAATGGTCTCCATGCCCGTTTTCAATGAAGAAACTGGGATGGAAGAAGCCAGGAGGAAAGTGATGGCATCACGTGAAGAACGGTTGCAGATCCTGAAGCAGCAAATTGCTACTCTGATAATGCCTCCGTCTTAGTAGAACATTTTGTATCTTTATGTCCTTTGTAATACATGTGTTTTTGTAATGTCTCATATTTTGATTAATAAAAGACATTTTGTTGTGGCTCTATCATTTATTGTATATCTTATTCATATATAAAAAATAGAGATAGAAAATATATTCAGAGGTACAGGACATGATATATTTCTTGATGATTTTGTAGAAAAATAATTATATTCATTATATCTGCTCAGAGGTAATATGGACATGGTAGGATATAATTTGTCGAATATTACTATTTCATTTGACAACTTAATCGAAAACGACAAGTTGCTGATGTAGATGATGAACGATAACGAATCGTCAAAAAGGTATGAACGAAATGAATCGTCAAAAGGAACGGGTAAACCATCGAATGGTGGAATGAACGGACAAACCGTCGGATGGAAATGAATGAACGGATGAACCGTCAAATGATGATGATGGTGATAATGAATGGACGAACCATCGGATGAATCGAATGAACGGATGAACCGTCGGATGAATGTGTCGTTTCGTTATTTGGAGAATCTCTGCCTATAAATAGAACATAAATTTAACAGGAAATGAGCACTTCCATCTTTCCAAAAAATGTCGTCTGGAGATGCATCTAAGAAGGCTGAACTCGCTCCAAAGGTTGAAGAGGGCATTGAAGAACGTCTGACTGAACTGGTTCAGCCAAAGCAGGCAGAGGCAGGCGAAGGTTCGTCTGCACCCAAACCACCACGAGATATTCTGGACTTCTTGCTTAAACCAGGAAAGACTAAAGAAGAAGAGGCCATGAGGATGGCTGCTTGCAAGTTCCTCGTGGGTTCCAGCAAGGAGGTTCTCAGCTCTTTTGCTAACCGCGTCTTTGAGAAGGACGGCAGTGGTCCGCGTCCCAATATCGATAAGGATGACAGTGATCTTCCTTGATATCATGTACTATCATTCGTGATGAAATAAAATTTGAATTTATTTATGAACTTGAACTTGTCTGATGATTTACAAGCATTTATATTTATACATAGTACTTTTTAAGGAATTTGCCATTGATAGGCATCATAGCAACTCGATGTAGGTCCTAAAAAATCAAGTTGTATCAATCAACAAAATCAAGAAATCAAGATATACATCATCTTGTTGAATTGCGCAGACAACAGATTGCGCAGCCATCCGATTGCGCATTCTAATTTGCGCACACAACCGATTGCGCAAGCTGACGTGGCAGAAGTCATCATTACTAAATCAAATCAAATCTTTTCTGACAACTGACAGCGCGGATAACAAGGAGTCTGTTCGTTTCCTGCGCCGTACAGTGCTCGAGGGCGGCTGACAGCTGGCAGCGCAAACCAATCCTGCGCAGTTTGAGTTTGCGCAAACCATGTATGTGCAATTCAACTCTGTGCACTCCATCAAACGTAACTGTTAAGTTACACGTGGCATTCATGCCATCGATTGGTCATTACATGGTAACTGTTTATGCACGATCATGCGCATTTCTATCAAATCATGCCATGTGTCCATGATAGTCGGCCCACGATCCAGTAACTATCTGCGCAAATCAATGTTGCGCAAACCAATGCTGCGCAAATCATCATGCGCAGTCCAAAATAACTGAAAGTTAGTTATTTCCAGAACTCTATAAATAGAGTTTCAAGTCTTCATTCAAGGGCAGAGATCAGAGATCATATATCAAGATCAGAAATCAGAAATCAGAGAGTTCAGGAGTTCTTGCCAAAGTGCTGCTGCATTCTTCCGAGACTTTTGTCTTCAACTTCAGAGGCTTTTGCCTTCAGTTTCCAGAGTTGTTTTCAACTTCAAAGGCTTCGTCTTTACAGTTCACATCGTCCAAGGGATAAAGCAATCGTCATCGAGATTGGATTCCTACAGTTGTAATTTTCCCAGAATTCTTATAATCTTTATTACAGTTTGTATCAATAAAGTTCTATACTTTTGTTTTTGCAAACAAAATGGCGACTCTGCTGGGGACAACTTTCTCCTCCGACGAGGAAGTAGCAACTCAATGTGACGTAGCGTCTATCGGGAAGACGCAGAAGACCCTGGTTGTCAAGGTCAACCAGACAGCCTACGAGGCAATGCTCAACTCCAAGACCATTCCCCGTACTGCAGCCACTTCTGCCAAGAGCAAAGTGCGCTCAGTTTGGGTCTCCAAGACTGCTGCACAATCTGGCAGTTTTGCCACCAAAGGTGCTGCACACTCTGTTGCACAATCTGCTGGCCAGTCTGCTGCGCAAACTGCTGTGTCAACTGCTGCACAGTCTGTCTCAGCAACTGCTGCACAATCTGTTGCAGTCAATGCTGCGCAATCTGTTGTAAAAGTTGCACAAGCTACTTCATATGCTGCCTTGTCAAAACAGAAGACTCCTATGACTCTGGCGCAATTGGCAGTGGCTTTTCCTGCGCAAAACAGCATTCCAGCAACCAAAGTGCATCCTAAGCACTCTAAAGCAAGGACTCCTACTTCTGTGGCCAGAACCAATGCACCCTCCACTCATGCGCAAATCACTTCTGCGCAAACCAAGAGAAACAGCCCTTTGGCTAAACTCTCTCCTTCTCATAATCAAGAGAAAATATCTGATTCTCCTCCTAAACATCCTGCTGTTCTAGCACAATCTACTGGGGGTAGTCCTTTGGCTATTCCTCCTCCTTCTCAGATCAAAGGAAAAGGCCCGTTGGTCTTTTCTCAAACTTCCTTATCTCATGACTTGAAAGACAACAGAGGGAAATGCTCTTTAGTTATCCCTTCTTCTCAGAACAAAGGAAAAGGCCCTTTGGTCTTTTCTCAGTCTTCTTCGGTCTTTACTGAAGCAGATCAAATTGAACGTGTTTCAACACCCGTCAGCACAAGATCTCCTACAAACAAAGATTCTTCTTACCTTCATAACAAAGGAACTTGCACTGATCAAAAAGGTATTCTGCCTACCCCAGTAGCAGAATTTCAAGACCTCCCAACTTTCAAAATATCCCGTTCCAAACAAGGAAAACTGTTGGTGTCTCAAACAGAAACCCCTGGGAGTGAATTTGCAGACCTACGAACATATCTTAACAGGACAACTTCGGCAAAACGTAAACAGCCAATGCCGAAGGTCAAGCCTCAAAGACAAATCTCCAGGAACATAAATTCTGATACCTATGCCAATGAGATGAGTACTTCCTTGTATACACAGGGGACAAAACATTTGAAGAATCGAAACCATGTTCCAAATATTGTTAAAGAACACATTCCTCGAACTTTTCCCCGTCCCGGCATGGTTTCTGATCTTCGAGAACATCTCAGACAAAAACGGGATAATGTCTCAACTCCTTCAAATCAACCATCTGATCATCATTGCAATCATAAAGTCATCATCCAATGTTGTTGTCAAACAACAAAGCGATCTGTCTTCGATCGTCTGACTTTTGCTAAAACGGAACCAATGTCAGAAGAAGACGAAGTGTTGTACGCTTCTGTCAATATGGCTTCTCGAGACACCGGGGGTAGAAAGTACTCCAAACATGGTAAGCCTCGCAGACCAAGCCAACGATATTTGGATTTACTCCAAGAATCCTCTGAAGGAGTATTTCGACATACTCGTTCCCACAGCCGAGACACAATCGGTCAAAGGAATCTTCCCCAAGATCCTTCAGCTTATCTTCCTACTTTTCAGTCAGGAGACGAATCTTTCTCTGATTATGATGCATATAGTGAAAGCTCTGAACAAACAGTTTCGTCTACTGTGCCTAGAGAGGTGACGGCATATGTTGTTACTGATGATCCAGATGCTTCAACTTCCGTAAACCAAGAACAGCGGATTGTTGCACTGGAGGACAAATTGAAAACCATGGCTGAAATGGTCGCCAGTATGCATTCTATCATTATGACACAACATGCTACCCCACCAACTGTACCGGCTGCTATAAACCCTGAAATCATAGCTTCATCGGTGCCTGTCAATACTGGGTTGGGGGTAGTACCTCCTCAGATGCCTCCTGTGCAAGTACAAGTTCAAAATACACCCAGTCAATCAGGTGCTGGGGGTAGTGCTTATAATGCTGTCCCTCCTCCTACCACGGCTCCTTCCTCTTCATCTGAAGATGCTAATGAAGCAGTCAAGCTTTTACGAACTCAGTTTGAAGCTTTCAAAGAGAAAGACAACCTGCAAAGGTTGGGAATCAAACAGCCATATCCCGTCGAATGGAAAGAAGTTCCATTTCCTCCCAAATATAAGATTCCAACAATCGCTCTCTTTGATGGTAGTACCTCACCAAGTCAATTCATCAATCACTTCGAGGTAATGACTGTTCAACTTCAACTAAACGACACTCTTCTTACCAGAGTGTTCGTCGGTTGTTTAGCCGGCGTAGCATATGACTGGTACAGAAGTCTGCCCGATGGTTGTATCACTTCTTTCTCAGGTCTCAAGCAAATCTTTCTAGAACGATTCTATGAGGGATTCAATGACATGACTATGTCAGCCCTAAATAAAATCAAACAGAAACATAACGAGACTGCAGAGAGTTTCATTGAACGTTTTCGTCGAGAAGCCCTGAAAATGCCTCCAGGGACTCCTGCTGCTGTTACCATAGATACTTGTAAGGCAAATCTCTTCCCTATTATCAGTATGTGGACAGGCTCAACTCAGTTTCAAGACTGGCCATCCTTCATTGTTAATGCCAAAGCAGCTGAAGTAAGTGCTGATAAATTCAAACAGTTGGGGGTACAAATGTCTAACCCCGATCGGGATGAACATCAAGCGTCAGGCGGTGGTAATCGCCAAAACAACCGCAAGAACAAAGAGACTCTGAACATTAATCTGAAAAGCAAAGAGTCTTTGGCTGTCAACGTAGCTCAGCCTACGTCCACTTCCACTCCTTCTGCACCACAACCGAGGGAACCTCGTCCTAAGGTAGAGTATTCTTTTGACGAGAATGACACGGCAAGTATCTTCGATTGTTTACTCAAAAGCAATAAGATCCAGCTCCCAGACCCGAAGAAACCTGATGAAGTCGGTAAGACCGATCATCCTAAGTACTGTGTTTACCACCGATTCATTGGACATCCTACTAGAGCATGTTATGTGCTCAAGGGCAAGATTCAAGAGCTTGTTAATGCTGGAGTTGTTACTCTGCAACAAGATGAAAAGACTGTCACTGCCAATATGGTTTCAGTTCAGTTCGGTAATTTTCCCCCGCAGATGATACAGCATGGTGTCATTCCTATTCCGAAAACTACTCTTGAGATTGAAAATATTCCTTCTCCACCAAATGAAGGTCTCGTTCCTTTGTCTCTAGACAATGGCGAGGTTATGTGGATTCACCCCGATCTTACTTCAGAGTTCGAGGATTCTTCTTCTTCCAAGAAGAAAAGTCGCTCCAAAGGCAAGACGAAGATTTGCAACATGGTATCTTTTGATCCCATAGTTGACGAAGAAATTCTATTAGGCACCAGATCAGGAAAGCCCTATTTGAAGGATTACCCTGAAACTCAAGAGAATCTTGCTTCTTCTTCTGAACCTACCTCAGCACAACCTGCTCTAGCTGAAGAGAATCCTGCTGCACCTTTACCAGTTGTGATTTCTATTCCTCCTAAGCCAGTGACTGCTGATAAAGGCAAACAACAAATCCGCTTTGACAAACCTTTGAAGAAATCGTCTCCTACAGGACTCGAGAAGCCTTACAACTTCGATATATTGGCTCAACTAGCCAATACCCCAGCAAAGTTGTCTATCTTTGAACTCTTGCATCTTTCCAAAGAGACTCGAGAAACCCTCAGCGAAGCTCTTATGCAAGCAGAAGCTTGTCTAACCTTTCTCAAAAAGCCCGAAGCAGAATCAGTCTCTTGTAATAGTGTTCAGAAATTCATTCCGAACATAACTTTTACACAAGATGACATGCTGATGGAAGACAACAGGCATGACCGTCCTCTTTACTATACAGGATATGTCGATTCGATGAAAGTCGATCGTATTCTGATAGATCCAGGGTCTGCTCTTAGTATCATGCCGAAGACAATGCTCGATGCTTTGAAAATTCTTGTGCATAGTCTCTCCACTACAATCACTACCATCCTTGGATTCAATCAAGGAAAGAGTGAACCTTTGGGCAAGATTCGCCTAAAACTTCAAATTGGCAATCTTCGCACAAAAGTTACATTCTACATTATTGACAATTTTGGTTGTTTTTACAACGCTCTATTGGGGAGACCATTCTTACACGAGCACAATGTTGTTCCATCAACCCTTCATCAATGTTTCAAATATGTTGATGACAAAGGCGTAGTTCGTAAGGAGGTTGCAGATCTTTATCCCTTCAAAGGTGTTGAAGCATACTGCAACGACGCTCGGATGTATAAGGATGAATTCATGAAAATCGTGTTAGCATTAGACACTGAAGAAGAACAAGAAGCGACGCCTAAAGACACTCTAATTATACCCGTCAAAGGGCGAGTTTCTCATCCTCAATCTTTCAAGCCACTGGCTATTCACTTATCAGCCCAAAAGAAGTCAATTGATGCTGATCAAGATCAAAGGGAGCTCACCTCTTCTGAGCCACTTGTTATCGATTTACGTCGTAACAAGGACAAAAAGCAGCTCACTTCTTCTGAGCCAATTGTTGTTGATCTCATTCGCAACAAAGAAAAAAAGGAGCTCACTTCCTCTGAGCCACTTGTTATCGACCTTCGTCGTAACAAACCGCCTCCACGTTCTTCTTCTCCCCCTCTTGTAATTAATCTGACTAAGCCTGCTAAGGCCAAAGGTCCTGTTGTAAATACTGATGTACAAATCAATGAAAAAGCACCTACTTTCCAGTATACTGATATTATTTATCATACTAAATACTATTTAGATATGTTAGATAGCTTCCAATCAATTACAATGGGAGTTGTGCAATCTCTTCATACAGAGGTCTTACTCGAACACTCAGATGATTCATACTTTGTTGTCTCTTCTCGAAAGAGAGGCGAAAGTCCAATAATTTTTATTAAAGGACCAGAACAAAAATTCAGTTATACGGATGACAGTAAACTTAACGACACGGGGCGTATCCAACTCCATCGTTATAGTCAACAATCAAAAGACATCATTCGGAAAATGGGTTATGATTTCAAAAGCGGCTTCAATTACGGTAAGGGTAGACGAACTCCTATTCGTAGTACTTTGTCTGGAACCTCTCTCTGAACGTCGCCCAAGTGACTGGCGTTGCTAATCCCATGGCCTGAGCTGCCCACCAATCGCGAGCCAAGTCTAACAACTGTAGGCGTACCACCGCCACCTTCTCATTTTCAGGTGTCCTAGCTGCTTCCAGGACCACCTCGGTATCCTGAAGCCAAGCATCCGCGGCAATCGCATCTTCACTGCCGTCAAAGAAGGGAGGGTTCAAACGCTTGAAACTGTTGGCCGCCTGATTTCCTTGGGGACCTCCTCGGTTTAGTGCATCATGAACCTCCTGGTGCAAGGCGTCACCTCGACGATCTTGGGATGCAAGCAGTTCTCTGATAAGCCCTACCAAAGGCCCCTCATCCTGTCTAGCTGGTTGAACGGGCGGAGCTGCCTGAACTGGAGGTTCCGGGCCTCCGGAAGGCATAACTCGAGAGGCTACTCCAGAGTGCTGAGCTTGATCTTCCTGGCGCTGGAGTGCTTGTCGAGCTTCCTCTGGCTGGTTGGCAGGTCCGGGAGTAATGCCGCTGAAGAAGATGACATAGGGAACAATAAGGAAAGGTCCAGGACAGATCAATTATACAAGCAATATGATCAGGTCAAGAATCTCAGGGATTTGGAGATACGAGCAGAGATCAAGGGCGAATATTGATTGAGACATCTATTTGGTAAACCCTCACATTTCTTGAATGCCAAGACCTGCATGGGCCACCACTTAAACCGTGTCACGCCCCAGAACCAGAATACTGGAGAGCGGGGGCAGACACAGCCAGCTACGTATATTGAAATAGGATACATCTCAACTATACGGTCACGGCTGTCTAGATATGAGGGTTTACTACAAGCCAGCAGTCTCTTAAGGTCAAGCCTATTGTCTCAATCTCAAGCAATTAACAGAGTTACAAGATGTTAGAGCATCAAATATATATATATAAGGCGTCCCAAATATTACATATTGGATGATCATGAAGCTAGTCGTACAAAATGATAGGACTAGCAAGAGTTCAGTCATACATGATCAACCCTAGGATTTGTTAATCATGTTACAGCCCGTAGGCAGACAGTAAGTAAATGTGCATCGAGCTAACAGGTGCTCGTCGGCAAATGCCTCAAAAGAATAAATTTACATATGAGTGGGTGAAACAAAAAGGGAAGACCCACTCGTAGCCCGGGTTTCGTCTAGTGTTCACCATTGGGCTGGAAGCTTGATAGATCCTCGGGAGCTGCTCCGAAATCTGGCCACACAAAACCAGCTGGATCAAACCCCAGAAAGAGCAAGTGCCACAAAGGGGGCCACAAATAAGAACAAAAGCCAGCATATCAGAACATAAAGAATAAAAGAAGTACAAGTAGTAAAAGTACACAGAGCGATAAATGACTAGGGACGTGGAACCATTCCGGGAGCCAGGTTACAATCCTTAACCAAACAAGGACTGGGATTGTACCCCTTTGCCTGAATAGCTCACTGTCTCTACCCATTTATCGTGAGAGATAAGTAAAACAATCATGACCAAGAGTTCCAGGTACAGGGGCTAGACAAGACTTAGACAAGGCTGGACAACATCCATTTCACAACGGCCAAGCAAATACTACGGCTTACTACTTTAACTAACTAGGGTTATCACAAGCCTAATTACTAACAAGATGCAGGTGAGAAACTCCCAGTCCCAAGCCCTGCAGACCATCCAGTTATCCTTCTGCGGGTTGAGAGTTATAGGTGGGTACATTGCCCGGGAGACAAATGTACCCTTAGGTGACTTAGAGGGTGCAACACATGACAGTGTGCTGGAAATGTGCTCTACTCGTCGGCAAGCTACAAGTCCATTAATGCCTCCAGATAACGAGACTGCCTGTGACCGGGAATTCTCCATGTTCTAATTTGGTCTACTCATTACCTAGTCCAATTTTAGTGTGAGTCCCTGGCCGTGGTACCCAGGGAGTCACCCCTTAGACATGATGCAAGACAAGACAAGTGATTTGCACAGAGCAACAGGTAGTACACCCACGGTGTCAAGACAAGTCAAGTCGAGTCACGAGTGCGCCACCACGGGCCACTATCAAGTGAAGCCAAGTCATACCAAGTCAAGTCAAGTTGAGTTATCAAGTCATGCCAAGTCGGGAGTGCGCCACCACGGGCTACTATCAAGTCAAGCCGAGTTATCAAGTTACCGGTCCCAGTTATTAACAAGATATTCAACAGATAGGAGAAAACTAGCTGCAGGCCAAACCATGCCAAATCATAGAAAATAGTGTCAAGACGTGTCAGACCAAGTCAAGTTGTGCATGTGAGCAATCAAAATCCCAAAAGCTCCAATCATATCAAAAGAAAACCAAGTTATAAAGCAGGCACTAAGGTACTAGGGGTGTAGGTGAACTAGGGTGTGCCAGGGAACAAGCACACTAGAGTGCGCCTGGTGGCAGCACACTAGAGTGCGCCTGGTTGAGGGAGCACACTAGAGTGCGCCTGGATCCAAGTGCACTGGAGTGCGCTTAAGCCGGAACCAACAAAGTGCGCCTAGCCAGGGTGCGCTAGAGTGCGCCTGGGTCCAAGGGTCAAATGCGCCTAGGAAGAGGCACACTGGAGTGCGCCTAAGGAGGCAGCACACCAGAGTGCGCCTAGGTCAAGGGAGCAGGCGCAATCGGGCCAGGCGCTAAACAGCGTGGCCCGCAAGGAGGCGCGCAGCGCTAAACAGCGCGCGGCCAGAAAAATAGGCGCGCTGCGCTAAAAAGTGCACGGCCCAAAACTAGGCGCGATCGGGCCTGGAAGGCGCAATCGGCCAGGAAGGCGCGCTGCGCTAAAGAGCGCGCGGCCAAAAAACTAGGCGCCATCGGGCCAGGAGGCCAGAAAGTAGGCGCAGTCCGACAAGTAGGCGCGCCTGGGGGTCGTCTTCCTCCTCTAGCCGAGGAGGAGAACCCATGGGTTCCAAAACTTTGGAACACCATAAGTCGGCCATCCAAGCTCCAAATCCGGACTTCCAAGGTTCTAACTAGGGTAAAATTCCACCCTCTACAACATGGAAACAATAAAACCAACCAAAACTCAAGTTTAATAGATCAAATCTAAAGAAATCCAAAAATGAACAAAGTCTAGATCTAGGGAAATCCAAGCTTCAAAACCCAAAATGCCAAGCTCTAACATTGGTCCTAGAGCTCTAATCTAACTAAATATCAAATAAAATGGGTCCTTATTAAATGGCAAGGTGCAACTTGCCTATGGTGGGGATGTTGGGGGTGGTAGGAGGAAGAAGAAGAAGAAGAAATAAATGGAAATTATGGGGAGAGAGAAAAAGTTGGTAGGATTTTAATGGGGGTTGTTGTGGTGTTCTTGAGGGTGCAAGATAGCTAAAGGTGTTCTCATTCCTACAAACCAAACCAAGTCATATTAAACCAAACCGAAAATTCGAATAAGAAAATACGAGAAATATCGAAATACCGCAGTTAGGCAAGGTTTAAAATATACGCAAAATCAAAATACGGGCAAAATACGAAATACGGGAAATGAGGGTGACAACTCTACCTACCTTAAAAGAATTCCGTCCTCGGAATTTAATCAAGGAGCTAGAGATTGCCACGACAAGCTACACTAATCACAGGCAAGCTACACTAAGCAGTTCGATCATACAATCATGCAATGCAAGCAAGGAAGGGAAGGCGTAAGGCATAAGAAAGACATTATACCTCACGAGTCAAACAGATAGGGATATCGCGATCGGATGTCGTCCTCACGCTCCCACGTTGACTCACCTAAAGAGTGATGACCCCAAGCAACACGGACCAATTTAATAGTCTTGTTCTTGAGTATCTTTTCCCTCCGGTCCAAAATAGACACGGGCCTCTCCTCATACGAAAGGTTGGTACCAACAACCAATTCCGAATGATCTAGGATATGGCTCGGGTCCGGAATATACCGTCGTAACTGGGATACATGGAATACATCATGTACCTCACTTAACGACGGCGGAAGAGCGAGACGATAGGACACATCGCCTACTCGCTCCAGAATATCGAACGGCCCTATATACCTAGGACTAAGCTTTCCCCGTACGCCAAAACGAATGACGCCGCGGGTAGGCGAGATCCTAAGGAATACATGGTCGCCGACAGCAAATTCTAAGGGACGCCGATGAGCATCGGCCCAATGGCGCTGGCGATCCTGAGCAACTCGGAGGTGATCTCTGATTCTTCTGACCACTTCAACCGTCTGAGAAATCAGTTCTGGACCGAGCAACTGCCTCTCTCCGATATCGTCCCATGCTAACGGAGATCTGTATTTCCTGCCATACAGAGCCTCGAAGGGTGCCATCTGGATACTGGCCTGGAAACTATTGTTATACGAGAATTCCACCAAGTGCAGGTGATCCTCCCATGAACCACCAAAATCGAGGGTACACGATCTCAACATATCTTCGAGAGTTTGTATAGTACGCTCTGACTGCCCATCTGTCTGCGGATGATACGCTGAGCTGAACTTAAGACGAGTCCCCAAACTTTGATGAAGACTGCTCCAGAAGTGTGATGTGAATCTCGTATCCCTGTCTGATACTATGCTGACTGGCACTCCGTAAAGTCGGACGATCTGCCTGAGATACATCTCTGCTAGCTGCGCCGTCGACTGTCCAACTCTAAAGGAAAGAAAGTGTGCCACCTTGGTAAGCCTGTCTACAATGACCCAAATAGCATCTCTGCCTGCCGGAGATCTGGGTAACCCAGTCACGAAATCCATGGTTATGTGCTCCCATTTCCATTCTGGGATCGGTAAAGGTTGAAGAAGTCCAGCCGGCCTCTGATGTTCAGCCTTGACTTGTTGGCAAACCAAACATCGAGAGACATACCGGGCTATCTCCCTCTTCATACCATTCCACCAAAAGTGCTGACGAATATCTCTGTACATCTTCGTGCCGCCTGGGTGAATGGAATACTGCGAACTGTGAGCCTCTGCCATGACTTCCTGTCTGATATCTCCACTGGGTACACAAAGACGCGTGCCGTGTCGAAGTGTACCATCCTCATGAATACATAACTCTGGCCTTCTCCCTGCCTCGCACTCTGCTCTGAGCCGCTGAATCTTGGAATCTGCTAATTGTGCTGTCCGGATCCTCTCAACTATGGTGGACTGTATCTGTAGGCTGGCCATCAAGACCACATTGGAAGGGAGAATCACTTCAATTCCCATCTTCTGAAGATCTGCCAATAGCTCTGGTTGCGCTGTTAGAAGGTAGACTCCGGCTCTCCGGCTCAATGCATCTGCTACCACGTTGGCCTTCCCTGGGTGATACTGCAAGTCCACATCATAGTCCACAAGTAGCTCGAGCTATCTTCTCTGCCGCATATTAAGATCCTTCTGGGTGAAAACGTACTTCAGGCTCTTGTGATCAGTAAATATCTCCACTCTGTCTCCGTACAAGTAGTGCCTCCACAACTTAAGTGCAAACACTACTGCTGCTAGCTCCAAGTCGTGGGTCGGGTAATTCTTCTCATGATCACGGAGTTGACGTGACGCATAAGCAATTACCTTCCCATGCTGCATCAAAACACATCCCAATCCTCTGCCTGAAGCGTCGCAATAAACTGTGAATCCTCCGGTCCCATCTGGAAGGGTGAGAATGGGAGCCGTTATCAAACCTCGCTTCAATTTCTCAAATAATTCCTGACATTCTGCTGTCCAAACGAACGGCACATCCTTGCGGGTCAACTGGGTCATCGACGCTGAAATCCTTGCAAAATCAGAGACGAACCGCCGGTAGTAGCCGGCCAATCCAAGAAAGCTGCGAACTTCTGCCACTGAACTGGGTACTGGCCATGCCTCGATGGCCACAATCTTCTGGGGATCCACTTCCACTCCTCCTCGGGTAATGATGTGACCCAAGTATGAAATGCGATCGAGCCAGAACTCGCATTTACTGAACTTGGCGTACAACTGGTGCTCTCTGAGAATCTGAAGAACCACACGGAGATGCTGTTCATGCTCCGCCTCACTCTTGCTGTAGACCAGGATGTCATCAAGGAATACTATCACAAACTGATCCAAGTAAGGCATGAAAATACGGTTCATGAGATCCATGAACACTGCCGGCGCATTGGTCGCTCCAAAGGGCATAACTAGAAACTCCCAATGCCCGTACCTAGATCTGAACGCCGTCTTCGGGATGTCCTGCTCTCTAACTCTGATCTGGTGGTATCCTGACCGCAAGTCTATCTTCGAAAAAACTGAAGCCCCTTTGAGTTGATCAAATAAGTCATCTATCCTTGGAAGAGGGTACCTGTTCTTGATTGTCACTGAGTTCAAGGTACGATAATCAACACATAGCCTGGACGTACCATCCTTCTTTTTCACAAGAAGCATCGGGGCTCCCCAAGGCGATCCACTTGCACGAATGAATCCCTTGGTCCTGAGTTCTTCAATCATCTTGTACAAAATTTCCAACTCTGAAGGCGCCATTCTGTAGACTCGCTCTGATACTGGTGCTGTCCCGGGAATCAAGTCAATGGTGAACTCGATCTCCCGCTCTGGTGGCATCCCTGGAAGTTCCTCTGGGAAGACATCTGGAAACTCTTCAACTATCCGGGGCAACTGCACTGCTGCTACTGCCATCCGCAATACTGGAGGAGATGGCTCTACTGTGCCTCTGGAAAATGAAAACTCTGGCTCTCCGGGAATACTAAAGACAACTCTGCCAACATGGCAGTCTATCCTAGCATAATGGTTCCTCAACCAATCCATGCCTAGGACTACATCATAGTCTGCCATAGGGAATTCTATGAATCTAGCGGGGAACTCTCTACCGCTAACTACGATCCGACACGAGGAGAACACTCGATCTACTCCCACAAGACCATTACCAGTAAGTATATTGAGCCTTACTGATAATGACTCGGGCTCCAACCCTATCCGTGTCGCGAATCGTGCAGACATGAATGAATGCGATGCACCAGAATCAAATAATACAGATGCTGGAAAAGTGTTGACGAGAATAGTACCTGCCACTACCTCACCTGGTGCAACTTCTTCTTCCATGGTCATTATCATAGCCTGACCTCTAGCTGCGGGTCCCCTCTGCTGGAAACCCCTCTGTCGGTTCTGCTGCTGAAAGGCCTGGGCCTGAGGCAACAATGGCCTCGGGTACTGCTGTTGCTGCTGCTGCTGCTGGACTGGAACTGGGGCTGGTCCCCTCACCGAAGAACTAGAAAGGTTGGACGATGATGGACCTCCCCTATTCGGGCAGGTCCCTATCTGGTGGTCTGCTCCTCCACAAGCCAGGCACAATCCTCGTGCCCTACGACACTCTGCCACTACATGGCCCGGCTTTCCGCAATGAGAACATCCCACCGCGGAAGACTGCTTCTGCTTCTGCTGCTGCGGGTACGTCGGGGTCGAATGCTGAACCGACGTCACTGAGGCCGCCCGCCTCGGAGTTCCAATGGTTATACCCCTAGCTGTCGGGGCTGGAGCTGAAGATTGGTGCATCTGGTTGTGGGACCGCTTCCTGCCTCCGGTCCTGTCCACAATTCTCCGAAAGGTATACTCATGCCTCCTTGCTGCTTTCAATACTGCATCGAACGTCTGGTGCTCGAACTGTTCCACAGCCAATAATATCTCCAAATACAGTCCTTGCTGGAACCGCTGAGCCCTATCGAACTCGGTTGCCACCAAGGTGGGGGCGAACCTACTCAGCCTAGAGAACTCGGTCGCATAGCCATCGACCGTCCTGCCTCCTTGCTTCAAGTTGGTAAATCTGGTCTGCAGGTCGTACCGTGCCACCGCATCGAAGTACTTTGTCTGGAACCTCTCTCTGAACGTCGCCCAAGTGACTGGCGTTGCTAATCCCATGGCCTGAGCTGCCCACCAATCGCGAGCCAAGTCTAACAACTGTAGGCGTACCACCGCCACCTTCTCATTTTCAGGTGTCCTAGCTGCTTCCAGGACCACCTCGGTATCCTGAAGCCAAGCATCCGCGGCAATCGCATCTTCACTGCCGTCAAAGAAGGGAGGGTTCAAACGCTTGAAACTGTTGGCCGCCTGATTTCCTTGGGGACCTCCTCGGTTTAGTGCATCATGAACCTCCTGGTGCAAGGCGTCACCTCGACGATCTTGGGATGCAAGCAGTTCTCTGATAAGCCCTACCAAAGGCCCCTCATCCTGTCTAGCTGGTTGAACGGGCGGAGCTGCCTGAACTGGAGGTTCCGGGCCTCCGGAAGGCATAACTCGAGAGGCTACTCCAGAGTGCTGAGCTTGATCTTCCTGGCGCTGGAGTGCTTGTCGAGCTTCCTCTGGCTGGTTGGCAGGTCCGGGAGTAATGCCGCTGAAGAAGATGACATAGGGAACAATAAGGAAAGGTCCAGGACAGATCAATTATACAAGCAATATGATCAGGTCAAGAATCTCAGGGATTTGGAGATACGAGCAGAGATCAAGGGCGAATATTGATTGAGACATCTATTTGGTAAACCCTCACATTTCTTGAATGCCAAGACCTGCATGGGCCACCACTTAAACCGTGTCACGCCCCAGAACCAGAATACTGGAGAGCGGGGGCAGACACAGCCAGCTACGTATATTGAAATAGGATACATCTCAACTATACGGTCACGGCTGTCTAGATATGAGGGTTTACTACAAGCCAGCAGTCTCTTAAGGTCAAGCCTATTGTCTCAATCTCAAGCAATTAACAGAGTTACAAGATGTTAGAGCATCAAATATATATATATAAGGCGTCCCAAATATTACATATTGGATGATCATGAAGCTAGTCGTACAAAATGATAGGACTAGCAAGAGTTCAGTCATACATGATCAACCCTAGGATTTGTTAATCATGTTACAGCCCGTAGGCAGACAGTAAGTAAATGTGCATCGAGCTAACAGGTGCTCGTCGGCAAATGCCTCAAAAGAATAAATTTACATATGAGTGGGTGAAACAAAAAGGGAAGACCCACTCGTAGCCCGGGTTTCGTCTAGTGTTCACCATTGGGCTGGAAGCTTGATAGATCCTCGGGAGCTGCTCCGAAATCTGGCCACACAAAACCAGCTGGATCAAACCCCAGAAAGAGCAAGTGCCACAAAGGGGGCCACAAATAAGAACAAAAGCCAGCATATCAGAACATAAAGAATAAAAGAAGTACAAGTAGTAAAAGTACACAGAGCGATAAATGACTAGGGACGTGGAACCATTCCGGGAGCCAGGTTACAATCCTTAACCAAACAAGGACTGGGATTGTACCCCTTTGCCTGAATAGCTCACTGTCTCTACCCATTTATCGTGAGAGATAAGTAAAACAATCATGACCAAGAGTTCCAGGTACAGGGGCTAGACAAGACTTAGACAAGGCTGGACAACATCCATTTCACAACGGCCAAGCAAATACTACGGCTTACTACTTTAACTAACTAGGGTTATCACAAGCCTAATTACTAACAAGATGCAGGTGAGAAACTCCCAGTCCCAAGCCCTGCAGACCATCCAGTTATCCTTCTGCGGGTTGAGAGTTATAGGTGGGTACATTGCCCGGGAGACAAATGTACCCTTAGGTGACTTAGAGGGTGCAACACATGACAGTGTGCTGGAAATGTGCTCTACTCGTCGGCAAGCTACAAGTCCATTAATGCCTCCAGATAACGAGACTGCCTGTGACCGGGAATTCTCCATGTTCTAATTTGGTCTACTCATTACCTAGTCCAATTTTAGTGTGAGTCCCTGGCCGTGGTACCCAGGGAGTCACCCCTTAGACATGATGCAAGACAAGACAAGTGATTTGCACAGAGCAACAGGTAGTACACCCACGGTGTCAAGACAAGTCAAGTCGAGTCACGAGTGCGCCACCACGGGCCACTATCAAGTGAAGCCAAGTCATACCAAGTCAAGTCAAGTTGAGTTATCAAGTCATGCCAAGTCGGGAGTGCGCCACCACGGGCCACTATCAAGTCAAGCCGAGTTATCAAGTTACCGGTCCCAGTTATTAACAAGATATTCAACAGATAGGAGAAAACTAGCTGCAGGCCAAACCATGCCAAATCATAGAAAATAGTGTCAAGACGTGTCAGACCAAGTCAAGTTGTGCATGTGAGCAATCAAAATCCCAAAAGCTCCAATCATATCAAAAGAAAACCAAGTTATAAAGCAGGCACTAAGGTACTAGGGGTGTAGGTGAACTAGGGTGTGCCAGGGAACAAGCACACTAGAGTGCGCCTGGTGGCAGCACACTAGAGTGCGCCTGGTTGAGGGAGCACACTAGAGTGCGCCTGGATCCAAGTGCACTGGAGTGCGCTTAAGCCGGAACCAACAAAGTGCGCCTAGCCAGGGTGCGCTAGAGTGCGCCTGGGTCCAAGGGTCAAATGCGCCTAGGAAGAGGCACACTGGAGTGCGCCTAAGGAGGCAGCACACCAGAGTGCGCCTAGGTCAAGGGAGCAGGCGCAATCGGGCCAGGCGCTAAACAGCGTGGCCCGCAAGGAGGCGCGCAGCGCTAAACAGCGCGCAGCCAGAAAAATAGGCGTGCTGCGCTAAAAAGTGCACGGCCCAAAACTAGGCGCGATCGGGCCTGGAAGGCGCAATCGGCCAGGAAGGCGCGCTGCGCTAAAGTGCGTGCGGCCAAAAAACTAGGCGCCATCGGGCCAGGAGGCCAGAAAGTAGGTGCAGTCCGACAAGTAGGCGCGCCTGGGGGTCGTCTTCCTCCTCTAGCCGAGGAGGAGAACCCATGGGTTCCAAAACTTTGGAACACCATAAGTCGGCCATCCAAGCTCCAAATCCGGACTTCCAAGGTTCTAACTAGGGTAAAATTCCACCCTCTACAACATGGAAACAATAAAACCAACCAAAACTCAAGTTTAATAGATCAAATCTAAAGAAATCCGAAAATGAACAAAGTCTAGATCTAGGGAAATCCAAGCTTCAAAACCCAAAATGCCAAGCTCTAACATTGGTCCTAGAGCTCTAATCTAACTAAATATCAAATAAAATGGATCCTTATTAAATGGCAAGGTGCAACTTGCCTATGGTGGGGATGTTGGTGGTGGTAGGAGGAAGAAGAAGAAGAAGAAATAAATGAAAATTATGGGGAGAGAGAAAAAGTTGGTGGGATTTTAATGGGGGTTGTTGTGGTGTTCTTGAGGGTGCAAGATAGCTAAAGGTGTTCTCATTCCTACAAACCAAACCAAGTCATATTAAACCAAACCGAAAATCCGAATAAGAAAATACGAGAAATATCGAAATACCGCAGTTAGGCAAGATTTAAAATATACGCAAAATCAAAATACGGGCAAAATACGAAATACGGGAAATGAGGGTGACAACTATGTGCGGCGGGCTTGCAATACTGAAGCAGACGCTTTAGCCAATCTTGCAGCTGTCTTAGCTATCCCTATTAAAAGACAGCAGGTGGTGGTTATCTCCAACCGAGAACTGTTCTGTATTGAAAATAATCGTAATATTGAATTCAGCAATTTTGCTGAAGTTAATGTTATCGATGATGACTGGAGAACTCCTTTTATCGACTTCGTGGTACATGACATACTCCCCGAAGATCCTAAGGAGGCTACAAGCGTTCGTCGACGATCTCTCCGATTCTATTATAATCAAACTACTAAAACTCTCTATCGGCGAACTTATGACGGTCTTCTTTTACGCTGTCTCGCTGGTGATGAAGCTAAGCAAGTACTGCGTGAAGCTCATGACGGTGTATGTGGAGCACATCAGCCTGGTCCTAAGCTACAGGACCGCATTAGACGCATGGGTTACTACTGGCCCTCTATGGTATCGGATGCCATTGAGTATGCAAGAAAATGTCGAGCCTGTCAAATCCATGCAGACTTCATTCATCAACCATCAGAATTTTTACACCCGACGGCTGCTTCTTGGCCTTTTGAAGCTTGGGGTATGGATATCATAGGGCCCATTAATCCTCCTTCTTCTAGAGGACATCGGTTCATATTGGCGATAACGGACTATTTCTCCAAATGGGCTGAAGCTATACCACTGACTGAGGTTAAGACTAGCAGTGTCATCAACTTCGTTAAACACCACGTCATCTATAGATTTGGTGTACCCCGAAGAATCATCCATGACAATGGACCTCAGTTCATCAGTCAGAAGTTCACTAGATTCTGCGATGATCATCGGATTGATAATGTTGCTTCAACAGCATACAATCCTGCCGCTAATGGTTTAGCTGAAGCTTTTAATAAAACCATCATTAAACTCCTCAAGAAGTTTGTTTCCACTAACAAACGGAACTGGAGCGAGAAACTTGGCGAATGTCTTTGGGCCTATCGAACTACAGTCCGTAATCCAACAGGCTTTACACCTTTCTCTTTAGTGTATGGCTGTGAAGCCGTTCTTCCTTTAGAGCTGCAAATTCCTTCTTTAAGGATTGCCGTCGCTAACGAGCTTACTACAGAGAACAACGATCTTCTTCGACTTCAAGAGTTAGAAGCGTTAGATGAGAAGCGATTAATGGCTCAACAGCATATTGAGCTATATCAAGCCCGCATCTCAAAGACTTTCAATCGCAAAGTTAAAGTCAGAGTATTTCAGCAAGGAGAACTTGTTCTAGCAGTCAGACGTCCTATGACTATGACTCATATGAGCAAAGGAAAATTCGATGCGAAATGGGAAGGTCCCTATGTTGTAAGCAAAGTCTTCCCAAATGGAGCCTATCAACTTTCAGAGCTCGATGGTCGAATTGCCATGATGCCTATCAATGGCAAATTTCTCAAGAAGTATTATGTATAAATGTAAATGCTTGTAAAATTGTCAAACAGAATCAAGTTCATAAATAAAATGCAAATTTTATTTCATTAGATGATAGTACATAATGTTAAAGGTCACTATCATCTTTCTCTACATTGGGACGAGGCCCACTGCCGTCCTTCTCGAAGACATGATCAGCAAAAGAGCTAAGAACCTCCTTGCTGGAACCCACGAGGAATTTGCAGGCGGCCATCCTCATGGCTTCTTCTTCTTCAGTCCTTCCTGGTTCGAGCAGGAAGTCCAAGATATCCCGTGGCGGCTGGGGTGCAGACGGACCTTCGCCCGCTTTTGCCTCCTTTGGTTGGATTGGATCGGCAGGGCGCTCTTCAGTGCCCTTCTCAACCTTCGGGGCGACCTCGGCTTTCTTAGATGCTTCTCCGGACGACATTTTTTATGTTGAAGAGCAGAAGTGTTCATTCCTGTCAGATTTCTGCTATATTTATAGGCAGAAGTTCCTCAAATAATGAAGCGACGATTCATCCGTTCATTTATCACATTCATCAGACGGTTCATTCGTTCATTAAAGCCCGACGGTTCATCCGTTCATTTATCATATTCGTTTGACGGTTCATCCGTTCATTTATCACATTCATCAGACGGTTCATCCGTTCATTAAGGCCCGACGGTTCATCCGTTCATTTATCATATTCATTTGACGGTTTACCCGTTCATTGTCATCCATCATTTGACAGTTTACCTATTCATTCATTTTACATACATTGACGATTCATCACCGTTTATTATCTATATCAGCAACTGGTTGTTTTCGACTAAGTTGTCAAGTCGAAATAATAATATTCAATATATTCTGCCACGTCCATATTACCTCTGAGCAGATATAATGATTATAATTATTTTCTATAAAATCATCAGGAAATATATCATGCCTTGCACCTCTGAATATATTTTCTATCTCTATTATTTATATCTAAATAAGATATGCAATAAATAATGGAGCCACAACAAAATGTCTTTTATATCAAAATACGGGACATTACAAAAGTGTAGCTATAGCAATAAAACACAAATACAAAATCAAGAAGGAGGGACAATCAGATTGTCAATCTGCTGCTTCAATGTCCGCAGCTCTTCTTCATGTGTTGATTCTACTATCTTTCTTGCTTCCTCCATCCCATTTTCATCATCAAAGATGGGCATATCCACTGTCCTGCGAGTAATTTCAGCACTATGAGTCTCGTCATACTCATTTTTCTCCTGAATTAGGGCATTGAGTTGTTCAATCATAAGTCGTTGATTGGCAGTTTCTTCTTCAAATTCCTTCTGAAGGCGAATAATTTCTGCTTTCAATCCAGCAAGCCTCTGTCCTTTGTTCTCAGCTGCCAAAGTAACTGATTCTATCTTTGAGTTGAATTCAGCTGACTTTGCAGAATGAGCTTCTAAAAGGTTCTGAAGGTTTATTCTTTCTATATCAGCTTCTTGGGCTAGTCGCTCATATTCAGCTTGCACCAGAGAGTCTATATTCTTCTTCTTGAGTTCTTTATATTTCCTTATGGATACTTCCAACTCCTCTAATATATGTTCAAGAAGAATGGCTTGGGCTTCATCTCCTTGGCCTCTTATGGCTTTTATCAAGAAAGAAGTGGGCTTCCTGACCATAATGAAGTCAGCTCCTTCTTTCTCTATCATTTTACGGACAAGAGATCCCAATGACTCAAAGAAACATCTGGTAAATGATTGTATAACTTGCTGATTGATGGCTATGGTTCCAGGAGTCGAAGCTACCCCTGTTGAGGATGGAGTAGTCGGTTGCTCAAACCTTTGCTGCTGAATGATGGGTTCTTTAAATAAGGGAGCTAAAGTAGAGCTGGTTGCTCCTCCTGCTTGTTCTTCTGCAAAAAGTAAAATTATTATTTTACTAATTTGCCAATAAACAAAAAGATCAAATAAAAACAGTCTTACCTTGATTTGATCTAACAACAACTGCATCTCCTGCCGGAATAGACTCCCGTTGAACGGAAGTAGCTTCAATTGCGACAGCTTGGCTACTACCTGCTTCAGAACCGCAAGATAAGTGATGGCTACTACTAACAACCACCATCGGGATAGGCACCATGGTGAGGTCCATTGGAGGTGTTGGTAGAGTATCAAGATCTGCAAGAACTACAAATGAAGATATTATATATCAATCTATTTTAAAGAAAGAAGATTGCTAAATCTCGTTTTATACCTTGGGGTTCGGTGGTGGGATTCTCTTTCGGAACGTCTTCACCGGCCGCTTCTTCAGGAGATATTTCTATCTCGACGTCTTCATCAGGATTAACAACCTTTTCTGCGAGCGCCTCCACTTCAATATCCTTTTTAGGATTTGAAGCATCATCGGCGGTATCAAGAGATATGTGTTCTTCGTTGTTCCCTTCAGGATCCTGTATATACTCACCAACGTTTCCAGATGACGAGCTTTCTTCATCCTCTTCTTCTTCCTCTTGTGCTGCATTCCCACTGTCGGTTGCAGTCTGATCTTCTTGCAAGCTATAACTACAATCGGCCAAAGCTGCTATCATTTCATGCTCTTCTTCTTCACGAAGAGTCTTAGGAGTAGGAGGAAGCTGAGTTGTTTCCGCGACGGGTGAAAGAGGTCGTGTAATATTTTGCTCATCCTCAATGATGTTTTCTCTGAATGTTTCAACTTCAGTTCTGGGGTCGAGATCTCCCCTCTGTTCAGTTTCTTCAAGGGTTTTACTCCCTGATTCAGAAATAGGTGTAGGAGATGACATTATAAATCCTGCTGCAGCATCTACTGAAGTCAGGAGTTGCTTAGAAGAAGAGGCTTCTAAATTTCTTCTGGTGACCAATTTCTTCTTCTTTCTGTGTAGAGGTCTGTCGGGACTCTCTACATTTATTGGTGCTATTTGCTTCTGTACAGAAGTTGGTGTAGTAGCAACTTCTTGATTTGTCTCGGCTAGCTGCCGAGATTGGGATCTTGTAGTCACTTTATCAGAAGAATGCTCCAAGACCAATTTATTCTTTGCTGCAGGAGCAGGAGGCTCCTCTCTTCTTCTTTTCTTGGCAGGAGACTTTCCCACTCTTAGAGAGATCCGCATTGCTGCATTTATCTCTTGTTGGAACATCATTTCTCTTGAAGTTTCTAGGGGTTCATCCGCCGGCTCGTTTGCCTCATCAGTGGCAGGGATTGATAAAGCTATCCTCCCTTTCCTCAATCTTATCGCAGAAGCAAAACTATCGGCGAGATTAAAGTTCTCGGCAAAAGTATTTGCAGATGTGTAAAATACCGAGTATGTAAAGAGCATCCGAGGCCCTTGAGGAGTGCTCTTTGGTGGCATCGAGAAGGTAGCCTTTGTGTCACGGGCATTGTAGTAGGCCCAAGCTCGGGCCCCGTCAATCAAGAAACCCTTGCCCTGAAGGCAGGTGATTGCGTTCCCTACGTGGAACTGATCATACCCAAATTGTCTAGCAAAACGGCTAGGGAGGTATGGTTCCAAAAAGCATTCTTCTTCAAAGCGGTATACTAAATGAGATGGTCGAATTGTCTTCAACCATTCAAAGGCCACACGGTTTAAGGGCTGCAGTTTTGAATCTACCATGTTGGGTGGCATCTGGTCATGACCGGCCGGGAGAGGGGCGCAACAGAAGTTCCATCCTCTGTTCAAATTTAAAACAAATCTGCACTCACTCAGAGAGGTGTACTTCCATTTACCCTGAGAATATCTGCGCAAGAAGCTGCCATCTACTGGTCCCATACCAGGGTCCATTAAAGTTGGATAGTGGAGGAGTAACCATCCAAAGAGATAAGTGTACGGTATTTCGAGACGGGGGAATTCTTTCTCTCCCTTTGCCTTCAGCATCGAGTCAACATACAAGCGAAGACTCGCATTCAATCTGCAGGTCATTGCCGATAACAAGTCAACCTTATAACCGAAGACTAGCTTGACGGCAGCAAAAAGTACACCGCGATGAAAACGGTCCACTGCACTAGATCCCGGGACCACGAATCGTCTGAGCCAGTGTGTCAGAAACCCTGCTAACTGGGCTTCTTTGGACATGGGTCTGTAACCCATTCTCAAAAAACTCTCCAAAATGTCACCTTTCTTTAAAGGTGAATATTGATAATCATCCTTCATTTCCTTATCATAATGTTTACTTTCTTCCATCATCTTCATGACTTCCGTGTTAATTAAGGGTTTGAAAAAATGAGGGTAACATTTGTCATTTTCCTTGGTTTTCTTCTCTTCAATATGATTTAAGAACAAATATGGCAACCACTTCGAAGAATAGCAAGTGTTGGCCGTAGCACTCTTATAGTACAAAGAGCAAATTTTGTAATGGCATAGCAGTTCTTCAAACACTGCTACCATTTCTGCATTTTCTTTTCTGAGTTTCTCCAACTCGTCATTTGTGGGAACAAACTCCTTATATGGAGCATCCGCCATGGGCAAGTATGAGATGTACTTCATCTCATGGAGTGCAAACCCCATCTCTCCACCCGGGGTCATGAAGGTTCATGTTCTGTAATTGTATCGCTCAGCCAAGGCCAAAAACATTTGAGGGTTAGGAGCAAACCCGTATACAGTGGCATGCACTGCTTGAAACAGGTTAATTTGTTGAAGTTTGTCTTGGAAGGTTGTCAGAACCCAATTTGCAATGCAATTCCATCGTTTGTAATCTGGATTTACTAATCCAGTCATTCTGATATCCTGTTCAGGGTATCTTCCTTCTTCCTTCGCAAATTCATTTGCGAATATAGGGGTTCTGACGGGCATCAGCATAGAGGAGTTTTCCGGTGGGATGCAGCTGGGTCTTAAACCTCTCAACATAACACTGTATCTGTCAGAAGAGCTGTAAAACATATCTTTCCCGTTAACCTTCTTTACAAAGATCTTCCCTGCACGAGCATCCTGGAGAAGGGTGATGTTCCAATCCATTTTCCTTGGATAGCTCGCATGAGCGTACCGTGACAAAGGAAGGCATCGAGCAATTTTAGGAATGAAGAATGATCTGTCTTCCCGGTGGACTACCATCTCCTCCATCATTGGCCTAGGCTGGGAGACTTTTTCAAAGGCGTCACCAAACAAGAATATGGGTTTCTTGTGGATAACAGCATCTGCTGATTCCAGAGGCTGTCCATTCATCAGACACATTAAAGTTTCGTTGTCCTGAGAAATCAATATTGTCTGACGAGAAGTCGGCAGATCATACTGAGGATAATGGACGTGAGACAAATCTTCTTTATATTCAGATTCAGACAAAGTTCCCACAAAATGTTCATAGTTTGGATCTTCATTGGTTTCAACTGCATCAAAAACAGATGAAGATCAGTACAAGTCAAAAACTCTATTTTTCAGACAAGCAAAACAGAAGAGTACACAATCCTCAGATTGCGCTAACATGGATTGCGCAACATTAGTTTGCGCATCATAATAGGGTGCGCAAACCAATCGATTGTGCTGACATTCAGCGCAAATCAATCGATTGCGCTGACTTTCTGTCAGCACAATTCGATAGATTGCGCAGGATTACAGTCTTCGTAAAAATAAAGACTGACTGTTTATGCAACCAAAAACCCTAAAAAGGGTGGTGCAAGTTGAACTCATCTCTAAAAAGAAATGAGTTTCGAAGATCGAAGGAAGTCAAAACACCCTAAAAAGGGGGTTTCGATCGGTTTTACTACCTATCAAAGCAGGATGCGCAGACTCATGTCGAGATGCTCGCCGAGCAACTCTGTCAGAGGATTCGGCCGGAGCTTTTCCCTTCGCAGCGGTGGTGGCGGCAACATTAGATCGTCGGGGCGCCATGGAAGTTGTCGGAGAAAGAAGACAGAAAGGGTTCGGGGATTTTTCTCTCAAAAGCACAAAGGAGGCAAAGTAAAAAAATGAAATGAAGAAGTGGGCTATTTATAGCCTTTGAAATACGAAACGGCTGCCTTGGATTGCGCCTAAGATCGGGGAATACTTCGCTTTGCGCAGACAGCTCATCAACATGCGCAACTTGGTTCAATATTCAAAAATTCAAAGTATTTCGAAATTTTGAATCAAATCAACTTTCGAAAACTTTGAAGGGGGTCTTGTAGGTCCTAAAAAATCAAGTTGTATCAATCAACAAAATCAAGAAATCAAGATATACATCATCTTGTTGAATTGCGCAGACAACAGATTGCGCAGCCATCCGATTGCGCATTCTAATTTGCGCACACAACCGATTGCGCAAGCTGACGTGGCAGAAGTCATCATTACTAAATCAAATCAAATCTTTTCTGACAACTGACAGCGCGGATAACAAGGAGTCTGTTCGTTTCCTGCGTCGCACAGTGCTCGAGGGCGGCTGACAGCTGGCAGCGCAAACCAATCCTGCGCAGTTTGAGTTTGCGCAAACCATGTATGCGCAATTCAACTCTGCGCACTCCATCAAACGTAACTGTTAACTTACACGTGGCATTCATGCCATCGATTGGTCATTACATGGTAACTGTTTATGCACGATCATGCGCATTTCTATTAAATCATGCCATGTGTCCATGATAGTCGGCCCACGATCCAGTAACTATCTGCGCAAATCAATGTTGCGCAAACCAATGCTGCGCAAATCATCATGCGCAGTCCAAAATAACTGAAAGTTAGTTATTTCCAGAACTCTATAAATAGAGTTTCAAGTCTTCATTCAAGGGCAGAGATCAGAGATCAGATATCAAGATCAGAAATCAGAAATCAGAGAGTTCAGGAGTTCTTGCCAAAGTGCTGCTGCATTCTTCCGAGACTTTTGTCTTCAACTTCAGAGGCTTTTGCCTTCAGTTTCCAGAGTTGTTTTCAACTTCAAAGGCTTCGTCTTTACAGTTCACATCGTCCAAGGGATAAAGCAATCGTCATCGAGATTGGATTCCTACAGTTGTAATTTTTCCAGAATTCTTGTAATCTTTATTACAGTTTGTATCAATAAAGTTCTATACTTTTGTTTTTGCAAACACTCGACCGTCCAACTCTGAGAGTTGATAGGCTCCATTTGAGAAGACTTTGCTTACAACATAGGGACCTTCCCACTTCATATCGAATTTGCCTTTGCTCATATGAGTCATAGTCATAGGACGTCTGACTATTAGAACAACTTCACCTTGTTGAAAGGCTCTGACTTTAACTTTGCGATTGAAAGTCTTCGATATGCGGGCTTGATATAGCTCAATATGTTGCTGAGCTATTAACCGCTTCTCATCGAGCGCCTCTCTTTCTTGAAGTCGAAGAAGGTCGTTGTTCTCTGTAGTGAGCTCATTGGCAATGGCAATCCTTAAAGAAGGAATTTGAAGTTCTAAAGGGAGAACTGCTTAACAATCGTACACCAGAGAGAAAGGTGTAAAGCCTGTAGGATTATGGACCGTAGTTCGATAGGCCCAAACACATTCACCGAGCTTTTCACTCCAGTTCCGTTTGTTAGTAGATATAAACTTCTTAAGGAGCTTGATAATAGTTTTGTTGAATGCTTTGGCTAATCCATTAGCAGCAGGATTGTAGGCTGTCGAAGCGACATTGTCAATTCGGTGATCATCGCAGAATCTTGTAAATTTCTGGCTGATGAATTGTGGTCCGTTGTCATAGATGATTCGTCGAGGTACACCAAATCGATAGATGACATGGTGTTTGACAAAGTTGATGATGCTGCTGGTCTTGACTTCAGCCAAAGGTATAGCTTCAGCCCATTTGGAGAAGTAATCGGTTATTGCCAGTATGAACCGATGTCCTCTAGAAGAAGGAGGATTGATGGGACCAATGATGTCCATGCCCCAAGCTTCGAAAGGCCAAGAGGCGGCAGTCGGATGAAGAAATTCCGATGGTTGATGAATGAAATCTGTATGAATTTGACAAGCTCGATATTTTCTTGCATATTCAATGGCATCAGATGCCATAAAGGGCCAATAGTAACCCATGCGTCGAATACGATCCTGTAGTTTAGGACCAGGTTGATGTGCTCCGCAAACACCATCGTGAGCTTCACGCAGTACTTGTTTTGCTTTATCACCAGCTAGATAGCGCAAGAGTAGGCCGTCATAAGTCCGTCGATAGAGAGTCTTGGTGGTCTGGTTGTAGTAGAATTGTAGAGATCGTCGACGAATACTCGTGGCTTCCTTGGGATCTTCAGGGAGTATGTCATGAACCATAAAGTCAATGAAGGGAGTTCTCCAATCTTCACTGATAACATTATTTTCAGCAAGATTACTGAATTCAATGTTACGATTATTTTCGACACAAAACAATTCTCGATTAGAGATAACCACCACTTGTTGTCTTCTGATGGGGATGGCTAAAACTGCTGCAAGATTGGCCAAAGCATCTGCTTCAGTATTGCAAGCTCGGCGTACATATTCGATGAAGAAAGCTTTGAATGATGTAGCCATGTTGATTGCTGCTTCAAAGTAAGGTACCAGATCTTGATGGCGAACTTCATAAGTTCCTCTAACCTGATTGACAACCAGCTTAGAGTCACCGTAGACTTCGAGATATTCGATATCCAATTGCTTGGCTAATTGAAGACCGATGAGCAGAGCATTGTACTCTGCTACATTATTGGAGCAGGATTCATCTAGAGAGTAAGCTCTTTGAATGGTTGATCCGTCTGGAGAAACGAGGACAACTTTGACTCCTGCTACAATGGCACCATTTGGTTCGACCCTGGATGCACCGTCGAAGAATAAACGCCTGGTTGGAAATTCTTCAGAGATCATATTGACTTCCAATGTCTCATCTGGAATTTCATCATAAAGCTTGGATGTTTCTGGTACGGGATGAGCCGCCAAGAAATCTGCCAATGCTTGGCCTTTGACAGACTTTTGAGGAACATACACCATGTCATATTGGGCTAGAAGAATGGCCCATGTAGCCAGCCGAGAATTGAGTGTACTGGGTTTTTTCATGAGTACCCGAAGAGGATTAACTCAGAAAATAACATGAATAGTTTGTCCAATTATGTAATGCCTTGTCTTTTGAACAACGAACATAAGAGCTAGACATTCTTTTTTGATCGGACTATAACGGTGTTCAGCACCAATCATAGTACGACTGAGATAGTAGATGGCCTGTTCGTGACCCTCTTTATTCTTTTGGGCGAGTAAAGCACCCAATGAATGGTCCATAGCACGGACATACATCAAGAATGGAATACCTGAGATTGGTGGCACCAAGACTGGTGGGTTCATGAGATATCGTTTAATATCGTCGAATGCTTGTTGACATTCTTCAGTCCAAATAAAAGATACACCCTTCTTCATTAGTTGAGTGAATGGTCTACAACGTCCAGACAAGTTCGAAATGAATCTCCTTATGTACGCAAGTCGACCTTGGAATCCTCGTAGCTCTTTTAGGTTGCGTAGAGGACGCATCTCTTGAATGGCTTTGATCTTCTCGGGATCCACATGTATACCCTTAGATGTAATGACGAAGCCGAGAAACTTGCTACTAGAGACACCCAAGAATGACTTGGTAGGATTCATCTTGAGCTGATGTTGGCGCATGAGATTGAAGATTGTTTTCAAATCTTGGATATGATCTTCTTTCAGACGACTTTTGACAGCGATATCGTCAACATAACATTCGACTGTTTTACGAAGATGATCTCGAAAAATAGTACTCATAGCCCGTTGGTAAGTTGCACCAGCGTTCTTGAGACCAAATGGCATCACTGTGTAACAGTAGACTCCACGAGGAGTGCGGAAGGATGTGTGTTTTTCATCTTCGGGATTCATCTTGATCTGATTGTATCCAGAGAATCCATCCATAAAAGATATTCGCTCGAACCCACAGGTATTGTCAATCATGACGTCCGTGATAAGGAGAGGAAATTCATCTTTTGGACATGCTTCATTAAGATCTCGAAAGTCGATACAAACTCGAACTTTGTCGGTTTTCTTCAGAACTGGGACGACATTGGCTACCCAATCGGGATGTTGTTCTTCTCGAATAAAACCACAAGCGATGAGCTTCTTGACTTCATCGTCGATTGCGTCCATCATTTCTGGTTTGAATCGCCGTTGTTGTTGTTTAACCGATTTTGTATTCGGCAGGATATTCAATTTATGAGTAGCGATTTTGGGATCTAGTCCTAGCATGTCTTCATAACTCCAGGCGAAGACATCAATGTATTCTTTAATCAGAAAAATTAATTCTTGTTTATCTTCTTCTGGAAGATTCTTGCTAATGAATATTGGACGAGGTGACCCATTCTCTCCTACATCAATTTGAATCAATTGATCTTCGGTAGAAGGTTCTCTTTGTTCGAATCGGAGTACCCACTGATTGTCCATCTGTTGAGCCCAAGGATCTGTTTCATAACTTTCTTCAATGTCTCCGTCATAACCTTCTGGAAGTTCAGCAGAGACCATATTGGAAGATACGACCAGTCGATGAACATCACCAATGCTAGTGTCAGAATTCTATGATCTGGAATCAGAAGAGTTAGAACGCTTCTCGCTATCGGATTAAGAGCCTGCTGGGGATAACAGCGGAGGAGAAGCATATCCGAGACCTCTTTTGGTTCTGCTGTAATACATCTCTGAATTTCCTTGTGAAACAGCGGTACGGAGAGGAGTTTTTCTACCCTTACCGTAGTTGAGACCACTCTTGAAGTCATAACCCATCTTTCGGACGATGTCTTTTGATTGTTGACTATAACGACGGAATTGAAGATGACCCGTGTCGTTAACTTTGCTATCATCCGTATAGCTGAATTTTTGTTCCGGTCCTTTACTAAAAAGTATTGGACGTTCACCTTTCTTATGAGCAGGGACAATACGATATGAATCCTTTGGGTGTTCACATGAAACTTCTGTTTGAAGAGATTACACAACTCCCATTGTAAATGACTGATAGCTATCTAACATATCCAAATAGTATTTAGCATGATAAATGACATCAGTATACTGGAAAATAGGTGCTTTTTTATTGATTTGTACATTGGTATTTACAGCAGGACCTTTAGCCTTAGCAGGCTTGGTCAGATTGATTACAAGAGGGGGAGAAGAAGAACGTGGTGGAGGATTAGCCTTGTTATGACGGAGGTCGATAACAAGTGACTCAGAGGAGGTGAACTCCCTTTTCTCCTTGTTATGAGACAGATTTATAACAAGTGGCTCAGAAGAAGCGAGCTACTTTTTATCCTTGTTACGACGTAAGTCAATAACAAGTGGCTCAGGAGAGGTGAGCTCCCTTTTGTCCTGATCATCATCAATAGATTGTTTCTGGACTGGCAAGTGAATAGCCAGTGGTTTAGAAGACTGAGGATGAGAAACACGCCCTTTGACAGGTATAATAAGAGTGTCTTTGGGCACTGCTTCTTGGTCTTCTTCAGTATACATGGCCAATACCACTTTCATAAATTCTTTCTTATACATACGAGCGCCATTGCAGTATGCTTCGACACCTTTGAAAGGATAGAGATCCGCAACCTCCTTTTGAACCTCTCCATTGTCATCAATATATTTAAAGCATTGATGAAGAGTTGATGGAACAACATTATGTTCATGGAGGAAGGGTCTTCCCAGAAGAGCGTTGTAAGAACAACCATGATTGTCGATAATATAGAAGGTCACTTTTGTACGAAGATTGCCTATTTGAAGTTTTAAGCGGATCTTGCCCAAAGGTTCACTCCTTCCTTGGTTGAATCCCAAGATAGTGGTGATTGTGTTTGAAAGCCTATGCACTGGTATCTTTAATGCATCCAGCATCGTCTTTGGCATGATGCTGAGAGCAGACCCTGGATCTATCAAGATACGATCGACTTTCATCGAATCGACATATCCTGTATAGTAGAGAGGACGATCATGTCTATTATCCTCCAGCAGTATATCATTCTGAGTGAAAGTGATGTTTGGAATCAACTCTAATACGTTGTGACAATGACGGCAAGAGACCAGTTCTGATTTCGGCTTCTTGAGAAGAGTTAGGCAAGTTTCAGCCTACATCAAGGCTTCACCTAGAGTTTCTCGAGTCTCTTTGAAAAGGCGCAAGAGCTCGAAGATTGATAGCCTAGCCGGTGTATTGGCTAATTGAGCCAATATATCAAAGTTGTACGGCTTTTCAAGTCCTGTAGAAGATGATTTCTTCAAGGGTTTGTCAAAACGGACTTGTTGCTTGCCTTTGTCAGCAACCACCGGCTTGGGAGGAATAGGTACTACAACTGGAGAAGATACAGAAGAAGTATCCTCAGTGGAGACAGGCTGTGCTGAAGCAGGTTTAGAAGAAGAGACATGATTCTCTTGAGTATCAGGATACTCCTTTAAGTAAGCTTTTCCTGATCTGGTGCCTAACAAAATTTCTTCGTCAACTATAGGGTCAAAAGACACCATGTTAAAAGTCTTTGTCTTGCCTTTGGAGCGGTCTTTCTTCTTAGAAGAAGAGAAAACTTCGAACTCGGAAACAAGATCTGGATGGATCCACATAACTTCGCCGTTGTCAAGAGACAAGGGAACAAGACCTTTACTTGGTGAAGGTGGGAGATTCTCAATCTCAAGAGTAGCTTTGGGAATAGGAATGACACCGTGCGATACCATTTGCGGAGGGAAGTCACCAAACTGGACTGAAACCACATTTGCAGTAACAGTCTTCTCGTCTTGCTGCAGAGTAACAACACCAGCATTGACAAGATCTTGAATTTTGCCTTTGAGCACATAGCACGCTCGAGTAGGATGTCCAATGAACCTGTGATAGACATAATATTTAGGATGATCTGTCTTACCGACTTCATCAGGTTTCTTTGGGTCTGGGAGCTGAATCTTATTGCTTTTGAGTAAGCAATCCAAGATGCTTGCAGTGTCATTCTCGTCGAAGGAATATTCTACTTTCGGACGAGGTTCCCTCGGTGGAGGTACAGAAGGAGTAGAAGTGGATGTGGGCAGAGCCACATTGACAGCCAAAGATTCTTTATTCTTGTTCAGATTGATGTTCAAAGTCTTTTTTGCTTTGCGGTTGTTCTGGCGATTACCACCACCTGATGTCTGGTGTTTATCCTGATCGGGGTTAGACATTTGTACCCCCAATTGCTTGAACTTTTCGGCACTCACTTCAGCAGCTTTTGCGTTGACAATGAATGAGGGCCAATCTTGGAACTGGGTAGATCCTGTCCACATACTGATGATAGGCAAAAGATTTGCCTTACAAGTATCAATAGTGACAGCAGCTGGAGTTCCGGGAGGCATCTTTAAGGTTTCACGACAGAATCGTTCGATGAAACTCTCAGCAGTTTCATTGTGTTTCTGTTTGATTTTGTTGAGAGCCGACATAGTCATGTCGTTGAATCCTTTATAGAATTGTTCCAGGAAGATTTGCTTGAGACCTGAGAAGGAAGTGATACAACCATCGGGAAAACTTCTGTACCAGTCGTATGCTACGCCGGCTAAACAACCGACGAACACTCTGGTAAGAAGAGCGTCATTTGGCTGGAGTTGAACGGTCATTACCTCAAAGTGATTGATGAACTGACTAGGAGAAGTACTGCCATCAAACAAAAAGATCGTTGGAATCTTGTACTTTGGAGGAAACGGGACTTTCTTCCATTCAACTGGATAGGGCTGCTTGATCCCCAATCTTTGCAAGTTGCCTTTCTCTTTGAAAGCTTCGAACTGGGTTCGCAAGAGTTTGACAGCTTCATTGGCGTCTTCAGATAACGAAGAAGGAGCAGGTTGAGTCCGAGTAGTAGGAGGAGGAACAGCATTGTAAGAACTACCCCCAGCTCCTGACTGACTAGGTGTAGTTTGAACTTGTACTTGTACAGGAGGAATTTGAGGAGATACTACCCCCAGCCCAACATTGACAGGTATCGATGATGCTATGATTTCAGGACTAGCAGTAGGTACAGTCGATGGTGTGGCATGTTGTGCCACAATGATAGAATGCATACTGGCAACCATTTCAGCCATAGTCTTTAGATTGTCTTCTAGTGCAGCGATTCGCTGTTCTTTATTTGCTGAAGTTGAAGCATCTGGATCATCAGTGACAACATAAGCTGTTACTTCTCTTGGTACAGTGGAAGACACTGTCTGTTCAGAGCTTTTGCTGTATGTATCATAGTCAGAGAAAGAGTCATCTCCTAACTGAGAAGTAGGAAGATAACCCGAAGGATCTTGAGGAAGATCCCTTTGACCGATTGTATCTCGGCTTCGGGATCGGGTATGTCGAAATACTCCTTCAGAAGATTCTTGAAGTAAATCTAAATACCGCTGGCTTGGCTTGCGAGGCTTGCCGTGCTTGGAGCATCTTCTACCCCCGGTGTCTCGAGAAGTCATGTTGACAGAAGCATACTAGACTTCTTTTTCCTTTGAAACTACTTCAGAGTTTGCAAAAGTCAGACGATCAAAGACAGATCTTTTTGTTGTTTGACAACAACATTGGATGATGACTTTGTGGTTGCAATGATGATCAGATGGTTGAACTGAAGGTGTTGAGATAGTATCCCGCCTTTGTCTGAGATGTTCTCGGAGATCGGAAATAGCAGCAGGACGAGGAAAACTCTGAGGGATATGTTCTTTGATAATGTTCGGAACATGATTTCGATTCTTCAAATGTTTAGTCCCTTGAGTGTACAGGGAAGTGCTCACTTCATTGGCATAAGTGTCGGGATCTTTGGCCCTGAAAGTTTGTCTCTGATGTTTGATCTTCGGCATTGGTTGCTTACATTTTACCGAAGTTGGTCGATTGAGACACATTCTTAAATCAGCAAACTCACCCCCAGGGGTTTCTGTTTGAGACACCAGCAGTTTTCCCTGCCTGGAACGGGAAATCTTGAGAGTTGGGAGGTCCTGGAACTCTGCTACCGGAGTAGGCAGAATACCTCTTTGGTCAGTACAAGTTTTCTTGTCATAAAAGAAAGAATAATCTTTGTTTAAAAGAGTTCTAGTACTGACTGGTGCCAAGGCACATTCAGATTGATCTTCTTCGGTAAAAACTGAAGAAGATTGAGAAAAGACCAAAGGACCTTTTCCTTTGTTTTGTGAAGAAGGGTTAGCTAAAGAGCGTTTCCCTCTATTGTCTTCCAAGTCATGAGACAAGAAAGTTTAAGAAAAGGCCAAACGGGCCTTTTCCTTTGTTTTGAAGAGGAAGAGGAATAGCCAAAGGACTACCCCCAGTGGATTGCTTCGTAGCAACAGTATGTTTGGGAAGAGGAGCAGAGCCTTTTCTCTTGTTATGAGAAGAAGAGAGTTTAGCCAAAAGGCTGTCACTCTTGGATTGTACAGGAGCAGTTTGCGCATGAATGGATGGCGCACTAGTTTTGGCCACAGAAACTGTGGTTTACGCATCAGGAGTTCTTGCTACAGAGTGCTTAGGATGGACTCTGGATGTTGGAGCATTGGACTGCGCAGACAGATTGGCAGCCAATTGCACCAGGGGTATAGGAGTCTTGCACTTAGCCAAGGCAGCATATGAAGTACTCTGTATACTGGCAACAGCAGATTGCACAGCATTAATTGAGACAGATTGTACAGCAGGCTTGATGACAGAAGCTTTGGACTGTGCAGCAGTCTTGATAGCAGACTGCACAGAAGTCTTGTTGGCAGCATCAATAGACTGCGCAGCAGTCTTTGGGACCCACATTGGGCGTACTTTGCTTGTGGCAGAAGTGGTTGCAGTGCGAGGAGTGGTCTTAGAGTTGATCATAGCCTCGTAGGCTGTCTGGTTGATCTTCACAACCAGTGTCTTCTGCGTCTTTCTGATAGACGCTACGTCACATTGAGTTGTCACTTCCTCATCGGAGGAGAAAGTCGTCCCCAGCAGAGTCGCCATTTTGTTTGCAAAAATAAAAGTGTAGAACTTTATTGATACAAACTTTGTAAAAGATTATAATTTGAATTCTGGAAATGTACAACTGTAGGAATCCAATCTAGAAGACGATTGCTTTATCCCTTGGACGATGTGAACTCTGAAGACGGAGCCTCTGAAGTTGAAGACAACTCTGGAATTGAAGGCAAAAAGCCTCGGAAGTTGAAGGCAAAAGCCTCGGAAGAATACAGCAGTACTTGGGCAAGAACTCCTGGACCCTCTGAACTTTAAAGTCTGATCTCTCTATATTCTGATCTCTGATCTCTGATCCCTTTGAATGGAGACTTGAAACTCTATTTATAGAGTTCGGAAAAATAACTAACTTTTAGTTATTCTGGACTGCGCATGATGGATTGCGCAGCAGTGAACTGCGCAGGCAGTCGTTGGATCGTGGTCCAACTGTCTGGGACACATGGCATCATTTGATTGAAATACGCATGATCGTGCATAGACAGTTGCCACGTAATGAGCAATTGATGGCATGAATGCCACATGTACTTTGTCAGTTGTGTTGATGAAATAAAACGCGCAACCTGAACTGCGCTGGTATTGGATTGCGCAGACTTGGACTACGCAGGAATGGATTATGCCAACATGGGTTACGCCAACATGGATTGCGCTGCCAGCTGTCCTCGAGTGCCGTATTGCACGATTAAAAAAACAGTCGCCTCGTTCTCCGCGCTGTCAGCTGTCAGAAGATTTGATTTGTGTCAGGTAATGATGATAATTTGCCACGTCAGACTGAGCGCTTGATAGTGTGCGCAATCTAGTATGCGCAATCTATATGCTGCGTAAACTGATGTCTGCGCAGTTCATTTGAAAAATTCATTTCTTGATCATCATGACTTTGTTGATGTGCAACTTGATTTTTTTAGGACCTACAATCGATAGCGTTCATGATGTCAGAACGAAAACATCGCTGTTGTTGCTTCATAGGCTTGGCATCAGGTAAGATGTTAAGCCTATGCATCGCGATCTGGGGATCAAGTCCGGGCATATCTTCGTAGCTCCAGGCGAAGACGTCGATATATTCTTTAGCCAGTTGGATTAAAGATTCCCGGTCTGGTCCCTTTAGACTCTTGCTGATGAAGATGGGTTTGGAAGAAGATCCATCCCCAAGGTCGATCTGCTCGACTTCGTCTTCGGTAGGGGGTTTGCGTAATTCACAACGAGACTCCCACTGTGCTCCTAGGCGTTGAGCCCAAGGTTCTTCCTCGAAGAATTCCGGTGTTTGGTCTTCGCCTTCATCTTCTTGAGATTGTGCAGATGCCATGTTGACTGATAACACCTTCTTGAAGACTGAGCCGATACTGGTATCGGAATTCCAAGTTGATGCTTCGGACGAATGAGAATGTTCTACTTCTTCTGCCTCCGAACTCTCTGGAGTTTTCGGTGGCGTGACATAGCCCACCCCCCGTCGAGTTCGATGATAGTAGTCCTGCGGCTTTTCTTTAGGTGTTGGGTGCCGGAAAGAAAGATGTCGACCCTTGCAGTAGTTCAGGCCTTTGTTGTTTTTTAGATCATAACCCATCTTTTGGATGAGGTACTTTGTCTTGTCCGTGTACCGATAGACTTGTATTCTGCCGGTATCTGGTTCTTGCTCGAGTGGCGAGAGGTCTTGATGACGCTCGACTTTGCCGAAGATGATGGATTCTTCGTCTCGATTCCGTGGTGGGACTACGAAACAGACCCCTTGGGACGGGACTACTCGATTTACATGATTGATAGTCGTTATTTGTGTTTGCAACGACCGTAGAGCGTTATCTAATGTATACATGGCATTCCAATATGGAAGACTAGAATAATTAAAAGATACTCTATTATTGATGAAACACGAGATTTTATCTCGCGGGATTACATTGTCCAGAGAGGGTGCATCTACATCAGCAGATATGTATTCCCCTAGCTCTTCATCTGTGAGTACTGGGGTTGGTTCGGGAGAGTCCACTGCAGCTTTGACCTTGGGGTCCGAGAGGGCTCTGTGGGCCTTCTTCGGCAGCTTGGATGAGACAGATGATTGCGGAGGCTTGCCTTTAAGACGCACCTTCAGAGGTGCCTCAACTGCGCCTTCAGTGATTGGTACCTTTCCCTGTAGTTTTGCCACAAGGGAAACCGATGTTTGAGACGGCTTTCCCTTGATCCGTATCTTGAAGGGAGCTTCCGTAGGTGTTCTACCTAGAGAAGTTGGTACTTTTCCAGGTAGCTTGATGGTCATGGGAGGCAGCATATGAGGCGGTTTCCCTTTGAGTCGAATTCTCAAAGGAGCGTCGGGAATCATCTCTGGCTCCATGTCTGGCTCTGATGCCGTTTCTGCTTCATCGTCAGCATCATTGGCTTCTCCTTCGTCGGGCGACTTGTACAGGGTAGAATCAGTGAAGTAGGCTTCGACCCCCTTGAAAGGGTCAATGTCCGCGAACTCTGTCCGGATGATGTCGTTGGTGGACACGTACTTCATACATTAGTGGAGTGTAGATGGCACCACCATGTACTCATGCAGCCACGGACGACCCAGTAGGAGGTTGTAGTTGACGTCAGCGTCCACGATATAGCAAGTTACCTCGGTTCGGAGGTTACCGATATAACATTTCAGCCGTATTTTACCAATCGGTTCACTTTTGCTAGCATTAAAACCGCTGATTGTGGTGTTGGAAGGCGCCAGACGGTACATTAGGATCCCCAGTGTTGAGAGCAGCATCTTCGATATGATGCTGAGGGAAGACCTTGGATCGATCTGAATCTGCTTTACCTTGACGGAACCGACATACTCCGTATAATACAGTGGCATGTTGTGTCGGTTGTGCTTGAGCAGCATATCTTGTTGGGTGAAGGTTATGTTGGAAATAACTTAATCCGCACAATGGCAGTACGCACATATGGTCGGGGTATCCTCAGGCTGCTTGACCTGACTGATGAAGGATTCAACATCCTTCAAGGCTTCACAGAGAGCTTCCCAAGGGTCCTTGGAAAGACGAAGAAGCTCAAACAGAGATAGGCGAGCAGGAGTACTGGCCAGTTATGCCAGTATGTCGAAGTTGTGGGGCTTGGCTAGCCCCGTAGTATTCTCCTTTCGTAAAGGCTTGTCGAAACGGACCTCTACATGCTTCTGTTTATTGGCTGCTGGAGGCCTGGATGGGCCCTCTTCCTGGGCAGCAGGGACGGTGCAAGGAGGCACCACCTTGACGACAGCTTCGTCAGGTTGGGCATTCTGATGTGAATGCGTCTGTACAGAAAGTGCCTCTTCCGCAGAGGAAGATACCATGCGACAAGACTTGATCTTCCTGCCCTTGGTTTTGGAGGCAGAGCGTACCTCCGGTTGAGTAACTTCGGAGACGAGGTCAGGGTGAACCCATAAGACCTCTCCCCGGGATGTGATGAGTGGAATGAGTCCACTCACGTTGTCGCGAGTAGGTGGTAGGTTAACCACCTCCATTCTCGCCTTTGGGATGGGGGCGACGCCATCTTGTGTTGTGGTTGGCGATAAGGTGCCAAATTGGAGTAACACCAGGTTGGTCGAGACTGTTTTCTCCTCGTCGTCGACGGAGATAACATCCGTATTGATCATGTACTGGATGTAGTTCTTGAGGACGTAGCAGTCCTTAATGGATGTCCGACAAACCGATGGTAGTGAGAGTACTTCGGATTGTCCACTCTCCCAACCTCGTCAGGACGCTTTGGGTCCGACAGCTTGATCTTGTCACCCTGCTTCAATATCTCGAAGAGTTGCAGGGTGTCTTCATCGTTGAAAAAATAAACCTCCTTTGGCCTTGGTGCAAGTGGAGGCTTCTGAGTAGGTGCTGATGCACCTTTGGAGGTATTGACAGTCAACGCCTGCTTTTCCTTCGTCTCTCATCCAGGGTTGTTGGCTGCAGGCTATTTCCCCTTATCTTCAAAGACAGGTAAGCTGACTCCTAGAAGACGAGCATTGGATGCCTTCTTTTCTGCTGCTTCGGCCTCGATGATCAATGAACTCCAGTCGGGAGGAGGAGTGGAGTTGAGCCAGAGTTTAATCGCAGGCAGCATGTTCATGCTGCAGGAGGAGAGGAGTGCATGTTCTGGCATACCCGGAGGCAGTTTGAAGCAGGCTTGTCGGAACCGTTCGATGAATGCTCGAACTGTTTTCTTCTCCTTCTGACGTATCTCTATGAGGGACGCCATTGTCATGTCCTTTCCTCTGTCGTAGAAATGATCGAGGAAGAGACGCGTCAAGTCATCGAAAGAAGATATGGAGTTATCGGGGAGACTGCAGTACCAGTCGTAAGCCACTCCTTTCAGTGCCCCGATAAATATGCTGGTGAGTAGTACGTCTTCCTTCGGGAGATGTCCCGTTTGAGACTGGAAGTACGTCAGATAGCGGCGTGGAGAGTCCTTTCCGTCGTATGGCGTCAATGTTTGTGGTTTATACTAGGGAGGATAAACCACTTTGTTCCATTCGAGGGGGTATGGTTGTGGGATCCCCATCTTCTGGCGCTCCTCTTGTCTGTTCTTGGACTCAAAGCGTTCGCGCAAGTCCCTGATCATCTCAACCACATCATCCATGGAGCTGGGAGTCGGAAAAGATGGTACAGCCTGGAGTTGAGCATTTGATGGCTCCGACGTCCGAGGTGCTTCACGGCGATCTGTATCGAAGGATACCCGTTGAAGGGGTACACTTGATTCTCCATTGGCCCCTGGGTCAGGACCAGTAGACGGTGTCCTGGCCAAAGCTGACCGTATCTCAAACACTACTTGAGTCAGTGTTTGCATAGAGACAGAGAGGGTTTTGAGTCCACCCTCCAAGGTATCCATGTGCTGGACGAGATCTGTTGACGGCACATCTGACTCCGCATTACCAGCCCCCGTAATGTACACCGTCATGACGCGACTGAAAGTGGATGGATCAGTTGAGGCTTCGCTTTCGGCCTCGCTCTCTTGTAGAAGAGGAACTTCCCCCGGAGCTTCGTCTTGGCTACCCCCAGCTATGTTCTGGAGAACACCTTCATCTTTGGGAGAAGTATCAGCAAGGGCCTGACCACCCCCAGTTCTGTCTTGGAGGACTACTCCGTCTTCGAGACGCAGATCCACAGGGGCTTGACTACCTCCAGCTATGTCCGGGAGGCTGACTTCGTCTCCAGGATGAAGATCCACAGGGGCTTGACTACCCCAGCTATGTCTGGGAGGCCGACTTTGTCTCCAGGATGAAGATCCGCAGGGGCTTGATTACCTCCAGCTTCCTCTGAGATCATCTTTCTTCCCCGAGTGCCCTCAAACACTCCTGAGGACGGGACAGTCGTCTTGGTCTTCCACGACTGGCTCTTGGATGAGGACAAAGTCGAGGAGCTGTCAGTCGCCTTCCGAATTGATGGGGAATTGGAGACTACGTTGCAAGAAGCAACCTGTAGTTCTGGCTCCACTTCAGTTGGCACCTTCTTCCCGAGGCGACGTTGGAGAGGTGTTGATGATTGCAGCCGCTGGAACACCGACTGCCTTGATGGTGGGACTGCTGTTTTGCAACAACAGTTGATCGTGACTACAGCACAGGTGTGCCCTGTGAGGGGCGTATTGTGCCACCTTCGCACCCCTATCAGGCGCATGGCAAGGCCAAGCGCCGGGGTGGTCAAGTGAGAGTGCCACCTTCACACCCCCATCAGGCGCATGGCAAGGCCAAGCGCCGGGGTAGTCAGGTGAATGCTGCGCCCCCTGAACCAACGCAGAAGATGCGCTCAGATCAGTGGTGGAAGTAAAACATTTACAGTGACTTGAACCAGTCACAGACGCACATCCTAAGTAGGCGCTGGGGTTCAAGACCACAGAGTTTGCCTTGCTCAACTTGGTTACGAACGCAACAGAAGAGCCCAAGTGAGGCAAGGACTTTGAAGGTCGGCTCATTTCTGATGCAGAAGCACCCGAGTCGACCTTATACAGCTTACCATCAGCAGCGCACATGATTGTGAGTGCATGCTTCTGGTTTGCTGCCAGCATAGCACGTTTGAGGCACATGGCCCGTGCTGCCTTGGACTTCTTCGTACCAGCCTGCTGGGGTGCATAGTACTCAGAGTCTAAATTCTCCTCGCCACGACAGCGAGTGAGTCTGTCAAAGACAGAAACCTTCTGTGGCGTATCAGAGTTACTGCGCAGGGCGTTAGATGCGCCCCTGCTCCGTCGGTGCATCTTCTTTGTCTGAGTAGGAGATGGCTGGGAAATGTGGTCAGCACCACGCTTTTCCAAGAGATGCGCTGCACAGGTGGGCGCATCCTGGCCGCTGAGGACGTCAGCGAGAAGGGTGGACTGCATCGGCGCATCCCCTTCAGTGGTGGTGCCAGGGGCCTCGACCTTGCGCCCCCAGACTTGGCGAGTCTTCTTCGACTTTGGCAGCCGCTTCGAAGGACTTGCGCTGCCTTCAGAGATGAACTCTTCATACACCTGTTGATTGAGGCGTACGACCAGCGTCTTGTGGGAGGAGCCCACCTTCGCGTCGTCGGATTGCGATACAGCTTTCTCGGTGGAGGAGAAAGAGGTCCCCAGCAGAGTCGCCAGCTTGTTTGCCATTAAAATTTTTTGATTGTAAATTTCAATTACAAACATAACAGTGTTACAAAGTAGGACTGAGATGTAGTCCTAGGAGTACACTTTTGTTTATCTGGGTCCCTGTGTCGATGGAGCGAGTGGTAATGCGTGTACTACTCCAAAATGGACGATTTGCGACAGTTAGTGTTGTCCAACAATGACGGATTAAAACTATTATTGCATTTTTGACGGATTGAAACTGTTGTTTAACGTCAAAATTTTATTAAAAATTTTTGCTCCCTCCCAAATCCGCACCCCTCTCCCTTCTTCCCGCTGGAACCCCATTTCTCAAAAAATCTCCTCCCAAAACTTATATATATATCTCTTTCTCCTCCTGCCACCCTTAGATCCCGAAACCATAACCCTAATTTTCCTTCCTCCTCTAGCTATGGAGGAAGAACTGGAGATGGAACGAGCGAAGGACACGAAGGAGATGGAGCCGGCATAGAGCACCACCACCACTTCCTCACGTCATCTACAGGACCCTCAGCTCCTTCGAGGTCGCCCAAGCCTTCGCAAAGGAAGCATTAGGAATCATCAAGTACTCTCCCCCTTGTCTTTAGACTCTATTCTCGATGGATTCAATAAAATTTTTTTGAATCTGATTGAAATTGTATGATTTTCTCTTTATTTATCAGTTTTTTTCATAAATCCATGATTTTTTTTCATCTCAACTCGATCGATTCTTCATTTTTGGGTCTATTTCAGTCGGGTTAGGGTTTGGGGAATGATTTGGGAGAACGTCGACATTTTCTGCGTCGCCCCAACCACCGTGGTACAGTTTGGGCCCTACCGGTGGGTGCGCTACCTAGTCTACGCGTCCTCTGTGATGCTCTTCGCCGTGCACTACATCATGCTGAGGGCACCGCTGAACCAGTCCTTTCTTTTTACGGTGTGCTTGTGGTACTATGCGCGGAAGGCAGAGCTGGAAGTGGGGGCGATAATGGAGGTGTTCGAGAATAGGTACATGAATTATGCAAAGAAGGTCAGGTATAGATTGATCCCTCTGTTGTATTAATTTTTGCATGTCGTGTGCGTATATTTACTATGCGGAGGAATATATAATACAAAGTGTTGAGAAATACAATTTCTTTTGTATGTCCAAGCTGTATATGGGATGACATGCTTTCCATGTACAACTTGGGAGGGGAGGTGAGTGTTGGACTCCAGAAGCAACAGAATTAAGACGAAAATCTAGTTTATGTCGGTCGAAGAAAACTAGTGCTTTATTTAGATTGATTATTAGGGTCGATTTTTTCTCTCTCATTGCACTTGGTAATTCTCCATTAATAAATAAATAATCAACTCCTATTGGGGAGGGGCGGGTGATGTTTCCTTTATAAGTTTTTTTTACTCCAAACTTGGCGACATCCAGCTCCATACTTTTCGGCCATATCTACAACCACATAAATATGGTAGTTGTTCCTTCGAATTATTATCTTGCACCTGTATCATGTCTTATATCTTGCACATGTATCATGTCTTATATCCGTGGTTTTTGAAATCACCGTGTCATATCCTAGTTTTTCTTAATTACCATGTAACCATGGTGTATCTGTATCATGTTATATTGTCCCAATGTCTCGATATTCCTAAAATAGATCTTCACGATGATATTTGCCTATTTGATAAGACCAAGGGATCAAAATGAGTGATTTATTTTTGTATAGTTTAGGATTCTTGTAATGGAATATCAGGAACGGAATTCCTGAGGAAGGTAGTCACTGAAATCCTTTTCTTTTATAAGAGGCCGAACATTTGAAGCTTATAGGAATATATAAGAACTATATATCAAATTTTAGAATTGTTTTTCTTCTTGAAGTACATTTAAATCAATGCCAGATGTCCCAAATCGCAGATGAATGCACTATCTACTTAAAAGACTGCACTAATTTCTATTTTTTCCCAAGGTCCGCACTACTGGTATCGGAGTTGTTTCGGGCCCTTCTTATAAGGAACTTTGACGGTTTTGGATTAGACTTTCCAAGTTCTTGGTTTTGGAAAGCCAAAAAATAATAAGAAGTTATTAGAAAATAAAAAATATTTTTGATACATATATGACTAATTTTATGAATTACTTGTTTCCAGTTAGTTTTAAATGAAATGATATTCAACTTTGTCAATCTTTCACCTGCTTTGGATATTGTTGTTTATTTACTTGTGTTTAGACAAAGTACACATGCAATAGATAGTTTAGAATATAATAATATTAAGATGAGAGTGTTGTGAATTTATAGATATACAATGTCAACAAATGGTAATGGTTACCTTGTGTCAAATAAGATATCTTATCAACATGTTGTGCCTTGTTGATTTTGAGTACGATTGAATCGTTGTGTTGATACTATATTTTTCTTGTTCCTCTTTTTTTCTTTAACTTTCTTATTTGGTGAATTGATTGCGACAAAGAGCCCCAATGTTGGTATAGACTTTTATTCGCCGTTGATGGTGGGGGTCCGCTTCGGATCTGGACAAGCCAAACCGATGTAGAACTTCCGATACATACTTGTATTGGCCAAACTGCAAACCTTGCTTCTTCTTTTTTGTCCTTTCAATTTTTAGTTATTTGATTTTAAACAATAAGTTTCAGGAGATCAAGACATTTGATTTCAAATAATAAGAGGCTCTATTGGCATTAAGTCACAATCCAATTTTTTTCTAGGAGCTAAACGATCTGTTTCACAAGGTAACTATTTACTCATTTAGTGCTCTGATTGTACCTTTCTCATATTTCCCTATGTATCAAAAAATATGTCCTTTCTTATGTGAGTATGTGAAGTCTTCCAAATTTGTCAGCTCACTATTTTAGACACTAGTGTTTTTTGTCATTTTGACTTTTGATGATATCTGCATGTCTGCCTCGTCCCCAAATTCAGGGAGTCAGAAGATAAGACTTTCATGAGGTGCATACCAACTGTGGCCTGCTTTTCTCTACTAAGTAATTATATTACCACACAATTCACATTTTTTGGCACTAGCACTTCTTCTTGTGTATTTGTAGGGTGTGAAAAATTCTGACACGCTGACATAAGACCAAGTCATCCAAAGGCCATACGCTCAGCCAAAGGCCATACGCTCAGCCAAAGGCCATACGCTCAGTGCAAAAGTCATACGCTCAGTGAATATTTTATTATTTCTCGACTGACAGCACAACATACGCTCAGTGGGGGATGAATCTGACACTTCGTCTTTCGTGCAAAGAACAGCTGTCTTAGGAGAATGAACCGTCGTATGGATTTTCGAGAGTTGATTTTGTCTTTTACGAGGACAGCTCATTAGCCATCATAAATGCACAGCCATTATTACTGTCATTTCTGACAGTCAGTCAGCCGTCATATCCGCAACACGACGTTCGAAAGATATTTGTCAGTTATTGGAAGATATGGCGTATTCAAGAAGATTGAGGACAGCCACGTGTCCACTTCCCCAATCATATGACTCCTCATCAAGGCAGCGTATGGACTTCATACGACTCCTCATCAAGACAGCGTATGGACTTCATACGACTCCTCATTAAGGCAGCGTATGTACTCCATACGACTCCTCATCAAGGTAGCGTATGTACTTCATACGACTCCTCATGAAGGTAGCGTATGGACTCCATACGACTCCTCATCAAGGCAGCGTATGGACTTCATACGACTCATCATCAAGGCAGCGTATGTACTCCATACGACTCTTCATCAAGACAGTGTATGAGGTCCATACGACTCTTTGTCACCTAAGTGAGCGTATAGACTCCATATGACTCATTGCTATCCAAGTCAGCGTATGCAAGACATACGTATCCAAAAGTGAGCATATGAACTCCATACGACTCCTCTTCAAATAAGACAGCGTATGCTAGTCATACTTCTCTAAAAGACAGCGTATCAAAGCAAATGCATTCAGAATGACTTCAAATGTACAGTCAACACACGTTCTCATGTGTCCCGTATTCGGTTACCCACTCATTCAAAAGTTATGCAACGTGGCATTCATGCCATCAATCTCTCCTGGATATACTCTACTACTCTCAACCGCACTCCAATGTGTCTCCACCAAAATTCGCCACGCGTCCCTGTAGTTATGCACACGTCAAGTAACTGACTGAGCGTATGCCTAGAGCAGTTATCCAGAACTCTATAAAAGAGAGTTTTTCCACCTTCAACAGACACCATATTCAATTCAGAGAGAACAGAGAGATTGCCCAGTTGCTGTCCAAGTTCTTCGAGGTCCGAGTCTTCTTCATCGCATCGTCCAAGGGATAAAGTGATCGTATTCTAGATCAGATTCCTACAGTTGTAATTTTCTCAGAAACACAATAAATAAATAGAATTTATTTATAGAAAACAAATTGGCGACTCTGCTGGGGAAAGCTGTCTCCTATAACGAGACAGCAACAACTCAATGCGATACTTCGTCGATCGGCTCGACGAAGAAGATGATGGTTGTACAATTCGACCAATCTGCTTACGACAAAATGCTCAAGGCGAAGGAGGGCCGAACTTCTTCCTCCGCTTTTCTCTCTGCCAAGAAGAAGGGACGTTCTGTCTATGTCCCTAAGTCTTCTTCGGCAGCCCGAGACGCTTCTGTCACTTCCCACGCTGACAAGAACACGTCTCCAACCTCAGCGAAGCACTCCTCGGCTTCTCTGAATACAGCAATAGTGGCTTCCCCTAGTCACGCTGACAAAATGGGTTCTTTAGCCAAGTCAGCGTGTCCAAGGAAAGCCATCTCTAGACATGTCAAAGTCTCTTCTTCTTCTACTCCTACGACAGCAGTCGGCTCTTTAGCCATTAATAACTCTGTGCGTATGGCAGTCATTGACCAACCATACGCTAGTCAAAAGACAGCGTATGACAAGAATTCTCTGAAGTCAGCGTATGCCAACCAATACAGTCCTTTGACTGTTTCTCAAGGCCAGGCTGGGGGTTCTCTTCCACAGAATATACAAATGATTCTCCCACAGCCTGCACATCTTGTGCCAACCAAGGAGAACGACTCTTTAGTCAACTCCTCTGCTCCTAAGGTTTTTACCTCTGGGGTTAATTTGACTAGTAGTCTTACTAGATCAAACAAAGGAAAACGCCTTTTGGCTACTTCCTCTAAAGATAGATTATTACCGACTCCCAGTCGGAATAATGTTCATCTTCCTTCTCTCAAAATTTCCCGATCTGAGAAAGGCAAATTGCAAGTATCCAGGGCTGATACCAAAGTTGTACCTCCTATGGACCTTCGTAACAAGCTTAACCGAAATCGTCTCGATTCTACTTCCGGCATAAAAAAGCCTTATCAAACTGGGACAAGTATAATGGACCCTGATGCACAATATGCTAAGAACTATATCGCTCAGATCAATCGGTCTTTATACATTCAAGAACCAAAAAGACAGAAGAATAAAAGACAAGTTTCTACACAGAGACTATCTTCAAACACTTCCCAGTCTGTTTCCGCAGATCTCCGAGAATATCTGTAAAACAAGCTGAGAATCAACACTCCATCTGTCTCTGACATTGCTCATATTTATCATGAAGAGCATTGTTGTAACTTCCAACCTCGAGTCGTGATCCAGTGTTGTTGTTCACCAAAAAGACGATCTGTCTTCGAACGGATTCAACATGAACCAATACCAGACGAAGACGAACCTCTTTATGCTTCCGTCAACATGACCTCCAGAAATACTAGAGGTAGAATACGATCTGATTCTATGTTAGATTCTGAAGACGGTGTTTACCTCGGCACCAGATCCAGAACCGGAGCTTCGACCAGGGTCTCTTCTTCTTCTCATCCAGGTGATAATCCTGAGACCACGGAGGACTTCCTAGGAGAGTCCAACTTCCCAGTATTAACTCCCGTGAATAGCCCCGAGAAAGATGCTGACTCTCATAGCGACGATTCGGAACAGACTGTTTCATCGTCGATACCTCGAATGATTACCACTTATATGGTAGATGGAAATCACGAACCTTCGACTAGCACTGAGGCTCATGAACAAAGGATTTCTTCCTTGGAACAACAGTTACGAGCCATGGCGGATACATTGACTGCTATGCATACTCTTATACAAGCTCAGCAACAAACTCAGCAAGTTCAACAAACAGCACCACCAGTGGTATTAAATACTCCTGTTGCCCCAAACCTGGAACCTTCTACTATTCCGGGGGTACAGTCTAATGTTCATGTACAGCCCACTCCAAGTCAGTCCGGAGCTGGGGGTGGTACATATGCTGCAGTCCTTCCTCCCAATTATGCCCAACAAGCAACGACACCGCAATCTTCCGGAGCGGTCACTGAAGAGCTGAAGAATCTTCGGTCTCAATTCAAAGCGTTCAAGCAAAAAGACGGCTTACAAAGATTAGGTATCAAGCAGCCTTACCCCATACAATGGAAGGATGTATCGTACCCTCCAAAATACAACCCTCCGACCATCTCTTTCTTTGATGGGACCACCTCCCCAAGTCAGTTCATCAATCACTTTGAGGTAATGACTGATCAGCTGCAACCGAGCGATGCCCTCCTCACTCAGGTATTCGTTGGTTGTCTTAAAGGAACCGCTTATGAATGGTGTCGAAGTCTCCCTGATAGGTGCATTACTTCGTTTGCCGAATTCAAACAGATGTTCCTAGAACGATTCTATGAAGGCATTAACGACATGACCATGTCAGCCCTTATACGAATAAAACAGAAAAATAATGAAAGCACTGAGAGCTTCATTGAAAGATTCAGAAGAGAAGCTCTAAAAATGCCTCTCGGAACTCCCGATGTCGTCACTATCGACACTTGCAAGTCGAACCTCTTACCAATCATCAGCATGTGGACAGGATCCACTCAGTTTCAAGATTGGCCTTCCTTCATCGTCAGTGCCAAAGCTGCTGAAGTCAGTGCTGAGACTTTCAAAGGTCTGGGGGTACACATGACTCCCAATGAATCAAGTCAAAGTACTAGCAATAGTACGCGACCCAACAATCGCAAAGGAAAAGAGACTCTCGAAGTCAATCTCCAAAGCAAAAATCAAGAGGTAATATTTGCCCAAGCTACCCCAGCTCCAACAAATCAACAGCAGAGACCTCCTTGACCGAAGGAAGAATACTCTTTCGACGACGACGATGTTCAAGGTATCTTCGAATGTTTACTTAAAGGTAACAAGATACAACTGCCAGATATCAAAAAGCCTGATGAAGCCAACAAGACGGATCATCCAAAATACTGTCCATATCACAGAATGTTGGGTCATACAATCCGATCTTGCTTCGTATTAAAAGCAAAGATCTAAGAAATGATCAAATCAGGAGCTGTGACACTAACACCTAAAGACAAGACAGTCACAGCAAATGTGATTTCGATGCAGTTCGGTGACTTCCCTCCGTTATTGGTGGAAGATGGGATTACCCCTATCCCCAAAGCAACCCTTGAAGTTGTGAATATTCCACCAGCCCAGAATGAAGGACTTGTTCCCGTCACCACTAAAAAGGGAGAGATTATGTGGATCCACCCCGATTTAGTGACGGAGTTCGAGACGTCTTCCTCTTCTCCTCGGAAGGCTCCTCTGTCTAAAAAGAAATCTGGGAAGACTAAGTCACGCCATATGACTTCTAGCATCACACCCAATCTTTCTCTAACCTTTACTTTCATCCTAGCAGGACAATCACCCCCTACAGAGGTAAAAACTGTACCTCGATCCGAAGACAGATACAAACCTGTGTTTCATCTATATAGTTCACAATCTCGTGAATTAATGGCAAAGATGGGTTATGATCTAGCCACTGCTCCTGGTTTAAACTCCGGCAAAGGACTCCGAGCACCTCTAGCCCTCACTTTAAGACATAATCAATCCCGTGTTGGCCTCGTTTTCTGGACTGAAGCTCTCATCAAGCACCGAAAAACCAAGAACAAGATGAAGGATTGCAACATGGTTTCGATAGACCCTGAACCTGAGCCTGAAGTCGAAGCTCTCTCCGGAACCCGGTCAGGAAAAACATATCTGAAAGATTATGCTGAAGCTCCTGAGGAAACTCCTGATGTCCCTCCGGTTGCAGCTCCAGCACTCATCTCTAACGAAAGACCTTCAAATGCTCCTGATGAGACGATTCCCTCTAAACCAACAACAGCCGACAAAAGGAAGCAACCTGCCCGCTTCGACAAACCAATCAAGAAGTCTCTTTCTCCTGGATTGCAGAAGCCATATAATTTTGACATTCTGGCTCAACTTGCTAACACTCCAGCCAGGTTGTCCATCTTCGAACTTTTACGTTTATCCAAGGAAACTCGGAAAACGTTCAGTGAAGCTCTACTGCATGCAGACTCTTGCCTGACTCATCTGAAGAGGCCGGAAACAGAGCCGGTGACTTGCCTACATTGCAATAGTGTCTTGGAAATCATTCCGAACATCACCTTTATCCAAGACGATATGCTTCTAGAGGACAATCGTCATGATCGGCCTCTCTACTTCACTGGGTACATTGACACGATGAAGGTCGACCGTATTCTAATTGATCCAGGATCAGCTCTAAGTATTATACCTAAGAGTCTCTTGGATGCCTTACGGATTCCAGTTCATCATCTAGTCAAGACAGTCACTACCATTTTAGGGTTCAATCAAGGCAAGAGCGAACCTCTGGAGAAAATTCGCCTAAAAATACAAATAGGCAATTTTCGGGCGAGTGTCACATTCTACGTGATCGAGTTAGTTGGATCTTACAACTTGCTCTTGGGAAGACCTTTTCTCCATGAACACAATATCGTCCCCTCCACTCTTCACCAGTGCTTCAAATACATTGATGAAAAGGGAGAAGTTCAAAAGAAAGTCGCGGATATTAATCCTTTCAGAGGAGTCAAAGCTTACTACAGTGACTCTCGCATGTACAAGGATGAGTATTCAAAAGTCTTACAAGCTATGGATGGTGATGAGACATCAAAAGTTGACACCTTTGTTATTCCTGTAAAAGGGCGTATCACTCATCCGCGGTCTACTAAATTATCTGAAGAAGGCCCACTGATAATTCTTGTCAGTGGATGTACCACTTCATTGCCTTCCCAAGCTCCACAAAGTTCGCTGATAATCCCTATCAGTGGATGCACCACTCTCCCACCATCTTCTCAGGCTAGACCAGATACTCTAGTCATTCTAGTCAGTGGACGCACTAATTATCCACGATCCTCTTCAAGGGAGCTCACCTTTTCTGAGCCTTTTGTTATCGACCTTAATCGAAACAAAACTTCTGCTCGCTCTTCTTCTCCCCCTTTAGTCATTAATTTGACTAAATCTACTAAAGCTCAGCCTTCTTCTGTAAATACATCTGATATTAATAAAGCATCTCCTTTACAGTATATCGATGTTTGTAATCATGTACAAAGTTATTTACATTTGCTAGATAGCTTAGAGCCACTAACTATAGGAGTTGTTCAAACTCTTCATACAGAAGTATCATTAGAGTCTGTATAAAATTCATACTTCCTTGTTCCTGTTAGAAAGTCAGGAGAAGCTCCAATATTCTTCTACAAGGGGCCCCAGATCCTCCTAATCTGGAAGACGACGACAAAAACGATGATACCGGAAGGTTATAACTACGTCGCTACAGTCAGCAGTCCAAAAACATCATCAAGAACATGGGCTATAACTTCAGAAATGGCCTCAGTAGTGGAAAAGGAAGAAGAATACCTGTTCGAATTCCTCCCTTAAAATACGGAAAGACAAAATGCGGATTGGGGTACATTACTCCTATCCCCTTCATCAATACAGTCCATGAGGATCTAGAATCCGACGGAGACGAACGATCTGATTCTTCCGATTCCTTCTCTTGGGATTCCGATACAAGTATTGGCGATTTTCATCGTTCTACTCTATCCGCCAATATGGTCTCCGTCGACGGTCCGCAAGAAAATGATGAAGATGAAGATGATTTTGAAATATCACCCGAATCGGAACAATGGGCTCAAAGATTAGACAACCAATGGGAATTCAGGTTCGAGCAAAGAGAACCTCCCACTGAAGATAAATTGATCCAAATTGATGTTGGTGAGGAGGGATCTCCCAAGCCAATATTCATCAGCGAAAATCTTTCAGAAACAGATAAGCAAGACATGATCAAGCTTATTCATGATTACATCGATGTCTTCGCCTGGAGCTATGAGGATATGCCAGGGCTAGATCCAAAGATCGCAACACACAAACTTAATATCATGCCGAATGCTAAATCGGTCAAACAACAACAGCGACGATTTCGTCCAGACATTATGGATGCAATTGAAGCTGAAGTCAACAAGCTTATGGCTTCCGGATTTATCCGAGAGGAACATCCTGAGTGGGTGGCTAACATTGTTCCTGTTCTCAAAAAGACTGGCAAGATCCGAGTCTGTATAGACTTTTGCGATCTCATTGCGGCTTGTCCTAAAGACGAGTTCCCTCTTCCAATCACCGACGTCATGATCGATAACACGTGTGGTTTCGAACGAATGTCATTTATGGATGGGTATTCGGGGTACAACCAAATCAAAATATTTCCAGACGACGAGAGACATACTTCCTTCAGAACGCCGATCGGTACATACTGTTATACAGTGATGCCGTTTGGTCTCAAAAATACAGGAGCAACGTATCAGCGAGCAATGAGCACTATATTCCGCAAACATCTCTAAAAAATAGTCGAATGCTACGTTGATGATATTGCAGTCAAGAGTCGACAAAAAGAGGATCACATCCAAGATTTGAAGACTATCTTTGATTTAATGCGTCAACATCAACTTAAGATGAACCATACTAAGTCCTTCCTGGGCGTCTCTAGTGGTAAATTTCTCGGCTTCGTCATTACCGCTAAAGGTATATACGTGGATCCCGAGAAGATCAAAGCCATCCAAGAGATGCGTCCTCCACGCACCTTAAAAGAGCTATGAGGATTTCAAGGAAGAATTACTTATATCAGGAGATTCATCTCTAACTTATCAGGACGCTGCAGACCGTTCAACAAACTTCTGAAGAAAGGTGTGTCCTTCGTCTGGAACAAAGAATGTCAAAAAGTATTTTATGACATCAAACAGTACCTCATGAACCCTCCAGTTTTGGTACCTCCCGTCTCGGGAATACCATTCCTTCAATATGTTCGAGCCATGGATCATTCTCTCGGTGCATTGCTCGCCCAGAAAAACAAAGATGGCCATGAACAGGCTATTTATTACCTCAGTCGCACAATGACAAGTGCTGAACCGTGTTATTCTCCAATTGAGAAAGAATGCCTAGCATTAATATTTGTCGTTCAGAAGACGCGACATTACATCATCGGTCAAACGATTCATGTCATTTCCAGAGTGAATCCCATCAGGATTATGATGAAGAAACCCGGTATTCTCAACTCCAGACTGGCTAATTGGGGAATCTTGTTAGCTCAATATGACATGCATTATATTCCTCAAAAGTCAGTTAAAGGACAAGCTCTTGCTGATTTTCTGGCAGCTCATGCAGTTCCAGAGGATTCTAAATTATACGATGAGATTTCAGATAAAGTTCTGGATTCAAATCAGGTTTCTGAAGAAACTCCTATCTGGCGTCTATTCTTTGACGGAGCATCTAGAATGGGTCCCAATGGCGATATTGTCGCCAGAGTCGGGATTATTCTTGTATCCCCGGAAGGTCTGACTATTCAGAGGGCTTATTCTCTGGATCAATCGTGTTCAAACAATGTAGCCGAATACAATGCGTTGCTCATCGGTCTTCAACTTGCTAAACATCTGGATATTCAGTATTTAGAAGTTTACGGAGACTCCAAACTTATCATCAATCAAATCAGAGGTACATATGAAGTCCGTCATCAGGTTTTGATACCTTATCACCGAGCAGCACTCTCTATGGCCTCTTCCTTTGAAGGTTTTTTTATTGAACACGTTCGGCGAGCCTGTAATACAGAAGTCGATGCTTTGGCTAATCTTACCGCTGTGCTAGCCATACCGGTCAGACGTCAATAATTGATAGTGGTTTATAACCGGGAGCTATTCTATGTCGAGAATAATTTGGCTTTGGGTTTTTCCCATGACCCAGACGAAAATTCTCTCAACCCTGATGAATTTAACCTTAACACTGGATTAGGGTTTGACAGAGCATCCTCGTCTTCTTCTGATTCTACTATGGAATACATCTTTTCCAACAAAATAGAAGCCATGACCGAAGACTGGAGACGTCCATTTCTAGACTTTGTATTGTATGACATACTTCCCGATAATCCGAGCGAAGCAGCGTCTATCCGGCGTCGATCTCTCAGATTCTATTATAATCATACGACAAAGACACTATATCGTCGGGCCTATGACGGTCTTCTCCTCCGATGCATCGCTGGTGAGGAAGCACAACGGATTATCCGTAAAGCACATGATGGTGTCTGCGGAGCCCATCAACCAGGTCCTAAACTTTAAGATCGCATCCGACGTATGGGTTATTATTGGCCCACGATGGTGGCTGACGCCATTCAATATGCCCGAAAATGTAAAGCCTGTCAAATCCATGCAGACTTTATCCATCAACCGTCAGAGTTCTTACACCCGACAGCGGTATCATGGCCCTTCGAGGCCTGGGGCATGGACATCATTGGTCCCATCAACCCACCGTCATCAAAAGGACACCGGTTTATTCTAGCAATAACCGACTACTTTTCCAAATAGGCTGAAGCAATCTCGCTATCCGAAGTCAAAACTTCCAACGTCATCAACTTTGTCAAGCATCATGTCATCTATCGATTTGGTGTTCCTCGGCGTATTATCTATGATAATGGACCACAGTTCGTCAGTCAGAAATTTACTCGATTCTGCGATGACCATCGAATCAATAACCTAGCTTCTACAGCATATAATCCAGCAGCTAATGGATTGGCAGAAGCTTTCAATAAAACCATCATCAAACTCCTGAAAAAGTTCGTTTCTTCTAACAAACGCAACTGGAGCGAGAAGCTTGGTAAATGTTTATGGGCCTACCGTACCACAGTTCGCAATACGATCGGGTGTACGCCTTTTTCTTTGGTATACGGGTGCGAAGCTGTCCTTCCCCTCGAGATCCAGATTCCTTCTCTGAGAATCGCAATCTCCAATGAACTTACAACGGAGAACAATGATCATCTTCGACTTCAAGATCTAGAAGCTCTAGACGAAAAGCGATTGTACTAACAACAAAATATCGAGCTGTATCAGGCCCGAATTTCAAAAGCTTTTAACCAGAAGGTGAAAGTCAGAGCATATCGGAAAGGAGAACTTGTTCTTACCGTCAAACGTCCGATGACTATGACACATATGAGTAAAGGCAAGTTCGACGCAAAATGGGAAGGCCCATTCGTCGTAAACAAAGTCTTCTCAAACGGAGCATATTAGCTTACCTCTATGGATGGTAAAGTCACGATGATGCCTATCAACGGCAAATTCTTAAAGAAATATTATGTATAAATCTCGTTAATATATAATATTTTCATCTGATGCGATTATTCCCCAGCAAATATAAAATTAGACTTTATTCTTCCCCACAAAAAATTGCCTCGATATCGTTATCCCCAGCGGAAATTGATATTCTACCACATATCATCTTCCCAGAGAATTTGATATTTTGTCTTATTAGATCCCCAGTGGATTTAATAAAGATCTCATATAGAAAATCACGTCCATATTACCTCTGAATTTTCTATCTCAGTATCATATTTTCTATTCTATGAAAATGATATCTAGTCTTTTGATTTCCGAGTTCAAAGATCATGAAAAATTGAGTTCAAAGATATCTTTATATCTGAATTCTATTTTCTCTAATCAGTATTAAACTAAAATTTTTGGTTTAATATCATCTGATGAAATTACAAAATTCATTTGTATATTTTATTCTATTGAAATATGTCATGTATTATTTACCTCTGAACATATTTTCTACAAAAACATCATACACAAAATCGAAATCAGATCAAAGTGCTCATTTCCTCAGTCAAAATCAAAATACTAATTACAAGTGAGTAGAAGGAGTAATTATCTCCTGAATATGAGCAAGTACACTATTCATCTTCTCATCATGAGCTTTACGAATTCGCTCTGTTGCTTCAATTGCAACCATCTGTTGGTCAAAATTAATGATAACAGAACTACGACGATTAGTTTCTTCTATCTGCTCAGCTTGCATCTGTTCCCGCACTTGCTGTAGAACTTGATAGCGGGTAGCTTCAACTATACAAGCAGCGATAATATCAGATTGCCCTTTTTCTGCGAATGCAATGCGCTCCTGGAGACGAGCTAATTCTTTCTTTAGTTTCTGGAGTTCTTCAGCTCTAGATATTTCCTCAGTTTCCAGACATTCTATCTTCTGATGAGTTGTTACTATTTCCTCATCCTTCGCCATTAATTTCTCAGATGACAAAGCGAGAAATTCTTTCAAAGCAGCCTGCTGGGTTTGAGCTTCACGTTCCAGTTGAGCAATCTCAGCCACGGTCAAGGATTTAATATCTTCTCTCTTGATTTCCCAGTATTTGTGGATGGTTACTTCCAAATCGTCTAGGAGATGCTCAAAAAAAGTACACTGAGTCTCATAACCAGCCTGTCGCAGAGCTAAAAGCGGGAAATTAATCGCCGTTCGGAGATTGGAAAAAGGCATAGTCTCGTCCTTCATAAATCGCCTGGACGTAGTCTATTCAAAGTGTCTTCTGACACTGGTCTCATTTCACTACTTCCTGCCCCAGAGGTGCTCGGAACATGGGCTTCTATTTCTAGAAGATTCTCTGGCTCTGGAGTCAACCCTGAATGTTGGCCGACCGTCTTCAACTCGTCGATACGGATTTCAGTTGGTAACTTATCTTCAATCTCCATATCCTCATCTTCAAAGGAATGAGACGAAGGTTCATAGTCAACCTGTTCTTCTTCACCCTTGTCGCTCTCCGAAACATCAATCAAAGCTAAATCAGCAGGTGGCTCGAGAGTGGTTGCTTCCTTCACTGATTCTCTCGAAACCAGTACGGATGGTTCAGCATGCTCATCCACAACCATTGAAGGATTTTCGGCAGCCGGTGTTGTTCGATCGGTAGATAGCTTAGCTGCCGATTCTTCTATCACATCTTTCGCAGCAGGTTCTATATTAGCGTCCTGCGTGGGCTGCATTTCCGAGGGTGGAGGAGAAGAAACTTCAATAATCTTTTTGGCAGTAGAAGATTCCGCTTCAACTCTTTGTTGAGAAGCAAGGGCAGTTTGTTTCTCTCGAGCCAATCGTTCAGCACGATTGGTGGGGCTTTCTACATCAAGACAAATTACAGATTTAGCCTTTGAAACTACCACTTTTCTTCTTCCTATCCTTTTCATTAGTGGAATGGTAGGATAATCGTCTTTGGAGTCACTACCTTCTTCGTCAGCATCTCTGATTTGTTGACTCGAAGCAGGAGAAGTCCCCGGGATAGTAATTCCTACACGACTATGAACTTCTGCTCGAGTAACTCTTTTTGGAGCGGGCCCGGAAGCACCCTTGCCAAGCTTTCTCTTCGGTGTACCCTCAGCAGATATACTCTTCTCGGCACTTCCAAGTGGTACGTGTAGTGGCTGATGAAGTTCATCAGAAAAGAGATTTCCCATTGAGACTTCTTCATAAACCTCGTCAGTAGCAAGAGGATCCTCTCGGTCGTGACAATCTTCCGACAGAGTTGACTTGGCTGATTTCTTATTAACATGAATGAAGCTCTTACCCAAGATGCTGAACTTCTCATCAAATGTATTCGCAGATACATAGAACTTGGCATAAGACGCCAACATCTTAGCTCCTTTCCGTTGATTCACCGGATCTGGCATTGTAAAGGTAGCTCCGGTGCCTTTGGCAATATAATATATCCAGTCTCTCACACCGTCAATCAATCCGCCTTGGTGGTTGAAGCACGTCGTTACATTCCCTACATGCAACTGATCATAGCCAAATTGCCGAGCAAATCTACTCGGAAGATATGGCTCCAATTAAGTGATGTCGTCATGGTGACAGACCAGGTGGGATGGTCTGATCCTCTTCAGCCATTCGTGCTGAACATCATCAAGTTCATTGGCACCGGTGCTATCAATCATCTTCGCAGGCATAGTCTCATAACCGATAGGCGGAGGAACACAGGTGAAACTCCATAGTTCTCCTCTATTCAGTATGGTCCTGCAGTCTGTCAGGGTGTCATATTTCCACTTTGGCGTATGACGGTATCTTTCCAAGAAAGTGTCATCTGGTATGGCCAGTCCAGCACTCATAAGAGACTCAAAGTGGAGGAGCAGCCATCCGTACAAATATGTGAAGGGCATTTCTATCCGAGGAAAAGTTGTAAGTTTTTTCTTCGCCAGGGTAAACATTCTGTCTGCATATGCTCTTAAACCAGCATTTAGACGGCATGTCATCGCCGTTAGCAAGTCCATCCTGTACCCGAACGTCAGACGGACTGCTGCAAATACGATTCCTCGGTGTATCCTGTCTGCCGAACAGGTGCCAGGTACTACGAATCTTCTCAGCCAAAGGGATAGAAACCCGGCCAAATGACCTTCATTAGATAAAGCCCGGCCACCTTGCTTTATGTAGGTCTCTAACCTATCACCAGCTTTATAGGTACCTTCATCTTCTTCGATTATGATGTCATCATGGGTGGTCTTCTGGATTAATTGGTCAATTTCGGCTTGACTCGGAGGTTTAAAACGACCAATATATTGTTCGGTCTTCTTCTTCTTCTGAGTTTCTTCGGTGCGGCCTTGGAATAAGTAGGCCATCCACTTCGAAGAGTAGTAGCCTGAATCTATATCTTTTGCCTTATAAAAGGCCTTACAGATACTATAGTGGCATATTAATTCTTCGAATACATGAAGAATTAGCGGGTTGGCTTCAGAAATCTTGTTCATTTCATCAATAAACGGGATATATTCCTCATACGGCAGATCATCTGTCGGCAGCTGAGAAATGTACGCCATTTCATGGAGAGCGAATCCCATCTCGCCTCTCGGAGTCATAAAAGTTTCGATGTGGTAGTTGTACCTTTCTGCTAGTGCCAGGAACAAATCTGGGTTCGGCCTAAAACCATAAGCAGTGCACTTGATGGCATCGTACAAGCCTATCACCTTCAACTGTTCTCCATAATCTCTCAGAATCCATCTCACGAGAGCAGTCCATCTGGTATTCTCTGGGTTCACGAGACCAGTGAGTCTCATGGACTGTTTCGGATAGACAGCGTTTTCTAGCTGTGCAAATTCGTTCGCGAATATCGGGACTCTAACCGGCATCAGAAGTGCAGAGTCCTCAGGGGGAATTATGGCTGGCAATAACCATCACAAAACTGAAACATGCGGTTCTGTACCACTGCAAAATCTTCCTTGTCTGTACCCTACCCATCCAGCTTTTGCTTGACGGGTTGGAGTAATATCCCATTTCATGTGCCTTTGGTGACTCGCATGGAATAAACGAGCTATGTTGATACTCTTAGACAATCCAGTCAAGTACATCGGCTGAGTCGCATCACCATCCCGGTAATACGAGTATGACACTTTATCGGAGGCTGGCTGGGAGTTTCTGTCAATAGCGTCCCCGAATAGAAATGCCGGTTTTGAGTGGGTAACACTGTCCACACTCTGCAGTGGTTGACCACTTATCAGACTCAGCAGGGTTTCGCTATCTTGATTTTTCAGAATGGCTATTCTCGTGGAAGGTTCATCAAACTGTGGAAAGTGGACATGGGATAGTTCACTCTTATAATTGCTCCCTGTACATCCTTCAAACTGCGCTTCTTGGGCCAGAATATCCACTACAAAGGAAAAATAAGAGGTTCAAAATCCTTAACTCTAAAAAAAAAATACAAAAGGATGACAAGTTCAAAGATCAACTTACGCTCAGTCCATCCTAAGCGTATGTCAGATTTAAAAATCAACTTACGCTCAGTCCATCCTAAGCGTATGTCAGATTTAAAAATCAACTTACGCTCAGTCCATCCTAAGCGTATGTCAGATTTAAAAATCAACTTACGCTCAGTCTATCCTAAGCGTATGACAGATTCTAAGTTCAACCTACGCTCAGCTACGTGTATGTCTAACCAAAGCAAGCAGTCGTATGGAATCTTCCAAAGAGCAGCGTATGGTTAGCAAGATGTTTATCAAAAATACGCTGACAAGAGAGTCAGCGTATCTCAACGAGGCAACTTGACATAGCGTATTCCTTCAGATCAGCGTATTTTGACATTTCTATCAAAGATACGCGTATTTTACAGAAATACGCTCAAAACATATTTTTCGTATAGACGAAAAACATGGAATACGACTAAACCCTAAAGAGGGAAGTGTATTTTCTGACGTATTGACCCTAGAAAGGGGATACGTTTTCTGATTTTGTCCTAACCAGAGCCCTAAAAAGGGATGGTTACTGTTCATCGTCCCCATCCTCACCGTATAGGGGTTTCAACGGAAGTTCGCTCTGTGGAAGACGCTGTTCGGCGGTTCTCCTAGTGGTTGCGGCGGCGACGGCGGGTCGAGACGGCTCTGCAGGAGCCTTGCCTTTCCCCTTCGCAGCAGCGTCGAGCTTGGGTGCCATTGACGAAGATTAGGTTGGAGAAGAAGAAGGCTTGAGCTCTGGATTCTCTCTCTCGAAGACGAAGGCAAAAGTAAAGAAAGGAATTAAATTCTTAAAGGCCTATTTATAGAAGAAAGAGAAGCCCAAACGGCAGCCGTTTTCAAAATACAGAATCCCTAGAGATATACACTGATATCGAGGAAATAACAAACTCGTGCCAGCGTGTCAAGACTTATTCCCACTTTGAGTTCAAAGTAATTTCGAACTTTCGAAAATCATAAAGTTCGAAAACTTTGAAGGGGGTCTTGTAGGGTGTGAAAAATTCTGACACGCTGACATAAGACCAAGTCAGCCATAGGCCATACGCTCAGCCAAAGGCCATACGCTCAGTGTAAAAGTCATACGCTCAGTGAATATTTTATTATTTCTCGACTGACAGCACAACATACGCTCAGTGGGGGATGAATCTGACACTTCGTCTTTCGTGCAAAGAACAGCTGGCTTAGGAGAATGAACCGTCGTATAGATTTTCGAGAGTTGATTTTGTCTTTTACGAGGACAGCTCATTAGCCATCATAAATGCACAGCCATCATTACTGTCATTTCTGACAGTCTGTCAGCCGTCATATCCGCAACACGACGCTCGAAAGATATTTGTCAGTTATTGGAAGATATGGCGTATTCAAGAAGATTGAGGACAGCCACGTGTCTACTTCCCCAGTCATATGACTCCTCATCAAGGCAGCGTATGGACTTCATACGACTCCTCATCAAGGCAGCGTATGGACTTCATACGACTCCTCATTAAGGCAGCGTATGTACTCCATACGACTCCTCATCAAGGCATCGTATGTAATTCATACGACTCCTCATCAAGGTAGCGTATGGACTCCATACGACTCCTCATCAAGGCAGCGTATGGACTTCATACGACTCCTCATCAAGACAGCGTATGTACTCCATACGACTCTTCATCAAGACAGTGTATGAGGTCCATACGACTCTTTGTCACCTAAGTGAAAGTATAGACTCCATATGACTCCTTGCTATCCAAGTCAGCGTATGCAAGACATACGTATCCAAAAGTGAGCGTATGAACTCCATACGACTCCTCTTCAAACAAGACAGCATATGCTAGTCATACTTCTCCAAAAGACAGCGTATCAAAGCAAATGCATTCAGAATGACTTCAAATATACAGTCAACACACGTTCTCATGTGTCCTGTATTCGGTTACCCACTCATTCAGAAGGTATGCAACGTGGCATTCATGCCATCAATCTCTCCTGGATATACTCCACTACTCTCAACCGCACTCCAACGTGTCTCCACCAAAATTTGCCACGCGTCCCTGCAGTTATGCACACGTCAAGTAACTGACTGAGCGTATGCCCAGAGCAGTTATCCAGAACTCTATAAAAGAGAGTTTCTCCACCTTAAACAGACACCACATTCAATTCAGAGAGAACAGAGAGATTGTCCAGTTGCTGTCCAAGTTCTGCGAGGTCTGAGCCTTCTTCATCGCATCGTCCAAGGGATAAAGTGATCGTCTTCTAGATCAGATTCCTACAGTTGTAATTTTCTCAGAAACACAATAAATAAATAGAATTTATTTATGGAAAACAGTATTAACTAAATTTAGTATGCTTTACAGGCCTGACTTTTTGGGCTTCCACTGCCAAAATTTGTCAATTTAGCGACGGCCAGATCCGTCATCCGTCCGTCGAGAATTTCTATTAGCGATCGACCACTGACGGATCTTGGCCAAAACAATCCGTCGGCAATCAGCTCGTCGCTAATAAAGGTCCGTCGCTACGTAGTCGTCAAGCGACGGAATAGCGATGGCATTTCGACTTCATAATACGAAGCATTAGCGACTACTTTCCGACGGACTTTCGTCCATTTCAAGTATTAAATACTGAACTGTGTAGACAATAGCGACGTAATGGTCCGTCGGTAAACCGTCGTAATAGCATATCAGAGTGTATCGATCCGTCGCTATTCCGTCGATCGCCGTCGATAACAAAGGACGGATTAGCGACGGCAAACTGACGGATTATCCGTCGACCATGTTCTGGAAATGCTTGGTATTTCCAGAACCATGGCGACGGATGTGCTGTCGCTATTCCGTCGATCACTGTCGCTAACAAAGGATGGGTTAGCGACGGCATACTGACGGATTATCCGTCGACCATGTTCTAGAAATTCTTGGCATTTCCAGAACCATGGCGACGGAAAGGTCGTCGCTATTCCGTCGAACTATATACCATCAGAACGTTGCCAACGGATATTCCGTCGACCATCCGTCGCTACCTGGAAACATTTTCAAATCTCCAGTTAGTGACGGATTTCCTGTCGAACAGAAATCAGAAACTGGAAATATCCGTCGCTAACCGGTCACTAGTCCGTCGCTAACTGAGATTTTTTAAAAAAAATTACAGCGCTTTCCCTGTTCGCAAAAATATGCATAAACCAAACCAATATATAATGCACACCAATTATCCAACAATCACATAGACCAAATATATAATGCACACCAATATAATCTTGCATTACTACATAGGACAAGCTGATGCGAGTTCTCCATACTTTGCCTCAGCATCTCGATCTGTCGGTGTGACGCCTCCGACTGGCGCTGTGACGCCTCTGCCTGGGCCCGCTGTGTCTCCATCATCTGCTGAAGGAGAAGGAACATATGGTGCGTATCCGTCGGTACCGGTGGTGGTGGCAGTAGTATCTCCGGAACAACGGCCGTAACCCTCTGGGGTGGAGGTGGTAGACCTTCCTGTGCAACTTCCTGGGTCTCCAGAATAGTAGAATCACTGGAGGCAGTCTCGTGAACCTCCTCCTCTGCCTGATCAGATCTCTCAGGCAAACTACTCGATCCAGTGGCCTGCGGGTGCGTCTTCGTCATCCTGGAGACGAATTGAAACAAAGAGGTCAATATGGCACATGAGTAGATTTATCAAGAAAGGACAGTTAAATTAATACAAGGGAAGTAATCATGATAATCAAAAGATCGAAAATTTCCTAGGTGTGATTGAGAAACTTCTATCATGTCCTAGGTCCTACGTCCTAATTGCAGGCTCGTAATTAGTACTCTAAGTCGAGCACCATTACGAGATCGCACTAACTGCGACACAGACCTGCGTGGGCCACCACAAAAACGTGTCACGACTCGTACCCTGATTAGGGGCACGAGAACGTGGGTACGTCCAGCCTACGCCGCAGTGTCGGCGGTAGAACGCTGTATAAGTCATCTATAACATCTAACAACAAGATATATAAACCTGTCATCTCCGTACGGAGGTATAACATAACAACTCAACTCTATATCTCAAACACAAGTCTAGGAAGGATAGAGCATGATATGGAATCAGATGAAAGGAAGAACTGAATATATATAGAGTTATCGCACCACACAAAGTAGATGTCCAACACAATTAAGTACAAGACCTGAAATATAACTAAGTCACAACTAACAATCGGAACAGTCCGATACAAAATGAAAACTGTAAACACTAGACTAGACTAGACACCCTCTACTGAGCTAGATGCTCCTCAGGCTCCTGAAGGTCACCTTCATGTGTCCCATAGAAGGTAGGACAGTCACCATCATCATCTGTAATATTTTTAACAGGCCCAGTCAGGACAGGAACGAGCACAATACATCTCACGCAGTTCATATCAGGTTGGGAAATGTAAAGCATGCATAGAGTAAGATACATGAACTGTAAAGAATATATGTAAAATGAGAGAGATTTGATAACTGGAAATATCTATATATATGATAAGTAAGAACTGTAGGTAACCTGTGATTTAGAGCATGATATGGTTATATAAACGGGCTTAGGACATATACAAGATTTCACAAGATTTCACAAGAGTTTGTACAAGATGGAATTTTGATCACATAACCATTTCCTACTCACCCTCCCCAATCAATACACAACGATCCAGTCAAGTTACGTTACCTTGTACAAGAGGTTTTTATCATGTTTGCTCGCGTGATCATGAGAGTACAAGATTGTACAAGAGTATACATGAAAGCGGTGTACATGAAATACAAGATGTTCGTGAAAAGCACATGACAACTGTATCTGATGCACCCCGAGGAAGATAACATCGCATGACAAGATCCATATAGTACCAATCCGTGATAATGACGTGACAGCATCATGTAAGGTATTCTAGAGCAAGAATATAAATCCTAACAAGTATGAAAAGATCAGAGAATGTACTCGCCTGTCACCCTGTATGACTGATATGAATAGATGTCCGAACTGGTGTCACAGAGTCCTATTTAGAGTAAAACAGGTCACAACATATCCACAATGGTAAAAATAGAGTATACAATGCATACTACATGATTCTAGGTCAATCTGGTCAAAAGTCAACTCTTGGTCAACTTTCTAATCAAACTAGTCAAATACTAGTCAACATGATCAATCTGGGTCAAGTCTAGGTCAAACTACGTCTACTAGTTAGGATTTTAGTCAAACTAGCTAAACTAGTTGTTTTAGGTCATTCCTAGTCAATTCTAGGTTAACTAGGTCAACTTTGACCAAAGGTTGACTTTGGTCAACCCTTAGTAATCAAGGGTCAACAAGTTGGGTTTTGGGCCATTAGGGCTAGCCCCAAGCCATAGGCTAATGATCTTGGCCATAGGCCATAGTCATAGGTTTCTATACAACCTATAACTAGAAGTTATACATATATATATATATATATATATATATATATATATATATATATATATATATATATATATATATATATATATATATATATATATATATATTGACTCTATCTACCCATATACCAAAATAGGAATACTATATACAATACAAACCCACATGTATACAATACATTATATATGACCTATTTAGACCTAACACAAATGTATATATCCTTTATATATATATACATATATATATATATATATATATATATATATATATATATATCAACCCATATATATATATTACATATATATATATAGATAAGAGAGAGAGAGAATGAGAGAGAATGAGAGAGAAGAGGACAGTGAGAGAGAAGAGGACAGTGAGAGAGAGAGGGAGAGAGAAGTCTGGACAGGGGGGGAGTGGTTCCAGAAATCTGGAACCAAAGATGGCTCCCCAACACACACACAGCCCATATATACATATATATGTATATACACACAACTACACCCATACACTACCAATTACTCCCAAATCTCACCCACACTCACATATACATATATACTACATATATACATACTAATATACTCTAATACAATGGATTAAACATATCAAAAAATTGGTTTGAAATCCACTTTCAAAATCTGGAAAAAATCCCAAAACAGGATACTGTGCACTGTTTAACTCGAAACTGGGTAATTCGATTTAAACACTCTAAAACGAGCTAAGGCTCGCAACCATGGGTTGGTAACTAAGGCCCCATACATATACTAATGTCCTAGGTTCCTGACACGACACCACGACACAGTTTCACGTATCCAAACACACGAAACCCTCACTCGGATAAACTCTGATACACACGCACACACACAGTATCGTGCACGCGTATAAATCACCCTAGGACACGACACACACACTCTCGTGTCTCGTGCTCGTGCACGAATGTTCACCTAGGGGTTGTGCACGTGTCCAACACCCTGTACCGTGTCCACGTTGATCCAGGACACGGTACGAAGACCGTATCAGTCGTGAAAACACGACTGATACGCGCGTTTTAGACCGCGTCATGCATGCGGTCGTGCGTCTCGTGTTCGCGACACAGGACACGACACACCACGTGCTCGTGTCCACGTGTTCGCCCCATGATGGGCTACACACTCGTGTCACCACGAGGTACCCAAGTGTCGTGTTCACGCGACACGACACGCGCGAAGTTGGCCCCCGCGCGCGTGTGCGCTGACAGTGCACGACCAGTGCACGTGTCCGTGCTCTCTCGACACTACACCAACGTGTCTCAAACTCGAGGGGGGGCATGTCAGAGGTTGCCCCCTCCTCTGTGTAAATTTTCACGTGTCCACGTGTCCTACAGTGTCCGTGCTAAGTGTCGAGTAGCAGGGCATGCACGCGTGGCCTCGTGCTGCGAGTTCGTGTCCATTTTGGACACGGACACAGCACAGAAATGTGCTCAGTCAAGTTGGTTCATGATTAGCAAGTCTAGGGCTAGCTAAAAGTGTAATTTGTTTTAGAAAAACATAAAAACAAGTCCATTGTGGCATTTTAACAAACAAGGGTTTCTACCCTATGATACGTGTCCGATACGGACACCAAACCACTTCAAATTTCCACCAAATTTGTCCTACAGTACCCTAGTACCTAGATGCATGCAAATATGAAGAGAAAACACAAAATTAACAAAGTTTACAGGCATTTACCTATTTGTGCAAATCCAATAAAAATCAAGAAGAGGGGGGGTGTATCCTTCAACTTGATGATGTCCAAAGCCTCCAAATTCTTAATTGCTATCCTCCTTTAGTATCCTTGATGTAGTAGGGTCCCAATGCAAAAGACTAGAGTGAATTTGGATCTATATTGCTCAAGTTGTGGGTGTTTGAAGGAAAAGGGATTTTTCTAGGATTAAATTCATGTAAATTTTTCATGAATTAACACAATGGGATTATATAGAAATATGGGCTGCTAGGGGGTGCCCTTGGCTGCCATGGGGGTAGGGGAGGTGTCCTTGGCTTTCTTCTAGGCTAAGGCAAGACTTTGTGTAAAGGGGTTGGGATATTTGGAGTGGTTTAAGGAAAATATCCATAAAGTAAATATCAAGATATTTACTCTACTTTAACCATTGGAAATATCTATCCCCTTAGCATTCTAGGTTAGTAACTAGTCTCTAGATTAGGCTAAACTTGGTTAGGGGCTCTCATGACACTAACCAATAATAAAAACACATAAATACAAATAATTCCAAATAATTTCTAGAAAATTACCAAAATACCCTTTAGGCTAAAAATCACTAATTTGGTGTTCTAAGCCTATGGCTAAGCTTTCATGGTCATGGCAACTTATAGGTTAAGAAAAACTAGGGTTTACACTAAGTTATACTAACAAAGTCACAAAGTCATAAGTCATGACTTAGCATGACTTAGAAATGGTTCTAATCACACTAATAATCACCAAAAATTATATCATGCCCTAAACACCATTAATAAATAATAAAAATAATAAATTTTCAAAAATCCCCAATTTCAGAAAACTGGGTGCTACAGGTTTGATTTGCCCGGCCTATAAATAGTGGCAAGGAGAGAGTTTGCCTCTCGTTCTCTCACGTCTTTCCGAATGAACTTGTTTGCTCGAGCACATTCTGTTGACGAGATACTCCCGAGGGTGAAGATGCGACGCATTGTCTTCATTCATGCACTCGTGAAGGTGACTGTTACATCCAAAAGTCGGGGTCGAGGGCTTCTGAGGCAGGCGGAAGGTGCTTGTTGCATCCAAAGATCGGGATGCTCGAGCCCTGTCTCCGTTATGCTGAAAGAGCCGCAGATCGGAATTGTGGTGCTCCCGATTTTAGAGGCTCTTTCTTCTGCCAGAGTGGGTGTTGCCCATTCTGGTTGTGTTAAAAGCTGCTCCTTTAGCCGCGGATCGATTGCGGTGCTCTCCTCTTCCTTGGGCTTTGGAGAGCTCTTCCTCCCGCTAGGGTGGGGTTGATCGTCCACTCCTGTTCTGCTCAATAAATGCTTCATTAGTCGAAGCATTTGATCGGGTCAAAGTAAGGCGCATATGCTGAGACTTCATGGTGCGTATAACTGAGACGCCGAAGAGATGCGCCTGACTGAGACGCAGAAGGCTGCGCCTGACTGAGACGCTGAAGGGATGCGCCTGACTGAGACGCTGAAGTGATGCGCCTGCCTGATGATGCGTCTGGTGGGGGGTGCATGGCAGTTTGCTGCGCCTGGCTGTAGTCTTAGGATCTTTCTTTTTGTAGAAATTCTCCTACGTAAAGCCTTTCTTTAGACATGTAATAGACTTTTATATGAAAATAAAAATCTTTTTTTGCTATCTATACTTTTGCTGTCTTGATGTGCCAAGTACTTCGTTTGAGCTCCCTGGCGCATATTCTGAGTGGTATTTGAGCGCATAGGAATTCTGGTACATAGATGCGCCCTGAAATTCTATGCTTCTACATCGAGCGTAGAAGATCTCAACATATCTTCCAAGGTTCGTATGGTACGCTCTGACTGACCATCTGTCTACGGATGATAAGCTGAGCTGAATTGGAGGTGAGTTCCCAAACTCTCTTGCAAACTGCGCCAAAAGTGCGACGTAAATCTTGAATCTCTATCCGAGGTGATACTGACTGGTACACCGTAAAATCTGACGATCTGCCTGAGGTACATCTCTGCTAGCTGAGCCGTCGACTGACCAACTCTGAACGGGAGGAAGTGAGCCACCTTCGTGAGCCTGTCTACAATAACCAAAATAGCATCTCTACTGGCCGGGGACCTAGGTAATCCAGTCACGAAATCCATGGTTATATGCTTCCACTTCCATTCTGGAATTAGCAAAGGCTGAAGAAGTCCAGCTGGCCTCTGATGTTCAGCTTTAACTTATTGGCAAACCAAATACCGAGAGACAAATCGGGCTGTCTCCCTCTTCATGCCATTTCACCAAAACTGCTGACGGATATCGCGGTACATCTTCGTACCACCTGGATGAATGGAATACTGCGAACTGTGGGCCTCTGCCATGATCTTCTGTCTGATATCTCCACTAGGTACACAAAAATGCTTCCCATGTCGAAGTGTACCATCTTGATGAATGTAGAACTATGTCCGTCGTCCTGCCTCACACTCTGTTTTGAGTTGCTAAAGTTTGGAATCTGTTGACTGCGACATCCGGATCCTCTCGACTATACTGGACTGGACTTGCATACTGGTCATCAATGCCACATTGGTAGGAAAGACAACTTCGATACCCATCCTCTGAAGATCAGCTAATAACTCTGGTTGCGCTGTTAGAAAATAAGCTCCAGCTCTTCTGCTCAATGCATCTGCTACAACATTGGCCTTCCCAGGATGATACTGCAGGTTGACATCATAATCCACAAGTAGCTCTAGCCACCTCCTCTGACGCATGTTAAGATCCTTCTGAGTGAACACATATTTCAGGCTCTTATGATCGGTGAAAATCTCTACCCTATCTCCATACAAGTAGTGTCTCCAAAGCTTAAGTGCAAACACTACTGATGCCAGCTCTAAGTCGTGGGTTGGATAATTTCTCTCATGATCACGAAGTTGACATGACACATAAGCTATTACCTTTCCATGCTGCATCAAAATACATCCCAAACCTCTGCCTGAAGCATCACAATACACTAAGAATCCTTCGGTTCCATCTGGAAGCGTGCGAATGGGGGCCGTCATCAAACCTCGCTTCAACTTCTCAAAAGATTCCTGACACTCTATCGTCCAAACAAACTACACATCCTTGCGGTTCAACTGGGTCATAGACGCTAAAATCCGAGCAAAATCTGAAACAAATCGTCGGTAGTAGCCGGCCAAGCCAAAAAAACTGCGAACTTCTACAACTGTGCTGGGTACTGGCCATGTCTCAATGGCCATAATCTTCTGGGGATCCACTTCTACTCCTCCTCTGGTGATGATATGACCCAAGTACGAAATACGATCGAGCCAGAACACGCATTTACTGAATTTGGCATATAACTGGTGCTCTCTGAGAATCTAAAGGACCACACGGAGTTGCTGCTCATGCTCCGCTTCACTCTTGCTGTAGACCAGGATGTCGTCTATGAACACAATCACGAACTGATCCAAATATGGCATAAAGATACGATTCATGAGGTCCATGAATACAGCCGGTGCATTGGTTGCTCCAAATGGCATAACAAGGAACTTTCAATGTCCATATCTAGATCTGAAGGCTGTCTTCGGGATGTCCTACTCTCTGACTCTGATCTGATGATATCCTGACCGTAAGTCAATCTTCGAGAATACTGCTGCCCCCTTGAGTTGATCAAACAAGTCATCTATCCTCGGGAGAGGGTATTTGTTCTTGATTGTTACTGAGTTCAAGGTACAATAATCTACACATAATCTGGACGTGCCATCCTTCTTTCTCACAAGAAGCATCAGGGCTCCCCAAGGCGATCTACTTGCACAAATGAATCCCTTGGTCCGGAGTTCTTCAATCATCTTGTATAATATCTCTAACTCTGACGGCGCCATCCTGTAGACTCTCTCTGACACTGGGGCTGTCCCTGGGATCAAGTCGATAGTAAACTCGATCTCTCGCTCCGGCGGCATACCTGGAAGCTCCTCGGAAAAAATATCGGGAAACTCTTCTACAATTTTGGAAAACTGAACTGCTACTACCACTGTCATCCGCAACACTGGAGGTGAAGGTTCTACTCCGCCTCGGAAGAATGAAAACTCTGGCTCACCAGGAATACTAAAAATAATCTTGCCGATATGGCAATCTATTCTAGCATACTGGTCCCTCAACCAATCCATCCCTAAGACCACATCATAATCGGCCATCGAGAATTCTATCAACCTAGCGGGAAACTCTCTACCGCTAACTACGATCTGACACGAGGAAAACACTCTATCTAATCCCACAAGACCGTTACCAGTAAGTATATTAAGCCTTACTGATAATGACTCGGGCTCCAGTCTTATCCGTGTCGCGAATCGTGCAGACATAAATGAATGCGATGCACCAGAATCAAATAATACTGATGCTGGAAAGGAGTTGACGAGAATAGTTGTAGCTCCCCTTCCCGAAAATTTTAAAATATTTTTATTTTATTTATTTTATTTAAATGGTAATTTTAGATTATTATAAATAATTATTTAGTTTATTATTACGGTAGATAATTTTAGTCATTGTTAGGAATTGAGTACAAGGTGATTAGAAATCATGGCACGGATAGTGCAGTGACGTGCTTTGACTAGTGTATTAGCCATGCCAAGGAAGGCCGAGCCATAGTGACGCCCTAACTAGGAAAACCAGGCTAAGTTGTGGCATGACCATTATAAATAGTTTAAATTATTTATTATTAATATTATTTGACATTAGGAGATCCGGTTGTACCAGGCTGGTCCGGACCGGACCAAGCCCATGTAGTCATGCGGCACGTCCAATGACAATCGTGTTGATGGAAATTTGGTATGAGGGTATTGCATTTCATTTTAATGGTTAATGAATATTCCCTAAGTATTCGTAATTTAAATATTATAAATATTACTATTAGTATTATTCAGTGACTTTTGTATAAAATAGGCCCTCGTATAATTTGAAGATTTTAGACTGTACATATTGGTATATACGCCTTTATTTGGTTTATCGAATTTCGTTATTATTATTATTATTATTATTATTATTATTATTATTATTATTATTATTATTATTATTATTATTATTATTATTATTATTATTATTATTATTATTATTATTATTATTTTATTATCAATATTAATGAGGTTATTATGAAATAATACTATTTTACTATTATTGGTTATCTGTGTGTGTGTGTATATATATATATATATATATATATATATATATATATATATATATATATATATATATATATATATATATATATATATATAAATTTTATTTTATATATATATATATATATATATATATATATATATATATATATATATATATATATATATATATATATATATATATTATTAGATATATAGATATATATAATTTCTAAATATATATATGGGTGTGTATGTATATAAAATACGTATGTGCGTATGTGTATGATTATATATAAATATATATATAGATATACGTGTGTGTGTATGTATACATACATATATAAATATGTATATAATGATAATAAAAAGGAATAAAAAAAAGAAAAATAAAAAGAAAAACTTTTCCCACAGCCCAGTTGGGCCAGCGTGCCACATGACCAAGCCTAGCCAGCCCAAAACCCGAGCTAGCCCGCAGCTGAAGCCCCCACAGGCCGAGCCCCACAGTTCACCCAACCGATTCATATGGTACATAAAAAGCAACCGAATAGAACAGAGTATCGAGAGAGAATGGGAAGTCTTCGACTAAACCCTAACTCCTCGACACAAACCCACGCCGCCACCCACGACCCTAGCCTCGTGCGCCACCCTGGGCGCCGCCGTACGCGGCCACGGCCGCGCGGATGCTGCACAGCACGCGCGCGAAACAGGGGAGCAACCACAGCAGAAATAGTAGTCAAGGGGGGACACTTTGCGAGGAGTTTTCGCAGCGGGTGTTTGATCGTTCGGCGAACTACGAATTCGGGTATGAACACAAACCATACAACTTCCAATTCCTTCTTTTAATTCGAATTTATATGCTATAGATTTCCCAGAAGATCGATACGAACTTACCCGAAAAACTATCAAAATATGACATATACGACTGTCCAGATGCCCGATTTGGACGGTAAACCATTGCCAATCCAACGACCTATTCAAAAATCTAAATGAACAGATGTTTAGACAACATATACGACAGTAAAACCCTTTTTATGGATCCTGATTTCATTGAGTAGGTTTGAAGTTATTTGATTCTAAATTTAGAAAAAAACCTCATTTTTAAATATTAGAAAATCACAAAAACCTTCGATACGACGTACGTCCCGCCAATCCGGGCGACGTGGTCTTGAACCGAAGGCATCAAAAGGTGCGTAACGGTTTCGTGGACGTGTGGGCTTTGGTGAAATTCAAATTGGTTGCGTGTGCACGACGAATTTGATGCGTATCCGTCGAAATTCATCGTATCGGCCTCTGTGCAAGTTTTTCAATTACTTTGTGCACGCTCGTCAGATCGAGACGAAACTTGCGCCAACATGATCGTATCATTTTTTTGGTCCTGTATGCCAAGTTTGGTCCAATTCTGAGACAGTTGAATCGGACGCCGTTTTGTGGGCCCACGGTCCGACTCAACGGGCGATTTTGTGCACGGCCCGCCGGAATCCAACTCTGGACATACGGTTGGGTTTGTATCGGAAAACAGGATCTGTAGACATGTAGTTTGACGACTTCAGAGACCGTTGACTCTGGCATGCTTTTCGGTGCAAAGCGGGTCCAACGGCGGACATCGTTTTTGCCCAAAATTACCGTTTTGCCCCTGTGTCCAGAATTGGACTTAAGAACAGGCAATCCTAGCTAATTTGACTATTCTGAGAATGTTGGTAATATTTATTTCAGCATCCGAAGACTTTTTGCATGTGTTGACTTTAGTGGCTCATCTGATGTGATTGTACTATCGGTTTCTCCAGCTAAGGACCTCAGGCAAGTGCACTTTCTGATTGCTTTCGATTCATAATAGTCTTTTATTTCATGTTTATACATATGTCTTGCTGCTTGTTGACACGCCCGTCACACGGAGTAGTCGGGAGAGAAAATATCTTAGTAGACATGTGGACTACCCAGAACTATCCCCATGATGTCTATTCGTGAACAATAGCACCTGTACACGACACATGCAGGTGCCGGATTTACCCCCTATCCGTTTATATGTCGAAATGGATATTTCACACCACCTAGGTAGATGTTTTTTATTTTTCCTTTTATCTCCACCGTGCCATGTCAACAGTACTTTCCAGTTTTTATATCTCATATGTTATTTTCATGTCTTGTCAATTCTATTGTGTTTTCGTATTGTCGTTGGTTTGTGTACTTGTTCCATTCTTGACTGAAAACCAACATTTTTTAGGCTTAGCCGCGATCACTCTTAGCACTGGGAAGACATGGGTATGCTGAGGCCGACCTAGATAGTGGAACTAGTTGTCATTTTTATTAATTGTGAGAACTGTATATTTTCCTTTAAATATAAATCTTGTAAATGTTGTAATAAACTCGGAAATGTGAATGAGCAGCAAATATTATATTTTGTAACTTTGAACATTTATTTCTTGCGGGCTTGACAGCGTTCTACCGCCGACTCTGCGGCGTAGGCTGGCTTGGACACGTCTCGTATCTGAAAAGCGGGTGCGGGTCGTGACAAGTTTTTGTGGTGGCCCATGCAGGTCTGGTTTTGCAAAAGATTGTGAACTCGTGATGGTACTTAAGTTAGTCGTACCATTGCGAGCCTGCACTCAGGAAATTCTTATTCACAATTAGGATTAAAATAATTTAGGAGGATAACTAGGATAAGGGTCCCTTATTAATTGGGTAGTTAAGATTGTCTGATAGGCCATGCAAGTTGGATACAGAGTTGTTAAATTTAGATTGCTTGCTAGATCTTTATAGATACACTAATACTTTTGATATGACATTATGATCCAATGTGGATCCACTATTCGCTTGGTTAGTTAGGCCTTCATCTTGATAATCTGTTCAATTTTCTTTTTGCTCTATTAGATATAAACATCATATCATAAATTAGAATTGCCTATTTTGAATTCTATTTGGCTGTAAGGAACCAGTTTATAATTTCTGATTCTGTTATTCGTGTACGAATCTCGAGTTAGATTTTGATTCTCACAAAACTCGAACTACTTGTGCCTCCTTTCCAAAAATCTCACCTACTTATATTTTGACTATCTTGACCAACGCCGCTATTACAGCCTAGTTTTGCAAGCTTACTCTTTTATCGAGCTTGATTCAAGACATATATTTATTGGGGACACCCGCTAACATATTGTCTAATCAGAATCATTGTATTATGGTCTGATCAACCATGATGTATTGGTTCGCTCTTCATCTAATTACCCTATGTGGATTGAGATGTAGATGTCTCCAGGATCTCATCCGCGACTGCTTTGACAATTCCACTTGAATTATACATCCGCCCTTGAATCACATAATTCTGTTCAGTGACATCTTCCTTGAACCCTATTGTTTTCGTCTTTCACTGATTGGAAAGACAAAAGCTCGTAATTAATAGATAGATACAGAGTATTCCCATGGCTATAATGGTTGTATACACAAGGGTAACTACCATCGGCCAGCCAGGTGACTAGAACCTTGCCTTAAATTACTCGTCCTCCCTTCGACCCTAAACCTACTATCATGATCTTCTAGTCATGGGAGTCCGAGAATGATTCGGATCCTTCCCTTGATCAAATGCCAACCTAGGAGACTATCTATTCTCAAGAGACCGATTGTTGTGAGCCTCAAATCATTTGTGTGAAGCTTGGTTTAACTAGAACCCTTGTGACAATAGTCTGACAGGTTTGACACAAATAGAAATTCACGACCCAGTCGTTAGAAATCTTTTCATATGATGTGCCTTAGAGTTGGTAACCCCGTCGATAACTCCTGTATACTGGATAAGTAGATCATTCTATTTTATCGACCATAGATTATTGTACACACTCGTTTTCCATTTATTGAGGAACGATCCTAGACTTGACTTATATCTACTGTATCCCGTTACGCCGTGCCTTATTCTTTATTAACAAGAGGCGAGGTACAATATCCGGACTTTGGAATCCTTCTAACCTCATTATTCCTAAAACCATATCCTAGCTTCTAAGGTGGGTAGACTGTATGCCTCCTAAAATTTTGGGATATACAAAGATTACCGATTAATTAGGATAATTTTCCATTAGAATGATAGTTAGTGCCTTATGGACTCCCACTTTCCATTTAGATCATTTTGTGTCCCCGACCGTGTCATTAACAATCGGAGCACGAGACCAGCTGTTACCTTCCAATAAATTTCATATACAAGATCTAGACGAGTCCGCCTTCATCTAGGTATATCATGTCCCACTCAAACTCGTCCCCTTGTACTCTATTTTTATGGTACAACTTTTAGGTCAAAAGGGACTAGCTATAACCCTTACCATAGTAACCGTATGCTTTTCGACTTCCATTAGAGCCTTAACCTTAACTCAATTCCTTCGACCAATATGGTAGTGAGCTACTCGAAGCCCACTATGCACATGCCACTAGTGTGCCACCCAATTGAGGTCTCATGTGCTCCTTAAACACAAAGTCACTGAATGCACATTTTGAGCTTTAGGGACCTAGCTAACCAACCTGACTAGCAACTAGCTCAACCCCTTGGGTAGAAACCTATTCTAGGATACCCTAATCTAGACAGAATAGTTTTATCATTGGGATCCTGTCTAGTTCATATAGATTGAAATCTAAGGTTCATCCAACCAACGATTGATGTCCAATCAGGGAACCCATTAAGACCCAGTAAAACCCATCCATGCATACTACCATATTAGGACTATAAAACCGAACCTATTGAAATAGGTCCCTATACCTACTATGAAGTCTCCACCCCTTAGAATGTGATGTCCTTCGTAACCATTATTCCATCTACTTGGACGTCGCGAGACGATCTTGCATTGCATTCGTATCCCTTGTTCGTGTGTTTAAGTAACTACGGAAAATATCACAATCTTGATTTCTCAAATTCCATTCTATTTTGGAACCTTGTTTAGATTAACTCCTAGAACGAAATTTCTGTATTGTATGGATTGCAAGCCCCTCTAAGAAGCGTAGAGTTCTTCGATTTAGCAAGTAACTAGACTAGAGTAGCCCAATCTACCAAATAAGTCAAGGACTTATAAACTTTCTTTCTTTCTACATCATTGGATACCCTCTACCGCTTTGGGAGCTTCATAATCACTTTCGATTATTTTTCCCTATCTTCCTGTCCTTCCTATTGTAGAGTGACGAATGGTCATACTTATTAGAATTTACCAATATTTCTAAGCCACTTGTGTAAATTGTTGTTTGTTAGATTTTGGATTTTTTGATAGATAGGAGAGGATTATAGAGGCCAAAAGCAGTAGATATCCATTTTAGCAAGTAGTTAGAAAATTATGAAGTTTTAGGGATATACCGTTGAGGGAGTAGAGTGACCAAAGGTGGGTAGAAGTCCTCGGAGATTCGCAGTTACAAAATGGCTAGGAGGAGGAGATAAACTATTTAGAGGAATTAAAATTTAAGGAGATTAAGGTTAAGGTAGACTTTCCTTTTGAATTTTAAGGAATAGTTATGAGTTAGAATTTCGAGGGCGAAATTATTTTTAAGGTGGGTAGATTTGTAGCTCCCCTTCCCGAAAATTTTAAAATATTTTTATTTTATTTATTTTATTTAAATAGTGATTTTAGATTATTATAAATAATTATTTAGTTTATTATAACGGTAGATAATTTTAGTCATTGTTAGGAATTGAGTACAAGGTGATTAGAAATTATGGCACGGATAGTGCAGTGACGTGCTTTGACTAGTGTATTAGCCATGCCAAGGAAGACCGAGCCATAGTGATACCCTAACTAGAAAAACCATACTAAGTTCTGGCATGACCATTATAAATAGTTTAAATTATTTATTATTAATATTCTTTGACATTAGGAGATCCGGTTGTACCAGGTTGGTCCGGACCGGACCAAGCCCATGTAGTCATGCGGCACGTCGAATGACAATCGTGTTGATGGAAATTTGGTATGAGGGTATTGCATTTCATTTTAATGGTTAATGAATATTCCCTAAGTATTCGTAATTTAAATATTATAAATATTACTATTAGTATTATTCAGTGACTTTTGTATAAAATAGGCCCTCTTATATTTAGAAGATTTTAGACTGTACATATTGGTATATACGCCTTTATTTGGTTTATCGAATTTTGTTATTATTATTATTATTTTATTATCAATATTAATGAGGTTATTATGAAATAATACTATTTTACTATTATTGGGTATCTGTGTGTGTGTGTGTGTGTGTGTGTGTGTGTGTGTGTGTGTGTGTGTGTGTATATATATATATATATATAAATTATATATATAAATATGCGTATATACGTATGGATATATATATATATATATATATATATATATATATATATTATTAGATATATAGATATATATAATTTCTATATATATATATATATATATATATTTTTCTATATATATATATATATATATATATATATATATATATATATATATATATATATATAATATGTAAAAAAAAATATATATAATATGTATAAGTATATGTATATATATAAATATTCGTATGTATATGTGCATATATAAATATGCGTATATACGTATATATATATATATATATATATATATATATATATATATATATATATATATATATATATATATATATATATATATATATATATATATTATATTAATTTCTATATATATATATATATATATAGAAATTAATATATATAAATATTAATTTCTATATATATATATATATATATATATATATATATATATATATATATATATATATATATATATATATATATATATATATATATATATATATATATTATTATTATTATTATTAGATATATAGATATATATTATTTCTAAATATATATATGGGTGTGTATGTATGTAAAATACGTATGTGCGTATGTGTATGATTATATATAGATATAAGTGTGTGTGTATGTATACATACATATATAAATATGTATATAATGATAATAAAAAGGAATAAGAAAAGAAAAATAAAAAGAAAAACTTTTTCCACAGCCCAGTTGGGCCAGCGTGCCACAGGACCAAGCCTAGCCAGCCCAAAACCCGAGCTAGCCCGCAGCTGAAGCCCCCACAGGCCGAGCCCCACAGTTCACCCAACCGATTCCTATGGTACATAAAAAGCAACCGAACAGAACATAGTATCGAGAGAGAATGGGAAGTCTTCGACTAAACCCTAACTCCTCGACACAAACCCACGCCGCCACCCACGACCCTAGCCTCGCGCGCCACACTGGGCACCGTCGTGCGCGGCCACGGCCGCGCGGATGCTGCACAACGCGCGCACGAAACAGGGGAGCAACCACAGTAGAATTAGTAGTCAAGGGGGGACACTTTGCGAGGAGTTTTCGCAGCGGGTGTTTGATCGTTCGGCGAACTACGAATTCGGGTATGAACACAAACCATACAACTTCCAATCCCTTCTTTTAATTCGAATTTATATGCTATAGATTGCCCAGAAGATTGATACGAACTTACCCGAAAAACTGTCAAAATATGACATATACGACAGTCCAGACGCCCGATTTGGACGGCAAACCATTGCCAATCCAACGACCTATTCAAAAATCTAAATGAACAGATGTTTAGACAACATATACGATAGTAAAAACCCTTTTTATGGATCCTGATTTCATTGAGTAGGTTCGAAGTTATTTGATTCTAAAGTTTAGAAAAAACCTCGTTTTCAAATATTAGAAAATCACAAAAACCTTCGATACGACGTGCGTCCCGCCAATCCGGGCGACGTGGTCGCGAACCGAAGGCATCGAAAGGTGCGTAACGATTTCGTGGACGTGTGGGCTTTGGCGGAATTCAAATTGGTTGCGTGTGCGCGACGAATTTGATGCGTATCCGTCGAAATTCACCGTATCGGCCTCTGTGCAAGTTTTCCAATTACTTTGTGCACGCTCGTCAGATCGAGACGAAACTTACGCCAACAGGAACGTATCATTTTTTTGGTCCTGTATGCCAGGTTTGGTCCAATTCTGAGACAGTTGAATCGGACGCCGTTTTGCGGGCCCCACGGTCCGACTCAACGGGCGATTTTGTGCACGGCCCACCGGAATCCAACTCTGGACATACGGTTGGGTTCGTATCAGAAAATCGGATCCGTAGACATGTAGTTTAACGACTTTAGAGTCCGTTGACTCTGGCATGCTTTTTGGTGCAAAGCGGGTCCAACGACGGATATCATTTTTGTCCAAAATTACCGTTTTGCCCCTGTGTCCAGAATTGGACTTAAGGACAGGCAATCCTAACTAATTTGACTATTCTGAGAACGTTGGTAATGTTTATTTCAGCATCCGGAGACTTTTTGCATGTGTTGACTTTAGTGGCTCATCTGATGTGATTGTACTATCGGTTTCTCCAGCTAAGGACCTCAGGCAAGTGCACTTTCTGATTACTTTCGATTCATAGTAGTCTTTTCATTTCATGTTTATACATATGTCTTACTGCTTGTTGACACGCTCGTCACACGGAGTATTCGGGAGGGGAAATATCTTAGTAGACATGTGGACTACCCAGAACTATCCCCATGATGTCTATTCGTGAACAATAGCACCTGTACACGACACGTGCAGGTGCCGGATTTACCTCCTAGCCGTTCACATGTCGAAACAGATATTTCACACCACCTAGGTAGATTTCTTTTATTTTTCCTTTTATCTCCACCGTGCCATGTCATCAGTACTTTCCAGTTTTTATATCTCATATGTTATTTTCATATCTTGTCAATTCTATTGTGTTTTCGTATTGTCGTCGATTTGTGTACTTGTTCCATTCCTGACTGGAAACCAACATTTTTCAGCTTTAGCCGCGATCACTCTTAGCACTGGGAAGACATGGGTATGCTGAGGCCGACCTAGATAGTGGAACTAGTTGTCATTTTTATTAATTGTGAGAACTGTGTATTTTCCTTTAAATATAAATCTTGTAAATATTGTAATAAACTCAGAAATGTGAATGAGCAGCAAATATTATATTTTGTGACTTTGAGCATTTATTTCTTGCGGGCTTGATAGCGTTCTACCGCCGACTCTGCGGCGTAGGCTGGCTTGGACACGTCTCGTATCCGAAAAGCGGGTGCGGGTCGTGACAATAGTACCTGCCACTACCTCACCTGATGCCAATCCTTCTTCTACGGTCATCGCCATCACCTGACCATGCCCTCGGGGTACTGGTCCACTCTGCTGGAATCCTCTCTGCCGGTTCTGAATCTGGGCTTGGGCTTGTGCATTCTGTTAGGGGTTCTGCTGCGGGAATGCTTGGGTCTGAGGCGGCAAGGGCCTCGGCAATGGGTACTACTGCTGCTGGACTGGTACTGGGATTGGTCCCCTAACCGAGGGACTAGAAAAGTTGGAAGATGATGAACTCCCCATATTCGGGCAGTTCCCAACCCTGTGGTCCGGTACTCCACAAGCCAGGCACAATCCCTGTGCTCTGCTAGGGGTTCTGCTGCGGGAATGCTTGGGTCTGAGACGGCAAGGGCCTCGGCAATGGGTACTACTTCTGCTGGACTGGTACTGGGATTGGTCCCCTAACCGAGGGATTAGAAAAGTTAGAAGATGATGAACTCCCCATATTCGGGCAGTTCCCAACCCTGTGGTCCGGTACTCCACAAGCCAGGCACAATCCTTGTGCCCTGCGACATTCTGATACCACAAGTCCTGGCTTCCCACAATGAGTGTAACCTATTGCGGAAGTCTGCTTCTGCTTCTGCTGCTGAGGGTACGTCGGGGTTGAATGTTGAACCGACGTAACTGAAGTTGTCCTTCTCTGAGCTCCAATGGTCGAAGCCCTAGCTGTCGGGGCTGGTGCTGAAGACTGGTTCATCTGATTGTGGGATCACTTCCGACCTCCTGTCCTGTCCACGATCCTCTGGGAGGTATACTCATGCCTCCTGGCTGCTCTCAATACTGCATCAAAAGATTGATGCCCAAACTGCTCCACTGCCAATAAAATCTCTAGATGGAGCCCCTGCTAGAACCGCTAGGCTCTGTCGAACTCAGTTGCGACCAAGGTGGGAGCAAACCGACTAAGTCTGGAAAACTCAGCCGCATACCCATCGACCGTCCTGCCCATCTGCTTCAAATTGGTGAACCTCGTCCGTAGATCGTACCGAGCTACAGCATCGAAGTACTTGGTCTGGAATCTCTCACGAAATACTGCCCAGGCAATAGGTGCCACTAATCCAATGGCCTGTGCCGCCCACCAGCTGCGGGCCAAATCCAATAACTGCAGGCGCACCACGGCCACCTTCTCGTCTTCTGGGGTCCTGGCTGCTTCTAGAATGACCTCAGTGCCCTGAAGCCATGCATCAGCAGCAATAGTATCTTCGCTACCATCGAAGAAGGGAGGGTTCAAGCGCTTAAAACTGTTGGCCGTACTGTTACCTTGATGACCACCTATGCTCAGAGCATCTTGTACTGCCTGGTGCAGGGCGTCGCCCCGACGATCTTGAGAAGCTAGCAATATCCTGATGAGACCCACCAAGGTGCCATCATCAGGCTCTGCAGGCTGAGCTGGCTGAACTGGTGGCTCTTGAGCCCCAGTAGGTATGACTCTGGAGGCTACTCATGAGTGCTGGGCTTGATCTTCAGGTCGCTGCTGGTCCACGGGAGGTGCTCCACCTTGCCGATCGGTAGGACCAGGAACAATGCCGCTGAAGAAGACGACATAGGAAACAATAAGGAAGGACCAGGACAGATCAAAGATACAAGCATGTGATCAGGTCAAGAATCCAGGGATTTAGAGGATACGACCAAAGATCAAGGGCGAGTACTGATTGAGACATCTATTCGGTAAACCCTCACATATCTTGATTTATAAGACCTGCATGGGCCACCACTTAAACCATGTAACGTCCCAGAACCAGAATACTGGAGAGCGGAGGCTTACATAGCCAGCTACGTATATTGAAGTGCAACCCGCCTCGCTATACGGTCACGGCTGTCTAGATACATGGGGTCTAACTATAAGCCATCAGTCTCTTAAGGTCATAAACCAGCCTATTGTCTCAATCTCAAGCAAGTAATAACAGTTACAAGATATCAGAGCACCAAATATAAAATAGTAAGGCGTCTCATACATTACATATTTGGATGATCATGAAGCTAGTCATACAAAATGTCATGACTAGCAAGAGTTTCAGTCATACATGATCAACCCTAGGATTTGTCAATCATGTTACAGCCCGTAGGCAGACAGTAAGTAAAGTGCAATACGAGCTAACACATGCTCGCCGGCTAAATGCCTCAAAAGAATATTTTTACAATAAAGTGGGAGAACAAAAAGAAAACTCACTCGTTGCCTTGATTACGCCTGGTGGTCACCATCTGGCTGGAAGGTAGGGAGATCCTCTGGAGCTGCTCCAGTATCTGGCCATGCAAAACCAGCTGGGTCAGATCCCAGAAAGAGCAAGTGCCACAAAGGAGGCTTCACTTAGAAACTAAAATCAGCAATTAGCACAAGAATGTAATTATATAATAAAAGATTGAAGTATAGAAAATTATGATGATATACGATAAGATAACCAGAGAACTGTTCAGATAACCAAGTTACAACCCGTAAACCAAACAAGGACCGGGGTTGTAACTCTTCATCTGAACGGAACTTGGTTTCCTACCATTTATCAATAAGGTAAAGCACAAGCATTCAGGTCATGTAACAATCTTGTACCGAGTCAGGACAAGACTAGACTGGGTTGAACTCCATTCAATCAATCACGGCCAAGCAATGAGTGCGGCTTGATACTTTAACTAACTAGGGTTATCACAGGCCTAGGTACTAGCAAGATGCAATGAGATTATTCCAACAGCCACAAGCCCTGCAGACTATCCAAGTTATCCAGGTCGAATATCCGTTCATGAAGGGTGCAACACATGACAGTGTACTGGAAATGTACCCTACTCGTCGACAGGCTACAAGTCCACATGCGCGCCCAGATAACGGGATTGCCTGTAGTTGGAAAATCTCTTCATGGCTACTGAATTATTCTAGTTATTAGCCTTAGCCAATTTCAGTAGGTACCCCTGACCGTGGTACTCAGGGGATCTCTTTCCTAGACATGATGCAAGACAATACTGGTTCATTTATACAAGCACAATCGCCCACGGTGTCCAGGCCATCCATTCTTGTCATGTCAAGTTAGCCGTTGCAACAGCATATCAAAGTACATCATGCCAGGTTTACTTGTCAGAAATACGCCACGACGGGCCACTAGCATGTCATGTTACTTGTCAAAAGTGCACCCCTACGGGTCACTATCGTGTTCATGGCATTCTATCAAGGGGCCAAGTACACAGAGGGTCATGAGACAAAAGTATAAATGTAACAACTCAACATAAAATACAAGGGGCTATGGGAGGGTCATGCGGCTCGAGGTACAGGGCCATGCGGCTCAGGCTCATGTGGCCAGGAGAGGAGGGTGCATGCGGCTGGGGAAAAGAAGTTCATGCGGCCAGGAGAGGAGGGCTCATGCGGCTGGGGAAAAGAAGTTCATGCGGCCAGGAGAGGAGGGCGCATACGGCCAGGGGGACATGCAGGCTCATGCGGCTCGGGAAGAACGGGCATATGCGGCAGTGGGGAAACAAGCTCGTGCGGCCAGGGGAAGTAAACTCATGTGGCTGGGAGGGGATGTAACGCCCCAGTCCTAAAATACGTAGGACTAGGATACGTATACATGCCAGGTACGCATCGAGAGGACTCCAGCCCAGCTCGAATACGTATAAGCTGTCTGGTTTCCTAAAGCAATCTACAAATATCTCAATCCACTGAAGATAAACTCTTGTATAAACCAGGTAAACTAATGCTGGTCAGACATTAGCAAACCGGTTACTACAAGTAACAAGAAAAGATAATATACAATAAAGTGGACCAGACTCTAATGCAATTATCTTGAACAAGCTTCTAATGAAAGATAAAGCTTGTAAAACTAGGCTATACAGCAGCAATATCAAAGTAATATAATATAGGACAATCTAATTACGAAAGAGAACGATAAAACATCAACTAAATATACCTGGAGTCTTGGTGTAGCAACGTCATCCATCAATATATCATATCTTCAGCTAATACCTGGAGAGATCACCAGGTCCTCAGAGGACTAGCAAGACACATAATATACATGCCTACTGTACAGTAAATAACATGCAGAATAAAGTAGAGAAATGTAAAATAGACAAAGATCAATAAGATGTCTCAATATCGTAACGCCATGGGACGCTCCCGACCTCGAGACAAAAGATAAGTCTCTACTACCGTAATTCCATGGGACACTCCCGGTCCTAGAGACGGGATAACAGGTCGATAAGAAGTCTCTAATACCATAACGCCATTGGACGCTCCCGATCTAGAGATGGAATAACAGGTCGATAAAAAGTCTCTAACACCGTAACGCCATTGGACGCTCCCAGTCCTAGAGATATCAGGGCTAATGTCTATTCAATCAATCATGACTACAGCTCAAGTCAATCTCAAGGGCGAAAGTAGAAGACTAGTCAAAATCGTCACAAGACTCACATGGAACAACAGTGGCATAAGATGACTAAATAAGAAACGTGCACGTAAAGAAAAAAGGAAGTATAATAAACATGAATGACAGATAATGGAAAGAACTGGAAAGAGATAACAATATAGAATATGCATGTAAATACTTTAAAGTTTAGCAAGGTGTACTTGCCTGGTGTCGCGTTGTGAATCTGAAACGTCGCTCCCGCGTCAACGCCGTCGGAACCTGGCGCTCCTAGATAATTAATTAACTAAATTAACCCACTACTCATGAACTTACAATATGACTTAATTAGTCAAGATAATGTTTTAAGATTATATTTAATTTCTCGTGGAACCCTTTAGACCTATACAATCACACACAAGCTCTACGAGACACCGAACACAGTTTTTGGGTTTCCAACTCCCAATTAGTCAGTTATGTTGCTACTTCAATCATATACTTAAAAATCATATAAAAATAATAAGAATATTATTTAAAATAATTTTTTATAGATTTATCTCAGAATTTTCAGAATTTATATTTCTAAAGAATTATACTACTAGTTGTCTATCGGGTCGACTAGTCTACCCAAAATTTGTCTAGAACTTCATTAGTTATCTAAAATTATAAAAATCCTCAAAAATACAATTTAAACAGAATTAAAATGCCCTAAATATTAGAATATAAAATTTTGATGCAAGGGTTTCATGGTACTAATGGTTTGGAATCTTCTAGGTCAACAAGTCACCCGAAAATGACTAATTTTGACCTATAATTTTCACGACCAGAATTGAATTGATAAATTCATGAAAAAAATGCTTAAAAATCCTAATTTAAATATATTAACCTACATAAAATTTAGTTTTGAAAAATTCCTACAGAAACTTATAGTTCCTTCACAACGTGGTAAGTTTTGGCTCTACCGAAACATGAAAATAGCTATCATAATTCATGAATCTTTTATGGGTGAAAATAATACCCAAGAGACATCAAAACACTATTTCTTCAGAATTAATACCATAATTTCTACAGATTTATAGCATAGGTTTGAGATGGAAAAATTAGGGTTTCTTACCAAAAGTCATTGCTAGTTAGGTTGTGGAGGCTTCTCCTTGCTAAAGCTCCCACCTTTATTGCTATCCTTGCTTGATAATCCTCTCTTGATAATTTTGGAGGGGTTGGCAATGGTTCTAGATGGTTGGATGGAGAAGATAGAGTTTTTATGGTTGGTTTGGTGGAGTTTGGATGGAAGAAGGATGAAAGAATAAGCCTTTATGGAGGAGGATGAGTTATGTGATGGAGAGGATGATGTAGTAGAGGGAAGGGGATGCTATTTTCGAAATTAATGGTAAAGGAGCTGCTCTTGGGTGATAAATAAGAGTTTTTGGTGTTAGGGTTAGGGTTTTGATAAGGGTTGATATATATATGGGCCTATGGGTTGAGTTTATATATGTAGGAGGGTGTTTCCATGCATGGCATGGCCCGCCAATGTAGGGATTTATTTTTGGATGAAAATTACATGAAAATAATCTTTGGTTGTTCATATGTGGGGTCCACATGGATTGGTTTGGTTATTTAATGAGTTGGCTAATTGATTGATTGAGGATTTAAATAAAAGGTTTCCTAATATGGAACTAGTTAGATTTCTAAATATAAATGCAATCTAAATCTGAATTAAATATACAATATATATTTATTAATATATATTAATGCCCAACATTCCTACATAGGTTTGGATTGGACTTTGGGTCAAATATAAACTAATGCCAAATAAGATTACACTAGGATTACACGTAGACACTTTCTATAAATAGAAACTTTCCAAAATTGAAAACATATTAATATTAATAAAATATATATACAAAATATATATCAACATGAAGGAATTTGAGAGTAAAGTGATTGTGTTCATAGACGACATCCTGGTCTACAGCAAGAGTAAAGTGGAGCATGAACATCATCTCAGAGTTGTTCTTCAGATTCTTCGAGAGCACCAGTTGTATGCAAAGTTCAGTAAATACGAGTTCTGGCTCGATCGTATTTCGTACTTGGGTCATATCATCACCAGAGGAGGAGTAGAAGTGGATCCCCAGAAGATCGTGGCCATTGAGACTTGGCCGATACCCAACACAGTTGCAGAAGTTCGCAGTTTTCTTGGCTTGGCTGGCTACTACCGGTGATTTGTTTCAGACTTTGCTCGGATTTCAACGCGGTTGATCCAGTTGACCCGCAAGGATGTGCAGTTTGCTTGGACGGCAGAATGTCAGAATTATTTTGAGAAGTTGAAGCGAGGATTGATAACGGCACCCATTCTCACGCTTCCAGATGAGACTGGAGGATTTTCAGTATATTGTGATACTTCAGGCAGAGCTTTAGGATGTGTTTTGATGTAGCATGGGAAGGTAATAGCTTATACATCACATCAACTTCGTGATCATGAGAGGAATTACCCAACCTATGACTTGGAGCTGGCAGCAGTAGTGTTTGCACTTAAGCTTTGGAGACACTATTTATATGGAGATCGGGTGGAGATTTTTACCGACTACAAGAGCCTGAAGTATGTGTTTACCCAGAAGGATCTCAACATGTATCAGAGGAGATGGCTAGAGCTACTTGTGGATTATGATATTAATCTACAATATCATCCTGGGAAGGCCAACGTTGCTGCAAATGCACTGAGCAGAAGAGCCGGAGTTTATTTTCTAACGGCACAACCAAAGTTGTTAGAAAATCTTCAGAAGATTGGTATAAAAGTTATCCTTCCTACCAATGTGGCGTTGATGGCTAGTATGCAAGTTCAGTTCAGTATAGTTGAGAGGATCAAGTTAGCTCAGTCAGCAGATTCTAAGCTTCACTGACTTAGGATAGAATGTGTAGCAGGGCAAAGATCAGAGTTATGTATCCATAAGGATGGTACACTCTGACATAGGAGGCGTCCTTGTGTACCCAGTGGAGATATCAGACAGGAGATCATGGCAGAGGCTCACAGTTCTCAGTATTCGATTCATCTGGGCGGTACGAAGATGTATCGTGATATGAGGCAGCATTTTAGGTGGAATGGCATGAAGAGAGAGATAGCCCGGTTTGTCTCTCGATGTTTAGTTTGCCAACAAGTTAAAGCTGAACATCAGAGACCGGCTGGACTTCTTCAACCTTTACCGATCCCAGAATGGAAATGGGAGCACATTACCATGGATTTTGTAACTGGATTATCTAGATCCCCAGCAGAAAGAGATGCTATCTGGGTTATAGTCGACAGACTCACCAAGGTAGCTCATTTTTTTCTTTCAGAATTGGTCAGTTGACGGATCAGCTAGCAGAGATATACCTTAGGCAGATAGTCAGGTTGCATGGAGTACCAGTCAGTATTGTATATGACAGAGATTCGAGATTCACGTCGCACTTTTGGCAGAGTCGTCAAAAAAGTTTGGGAACTCGTCTCAAGTTCAGTTCAGCTTATCTTCCGCAGACAGATGGTCAGTCAGAACGTACGATCCAGACTCTTGAAGATATGTTGCGATCATATACACTCAACTTCGGTGGTTCGTGGGAAGATCACCTGCATCTCGTAGAGTTCTCCTACAACAACAGTTTCCAGACCAGTATCCAGATGGCACCCTTTGAGGCCATGTACGGCAGGAAGTACAGATCTCCGTTAGCATGGGATGATATAGGCGAGAGGCAAATGCTTGGACCAGAGATGATCACTCGGACTATTGAGGTGATCAGGCAAGTTAGAGATCATCTTCGAGTTGCACAAGATCGCAAGCGTCATTGGGCCGATTTTCATCGGCGTCCCCTTGAATTTTCTATCGGCGACCATATATTCCTGAGGATCTCGCCTACCCATTGCGTTATTCGTTTCGGCGTACGGAAAAAGCTTAGTCCTAGGTATATAGGACCGTTTGACATTCTGGAGCGAGTATGTGATGTGTCATATTGTCTCGTTCTTCCGCCGTCGTTACATGAGGTGCATGATGTCTTCCATATATCCCAATTGCGACGGTATATCCCGGATCCGAGTCATGTACTTGATCATTTGGAATTGGTTGTTGGTACCAACCTTTCGTATGAGGAGAGACCCGTATCCATATTGGACCGAAGAGAGAAGATACTCAAGAACAAAACTATCAAGCTAGTCCGTGTTGCTTGGGGTCATCACTCTTTGGGTGAGTCAACGTGGGAGAGTGAGGATGATATCCGATCACGATAACCCGGCCTGTTTGGCTCGTGAGGTATAATATCTTCCTTATGTCTCATGCCTTCGATTCCTTGCTTGCGTGACTGATTGTTTGATTGATTGCTTAGTTATAACTTGATTGTGATTAGTATAACTTGCCCTGACATATCTAGCCTTGTGATTAAATTCCGAGGACGAAATTCTTTTAAGGTGAGTAGAGTTGTCACCTCCATTTTTCGTTATACGTATTTTCAGTATATGTGTACGGAATCTCGACCCATAATTAGACTTGTCTTGCTTAGCTTGATCCAGGTTTAATCTTTCCTTGGTTTATTTTGGGTTCATCCTGGTTCGACTTGTCTTGACTGGCTAGTCTTGGGTTTTGCATTGGCATGGATTAGTTAGCATTTCCTGGTTCATGTGGTTTATCCTGGCTTTGGCATGCATTGGGTTTGGTTGGGCTCGGTTTGGGTTGATATGCAAACCCCTACCTACCACCATCCCCTAATTATTAACCCAATAACCATTCTCTCTCCTCATTTATTACTCATTTACTACTTCTTTTCTTCTTCCTCATTTTTCTCCACCGAGCACCACCATAGGCAAGTGCAACTTGCTTCATGGAGGAATTCAAATTTTATTGTTCCATTGTCTTCCTTACGAGATTATAATACACTTTAGTACTTAGCATTTTTAGTTTCCATGGTTCATTCCATGTAGATCTAAGTTTGTTGTATTTTCGAATTTCTTGGCTTTGATCTACTAAACTGGCTTGCTTTCAAAAACTAAGAGTTCTATGTAGAAGGCATTCTGATGTTACGCAAGCTTGGTTTTGGAATGGTTGGATTTCATCGAGTCTTTACCGAGATGGGGCTTTCTTGAGCTCTTGAGCTTTTACGCCTACTTGTCTTGGCCTTGGGGAGAAGATGAAGTTTTTACGTACACGTTCTTATGTGCAGCGTAGTATTTAGTTTTTATGCCCACGTTTCACGTGCCCGCGTATTAATTACCCTTTACGCACATGTTTCACGTGCCCGCGTATTAATTACCCTTTACGCACACGTTTTACGTGCCAGCGTATTAATTATCCTTTACGCACACGTTTTACGTGCCCGCGTGTAATTATCCTTTACGTACACGTTCTCACGTGACCGCGTAATCAATTCTACGTAGAGCTGAACCGAGCTCTACGCAGAGGCTAGACTCTCGCTCACGTAGAGGGGTCACCCGCGTAGAGTCTCGCCCGCATGCGGCTTTGCTAGCGTAAAGCTCTTGTTCGCGTAGAATCCTTCCCCTCCACCTGCTCTCTTGCTCGCGTAGAGCTGCCTATCCTTAGGTCTTGCTCGCGTAGATCTATTTTACGCTCGGGGTCTCTTTGGCCTAGCGTAGTCTTGCTCGCGTAGAGACTTTGAGTCCCTATGGCGTACCCCTTTGCCCTTGTATATTCTTACGCCTTTTGTCATGAACTTGATAATCATAAAATTACTTAATATATTTGGAATGGTAATTGTACACGGTATGGTGTGAAGTAAACATGACATGACATGATATGACAAGCAAGCATGATGGAAACTATTGAATGATGTTGCGACGGCTAGCATGACATGACAAGAATGAATGTCCTGGACACCGTGGACGATTATGTTTGTACAAGTGAACCATTATTGTCTTACATCATGTTTAGGGCAGGGACCCCTGAGTACCACGGTCAGGGGTACCTACTTAAATTGACTAAGGCTAATAACTAGAATAATCCAGTAGTCATGAAGAGATTTCCCAGCTACAGGCAGTCCCGTTATCTGGGTGCCCCATCATGGGATCTGTAGCCTGCCGTCGAGTAGGACACATTTCCAGTACACTGTCATGTGTAACACCCTTCAAGCTACTTAAGGGTACATGTGTTCCTTGGATAATGTACCCACATGAATTTAACCCCTAATTTGCGTCCGAATAGCCTGGATGGTCTGCAGGGCTTGTGGTTGTTGGAATATCTCATTGCATCTTGCTAGTAACTAGGCCTGTGATAACCCTAGTTAGTTAAAGTATCAAGCCGTACTCATTGCTTAGTCGTTATTTGATTGGATGGAGTCTAACCTAGTCTAGTCTTGTCCTGATCCTGTACAAGATTGTAACATGACCTGATTGCTTGTGCTTTACCTATCGATAAATGGTAGGAGACCAAGTTCCATTCAGATGAAGGGTTACAACCCCGGTCTTTGTTTGGCTTAAGGGTTGTAACTTGTTATCTGAATAGTCTCATAGTTATCTTATCGTATATCATCATGATTTTTCATATCTCCAGTTTATTGTATAATTCTGTTTGTGCTAATTGCTGGTTTTAGTTCTTAAGTGAAGCCTCCTTTGTGGTACTTGCTCTTCTGGGATCTGACCCAGCTGGTTTTGTATAGCCAGATACCGGAGTAACTCCAGAGGATCTCCCTACCTTCCAGCCAGATGGTGACCACCAGATGTAACCCTGGCAACGAGTAGGTTTTATTTTGGCTCTCTCACTCCATTATAAAATTATTCTTTTGAGGCATTTAGCCGCCGAACAAGTGTTAGCTCGTGTGCAACTTTACTTACTGTCTGCCTACGGGCTGTAACATGATTGACAAATCCTAGGGTTGATCATGTATGACTGAAACTCTTGCCAGTCCTCATATTTTGTATGACTAGCTTCATGATCATCCAAATATGTAATGTATGGGACGCCTTACTATTGTATATTTGGTGCTCTAACATCTTGTAACATTTACTTACTTGCTTGAGATTGAGACAATAGGCTTGTTCATGACCATAAGAGACTGATGGCTTGTAGTTAAACCCTCATGTATCTAGACAGCCGTGACCGTATATCGAGGTAGATTCTACCTCAATATACGTAGCTGGCTGTGTATGTCCCCCGCTCTCCAGTATTCTGGTTCTGGGGCGTTACATGGTTTTAGTGATGGCCCATGTAGGTCCTGTAAATCAAGATATGTGAGGGTTTACTGAATAGATGTCTCAATCAGTACTCGCCCTTGATCTCTGTTCGAACCCTCTAGATACCTGAATCTTTGACCTGATCACATGCTTGTGTCTTTGATTTGTCCTGGTCCTTCCTTATTATTTCCTGTGTCGTCTTCTTCAACGGCACTGCTTCTGGTCCTGCCAATCAGTCGGAAGAAGCTCAACGAGTACTCCCGTAATAAGAGGATCAAGCTCAGCACTCAGGAGTAGCTTCCCGAGTCATGCTTCCCAGAGGTCCAGAACTTCCAATACAGCTAGCCCAGCCTGCAAGACAGGATGATGAAGTCTTGGTTGGACTCATCAGAGAGTTGCTTGCATCACAGGATCGTCGAGGTGATGCATTGCACCTGACAGTACAAGATGCTTTGAACAGAGGTGGTCATCCAGGTAACAGTGCGGCCAACAGCTTTAAGCGCTTAAACTCTCCCTTCTTCGATGGCAGCGAAGATGATATTGCCGCAAACGCTTGGCTGCAGGATACTGAGGTTATTTTAGAGGCAGCCAGGACTCCAGAAGACGAGAAGGTGGCCGTAGTGCGCCTGCAGTTATTGGATCTGGCTTGCAGCTGGTGGGCATCGCAGGCCGTTGGATTAGTGGCACCTATTGCCTGGGCAGTATTCCGTGAGAGATTTTGGACCAAGTATTTTGATGCTGTAGCTCGGTATGATCTACAGACGAGGTTCACTAATTTGAAGCAGATGGACAGGACGGTCGATGGATATACGGCCGAGTTTTCCAGGCTTAGTCGGTTTGCTCCTACCTTGGTGACGACCGAGTTCGACAGAGCTCAGCGGTTCCAGCAGGGACTCCACCTAGAGATTTTACTGGCAGTAGAGCAGTTTGAGCATTAGACTTTCGATGTAGTATTGAGAGCAGCTATGAGGCATGAGTATACCTCCCATAGGATCGTGGACCGGATAGGAAATCGAAAGCGGTCTCACGGCCAGATGAACCAGTCTTCAGCACCAGCCCCAGCAGCTAGGGCTTTGACTATTGGAGTCCCGAGGCGGGCGGCTTCCGTGACGTCGATTCAGCGTTCAACCCTTGCATATCCCCAGCAGCAGTAGCAGAAGCAGTCTTCCGCAATGGATTGCACTCTTTGTGGGAAGCCAGGACACGTGGTGTCAGAGTGTCGCAGAGCACAGGGTTTGTGCTTGGTTTATGGAGCACCGGACCACAGGGTTGGGAACTGCCCGAATAGGGGGAGTTCATCTTCTCCGACCTTTTCTAGTCCCTCGGTTAGAGGACCAGCTCCAGTACCAGTCTAGCAGCAGCAACAGTTTCCGAGGCCCTTGCCACCTCAGTCCCAAGCATTTCAGCAGCAGAACCCCAGCAGTATGCACAAGTCCAAGCTCAGACCCAGAACCGCCAGAGATGTTTCCAGCACAGGAGACCAGCACCCCGAGGACACGGTCAAGTAATGGCTTTGACCGTGGAGGAGGAGTTAGCATCAGGTGAGGTAGTAGCAGGTACTATTCTCGTCAACTCCTTCCCAGCATCAGCATTATTTGACTCTGGTGCATCGCATTCATTTATGTCTGCGCGATTCGCGACACGGATAGGACTGGAGCCCGAGTCGTTATCAGTAAGGCTCAATATACTTACTGGTAACGGTCTTATGGGAGTAGATAGAGTGTTTTCCTCGTGTCGGATCGTAGTTAGCGGTAGAGAGTTTCCCGCTAGGTTGATAGAATTCCCGATGGCCGATTATGATGTGGTCTTAGGAATAGATTGGTTGAGGGACCAGTATGCTAGAATATATTGCCATATCGGCAAGATTATTTTTAGTATTCCTGGTGAGCTAGATTTTTCATTTTTCCGAGGCAGAGTTGAACCTTCTCCTCCAGTATTGCGGATGGCAGTAGCAGCAGTACAGTTATCCCGGATAGTCGAAGAGTTTCCAGTTGTTTTTCCAGAAGAGCTTCCAGGAATGCCGCCAAAGCGAGAGATCGAGTTTACTATCGACTTGATCCCAGGGACAGCCCCAGTGTCGGAGAGAGTCTACAGGATGGCGCCGTCAGAGTTGGAGATATTGTACAAAATGATTGAAGAACTCAGGACCAAGGGATTCATTCGTGCTAGTGAATCGCCTTGGGGAGCCCCGATGCTTCTTGTGAAAAAGAAGGATGGTATGTCCAGATTATGTGTAGATTATCGTACCTTGAAGTCAGTGACAATCAAGAACATATACCCTCTCCCGAGGATAGATGACTTGTTTGATCAACTCAAGGGGACAGCAGTATTCTCAAAGATTGACTTGCGGTCAGGATATCACCAGATCAGAGTCAGAGAGCAGGACATCCCGAAGACAGCTTTCAAATCTAGATATGGGCATTGGAAGTTCCTAATTATGCCATTTGGAGCAACCAATGCGTCGGCTATATTCATGGACCTCATGAATCGTATCTTCATGCCTTATTTGGATCAGTTCATGATTGTGTTCATAGACGACATCCTGGTCTACAGCAAGAGTGAAGTGGAGCATGAACAGCATCTCAGAGTTGTTCTTCGGATTCTTCGAGAGCACCAGTTGTATGCCAAGTTCAGTAAATACGAGTTCTGGTTCGATCGCATTTCGTACTTGGGTCATATCATCACCAGAGGAGGAGTAGAAGTGGATCCCCAGAAGATCGTGGCCATTAAGACGTGGCCTGTACCCAGCACAGTTGTAAAAGTTTGCAGTTTTCTTGGCTTGGCCGGTTACTACCGGCAATTTGTTTCAGACTTTGCTCGAATTTCAGCGCCGTTGACCCAGTTGACCCGCAAAGATGTACAGTTTGCTTGGACGGCAGAATGTCAGGATTCTTTTGAGAAGTTGAAGCGAGGATTGATAACGGCACCCATTCTCACGCTTCCAGATGGGACCGAAGGATTTTCAGTGTATTGTGATGCTTCAGGCAGAGGTTTAGGATGTGTTTTGAAGCAGCATGGGAAGGTAATAGCTTATGCGTTACGTCAACTTCGTGATCATGAGAGAAATTACCCAACCCATGACTTGGAGCTGGCAGCTGTAGTGTTTGCACTTAAGCTTTGGAGACACTATTTGTATGGAGATCGGGTGGAGATTTTTACCGACCATAAGAGCCTGAAGTATGTGTTTACCCAGAAGGATCTCAACATGCGTCAGAGGAGAAGGCTAGAGCTACTTGTGGATTATGACATCAACTTGCAGTACCATCCTGGGAAGGCCAACGTTGTTGCAGATGCATTGAGCAGGAGAGCCGGGGTTTACTTTCTAACGGCACAAGAAGAGTTGTTAGCAGATCTTCAGAAGATGGGTATAGAAGTTGTCCTTCCTACCAATATGGTATTGATGGCTAGTTTGCAAGTTCAGTCCAGTATAGTTGAGAGGATCAAGTTAGCTCAGTCAGCAGATTCTAAGCTTCAGCGGGTTAGGGCAGAATGTGTAGCAGGGCGAAGACCAGAGTTATGTATCTATGAGGATGGTACACTCCGACATAGGAGGCGTCTTTGTGTACCCAGTGGAGATATCAGACAGGAGATCATGGCAGAGGCCCCACAGTTCTCAGTATTCGATTCATCCGGGCGGTACGAAGATGTATCGTAATATCAGGCAGCATTTTTGGTGGAATGGCATGAAGAGAGAGATAGCCCGATTTGTCTCTCGATATTTAGTTTGCCAACAAGTTAAAGCTGAACATCAGAGACCAGCTGGACTTCTTCAACCTTTGCCGATCCCATAATGGAAATGGAAGCACATTACCATGGATTTTGTAACTGGATTACCTAGATCTCCAACAGGGAGAGATGCTATCTGGGTTATAGTCGACAGACTCACCAAGGTAGCTCATTTTCTTTCTTTCAGAATTGGTCAGACGACGGATCAGCTAGCAGAGATGTACCTCAGACAGATAGTCAGGTTACATGGAGTACCAGTCAGTATTGTATCCGACAGAGATTTGAGATTCACATCGCACTTTTGGCAGAGTCTTCAAAAACGTTTGGGGACTCGTCTCAAGTTCAGTTCAGCTTATCATCCGCAGACAGATGGTCAGTCAGAACGCACGATCCAGACTCTTGAAGATATGTTGCAATCATGTACACTCGACTTCGGTAGTTCATGGGAAGATCATCTACATCTCGTAGAGTTCTCCTACAACAACAGTTTCCAGGCCAGTATCCAGATGGCACCCTTTGAGGTCCTGTACGGCAGGAAGTACAGATCTCCGTCAGCATGGGATGATTTAGGCGAGAGGCAAATGCTTGGACCAGAGATGATCACTCGGACTACTGAGGTGGTCGGGCAAGTTATTGATCATCTTCGAGTTGCACAAGATCGCCAACGTCATTGGGCCGATTCTCATCGGCGTCTCCTTGAATTTTTTGTCGACGACCTTGTATTCCTGAGGATCTCGCCTACTCGTGGCGTCATTCGTTTTGACATACTGGGAAAGCTTAGTCCTAGGTATATAGGACTGTTTGACATTCTGGAGCGAGTAGGTGATGTATCCTATCGTCTCGCTCTTCCGCCGTC